>CM062294.1:4918693-5253550 GCA_031216915.1 Pictodentalium vernedei | reverse complement strand
TGTAAACAATAATCTGACTGAGTCCTTTAATACCTATTCAGGCGTGAAACAAGGCGATAATCTCTCACCAACTATGTTTACGCTTTTTATAGATGATCTGGCACGCTTAATAGTTAGTGCAAACAAAGGTGTTTCCATTGGTTGTCACCAAGTGTCAATTTTACTTTACTCTGACGATGTTGTTTTACTCAGTGATAATGAAAATGATTTACAACACTTGCTTGATATTGTGTTTGATTGGTGTAAACGTTGGCGTATGTCAGTCAACCAGGAAAAAACAAAAATAATAGACTTTAGAAAATCGCGAGTAAAAAGGAGTAATTTTGTATTTAAGGGGACGTCCAACCTAACTTTGGTCAAATTTCATGTAATTTTCTTTCAAGTCTAAAAAAGGCCCAAAATGAATAACCCCAATAAATTATATACCAAAATGCTTGAAATAAAACATAGAACATGTGGAAACTGAAATTTGCCATGGAACTGCTGCCATGTGTAAATAGCACCACCTGAAAGTCTGCTATGGCATAAGTAAGAGAACAAAATTTTTACAATAAAATACCTCAAAATAAAATAACAGCTGTATTCTATAAACATTTAAGTACATACTCGAAGAAATCTTTTCCTAATTCATGAAAGTAATGAAGATTGAGACCAAATGTTATAAGTGGAGTGCTCACTGATTGAAGGCAGACATTTTCTTTTGTTTATGTTTTGATTTGGGGAGTTCAACAAAGGTCAACTTGAAGGAGTCCAGCAGAAGAAGTATGGAAGGACAAAAGAGTGTCTCCCAATATCAAGATGTATGTGTTACTGTAATGGTTTGGAAAGAAAATATGATATTCTCCTATGTAGAATGCACTGCAAAGTCATACATTGTAGTTGAATAAATATATTTACAAACCCCTTGCACTGTAACCCCTTTTATCCCATGCATCAATTTGATAGTGATTAAATTGTTAAATTTGTCTGGTTTATCAATAAGTACATTAGCTTTGTTTAACTCTTGGACACCAATACACTCATGATATCTGTTGGAGAAGAAATAAGGGTAACTGTAACCTGTCACTGCAATAAACCATCTAATGTACTTAAAAGTACATTGTTATTCAAAACACATCAAATCAACCTTACATAACCATTATTGCATGTACTTTCCCCAAGGAGGCTTACTGACATATTGAGATCAGAAGGGCACATCCAGAGGGTCTCACATATTTTTTTCAAGAACGCAGTACACAAAGCAATCCCCAAAAGATGACAAGTGAGCTCCATTTGACACAGAAAATTTGGGGGGGGGGGGTGGGGCTCTCTTCCCTGTATGACTCTACCTCCGGCACTCAAGGCATATGCCTTTTTTCTCAAAGTTTAACTCTTTTTTCTTTTTGAAGATCCTGGCCACACATGTTCCAAACACTATCAGACAGGTAAACCTCCAAATAAGTGTATCTGCAAAAATCATGTTACATTGCAAAACATTCTTTTTAGAGTTTTAGTTCTGGACCTTTCATGCTTCTTACTTCCAACTATAACACTTAATTTATTGATTCATGGGTGAATAGAAAAGTCCTGCCATAATCAACATTTTGAGTTCCATAAGCCTTCAAAACAGCTCCAATAAAAGTGTCAAACATCAGATTGGTGGCTTTATACAGAATATTCATTAGGTTGTTGCTTGATAAGTATTAGGAACAAAATCTTCACAAGAAAATTCTGCAGCAATACAATTGAGGGTATTAGCAGGCACTCTGCAACAAATTGTAACAAATCAACTAGTTATAAACAAAATTTTCTAACTCAAAAGAGTGAAAAAGTACCACAACTCTGAAAAAATGTGGGAAGAAACACATGCTACAGCAGCTACACAGGCATTGTTTCTCCATGATGCTCGATCACAAAACCAAATATCCTTCAAATTGGAGTAGCAATGGTTGAGATACAAGGGGGAATGTTGGTACATGCAATGATGAATGGGTAAGACTAAGATTAAGAGGACAGGGGGTCACCACTGCACGACCCTAGATGCACCTTTGATTTTCCAACTTCCACTAAGTTCCAGGTCTGGGGCATAATAATCGCAACACACCCAACTTATCAGTTCATAATTTCAGTTAAATAAAAGAAATTATCAATTTGAATTAAATAATAGATGATGTAAAAATATTTGGCTTCCTTCGCCTTCTCGTACTATTTAATTACCACAAACAATATCAGTTTGATGCCGACAAACGAAACTGAACGCATGTGGTTTGATTAAAAAGTAACTCGGCATGAATAATGAAGAAATTGCGAATATTTCGTGTATTTCATTTATTTAAAAGCCAATTGCAGCTAATATTGACCGTGCATTCGATAATTCGTTTCGGTTTTGACCACACGGCCACGCTGACACTCCGTGACAGCGGTTATGTTTATTGTGATATGCAAATTGGGGGATGGTTTCCGGTGAAGGAGATTTGTCACATTTGTCAGTGTAAAACGATAAAAAAAAACCACTGATCGACATTGTATTACTATGGTTGGTTGGAAATTAAAACTAAATTCTCAGCATCGTCCAAGCGCACCTTATTTAAAAGCACGAATGCATCATTTTCAACCCATCTTCAATCGGTCCTTTGCAGACATCAAACATACCCGTCTTCAAATTCCATGGTTACTTGGACGTAAATAACTTCGCAGCGACAGGGGGAAATTAACACACTCAATATAGTTCCAGGTCACTTGGAATATACTTCGTGAAAAAGTGATTTCTGAAGCATTCTGCTTACTTTGTTATGAATATTGCCTTATTTTATGTGTATCGTCCCGATTTTATACACTCGGTTATTTTTTTTACAAGTGGTTCATGTCTTTCTAGTGCGCAATAATTCAGATTTTTTGTCAACAAAAAAGTTCAGACGGCCTGTAAACACGAGAGGGAATTTCGAACCATATTTTGCAGTTATGACATTAACAGCTCAAGTACTTGCTGTCACCTGTTTGCAAATCCGCTCATACATTGTCTCGAACAAATAAAGGGCGTGATCACGTCCTTGCATTCTTACGATTGCCCAAATTGAGTATTTCTGCAAGAACCACATCGTAATCACATGACCGGAAAAACATCGTTGAAACATGGCCACATCCGGAACATCAAAAATTTGTGTTGATGTTATTACATTCAAACGTCAAAACCCACCAGAGTGTGTGTCAAAAAAATGCTTTCTCCGAGTCTGTAGTATGTTATCATTATATTGAGGACAAGGCTTTCGAATTACCGATTATTTTGTGGTTTTACCGGTTCGTTACTTATGCCATTTGCAAATTAATCTTCTTCAAAATCATAAAATTCACTTTTTTTCCTGAAAAAAAATATATGTACCTTTTCTATGCACTTTACTCATTATTTTGATATATAATTTGCCTTTCCTTACTTCTCTTATCTGTTTCTCAGGCATTGGGAAAAATGTCAAAAAACTGACCAAAGTTAGGTTGGACGACCCCTTAAATTAGGGAGTAGTGACTTAGAAACAACCGGTAGTTACAAATATTTGGGCGTGGTGTTAAACGAGTTTAAAGAGTATAATGACACAGTAAATGTTTTAGCAAAGTCAGGAAGTAGGGCGTTGGGATCGTTGATTTCTAAAATTTATCAATATAAGGATATTGGGCTTCCCACTTATCAGAAATTATATGATAGTTGCATAACACCTATACTTGATTATGCTTCGGGTGTTTGGGGCTTCAAAAAATACTCAAATTTGGATACAGTGCAGAATAAAGCATTAAGATTTTTCCTGGGTGTTCATAGGTTTACTCCAACATTGGCAGTCAATGGAGAAATGGGCTTCACCCAGACAATTGAAAGGAGATGGATAAATATGATTCGACTTTGGAATCATCTTGTGAGCTGCGAGCCAGATCGTCTAGTATATAAAATATTTCTCTGGGATTACGAAAATAGGGAAAAGGGTTGGTGCTCCGAAGTTAGAAGCATATTTGAAAATTTAGAACAAATTGAAATTTATGAGAATAAAGTTTGTTGTAATATAAACGATGCAAAACAGAAGCTTCAAACTAATAATAATTTCAAATGGGCCAATAGCATCTCTTTTGTTCCAAAACTCAGGACGTATATTCTTTTTAAGCAGGTCTATGAGACTGAAAATTACATTCAACTTGGATTAACTCGTTATCAGAGATCTGTAATGGCCCAGTACAGGTGTGGTGTTCTTCCACTTAGAGTGGAAACTGGGCGATACCGTAACGAGAAACTCGCAGATAGGCTGTGTATAATGTGCGATAGGAGAGAAGTTGAAGATGAATTTCACTTCCTCTTAATCTGCCCATTTTATTCGAAATTGAGGGACGTGTTATTTAGATGCGTTTCAGATGCACACGAGGAAGAAATGTCCCGTTTAGATAATAATAGTTTATGTATACTTCTCACAAAGTATCCACGACAGTGCGCGGCATTTCTAGCCAAGGCATATGAAACGAGAAAGCGTTTCATCTATAATTCTGTGTAAACATCTCGCTTCTTGAGGATTCCAGAAATTATATTTTGTAATTTTGTCTTTAGGGGAACTGGAAGAGCCTTTTAGGCCAAGATATTGATTCCCTTTAAAACAATAACTGCTACTTTGGGTTGGTGTTTATTCTCTATTGTGTACTGGTGGGTGCGATGAAGTGTAGATTATGGAATGACAAAGCCTTGTGAGCGTACAGTGAACATTAACCTGGTATAATATAGTAATCTGTAAAGCCTGACTGAATTGGCACCCCCAGGTTGTGGGGGAGGGGGTGGGGAGGTAGCAGTCCCTAGGATGGGGGTGGGGTGGGGAAGGGAGGGAGGGAGGGAGGGAGGGAGATAGCTAGCAAGATGGGTAGGGGTGGGGGCGCCTGAGAGAATTTGGAGACATAGTGCAGAAGTGGTATGGTGGTTGCCTTTCGATCTAGATACCGTAAGTGCACGTTGTTATAGAATCCATTTCTTCAGTACGGCTTCATGGTGCTAGAAAGGAGGGGGAGGGGGCATGCGGACTTAATGATTATACCTCTGTGACATATAGGCCAATCTGGCCGGGTGCTATATATAAGAATTTCTGAAATGTTTGCAATATTTTTGTGATGCACATGTCACGTTAATAAAGAATTACTTACTTACTTACTTACTTACTTATAGATTCATGAACATTGCCACCAAAATTAGGCTTCTCACCCTCCCAAAATTGGGCACCCTAGGAGCCCCAAAGTGCTGAGTTGCTCAAAATCGTATTTATCAACAGATTTTCGCCAAATAAACTGCATTGTGGGGTGCCACAAATAGATTCATGAAGATTGCCACCAAAATTAGGCTCCTCACCCTCCCACAATTGGGCACCCTAGGAGCCCAAATGTGCTGAGGTGCTCAAAATCGCATTTATCAACCGATTTTCCCCAAATAAACTGCATTGTGGGGTGGCACAAATAGATTCATGAAGATTGCCACCAAAATTAGGTACCTCACCCTTCCAAAATTGGGTACCCTAGGAGCCCAAAAGTTGCTCAAAATAGTATTTATCAACCGATTTTCCCCAAATAAACTGCATTGTGGGTTGGCACAAATAGATTCATGAAGATTGCCACCAAAATTAGGCTCCTCACCCTCCCAAAATTGGGCACCCTAGGAGCCCAAATGTGCTGAGTTGCTCAAAATCTTATTTATCAACCGATTTCGCCAAATAAACTGCATTGTGGGGTGGCACAAATATTTTTCATGAAGATTGCCAACAAAATTAGGTACCTCACCTTCCCAAAATTGGGTACCCTAGGAGCCCAAAAGTGCTGAGTTGCTCAAAATCGTATTTATCAACCAATTTTCGCCAAATAAACTGCCGTGTGGGGTGGCACAAATTGATTTATTAAGATTGCCACCAAAATTAGGCTCCTCACCCTCCCAAAATTGAGCACCCTAGGAGCCCAAAAGTGCTGAGTTGCTCAAAATCGTATTTATCAACCGATTTCCGCCAAATAAACTGCATTGTTGGGTGGCACAAATAGATTCATGAAGATTGCCACCAAAATTAGGCTCCTCTCCTTCCCAAAATTGGGCATCCTAGGAGCCCAAAAGTGCTGAGTTGCTCAAAATCGTATTTATCAACCGATTTCGCCAAATAAACTGCATTGTGGGGTGGCACAAATAGATTCATGAAAATTGCCACCAAACTTAGTCTCCTCACCCTCCCAAAATTGGACACCCTAGGAGCCCAAAAGTGCTGAGTTGCTCAAAATCGTATTTATCAACCAATTTTCGCCAAATAAACTGCCGTGTGGGGTGGCACAAATTGATTTATTAAGATTGCCACCAAAATTAGGCTCCTCACCCTCCCAAAATTGAGCACCCTAGGAGCCCAAAAGTGCTGAGTTGCTCAAAATCGTATTTATCAACCGATTTCCGCCAAATAAACTGCATTGTTGGGTGGCACAAATAGATTCATGAAGATTGCCACCAAAATTAGGCTCCTCACCTTCCCAAAATTGGGCATCCTAGGAGCCCAAAAGTGCTGAGTTGCTCAAAATCGTATTTATCAACCGATTTTCGCCAAATAAACTGCATTGTGGGGTGGCACATATTGGCTCGAAAAGAATTTAACAAGAAATTACGTTTTTATGAACGTCAGTATAAGAAGAATTTATCGATTGAGTTTGATACACAGGTAACTAATGACCCCAGACGTTTTTGGGACAAAATAAAAAATCTAGGCCCTAAACGAAAAACCCCAATTCCGAATGAGGTTCTATATGCTGACGGAACAGTGTCTTGGGATAAGAAAACGGTCTTAGAAGAGTGGGCGAGGGCCTTCTCCGAGCTGTATTACCCACGTGACAAAGCTGAGAATTTTGACTTAGACTTTCAGCGGCGGATAATGGAGGAGAAAAGTTTTATAGAAAATAAATTTCTAGATCCCTTATATGAATCAAATACCGATTTAAATAGACCGATCGAGTTAGCTGAAATAGAAAATGTTCTCCGAAAAGCAAAAAATGGGAAATCCACTGGCTGTGATAAAATTCCATACGAATCTCTAAAGAATCCCATCGTTGTCAAAGTGTTGCATAATCTTTTTTTGTTAATCTTTGATACGGGAATAATTCCAAGTTCATGGAAAAAGAGTATTATTTGTCCGATACCTAAGGATAAAAAGTTGGATCCAAGGGTGCCTTTGAATTATAGGGGAATATCATTGTTGTCCACTTGTAGTAAACTTTACAATAATGTTCTTATCAACCGTCTGATGGATTATATAGAACAGAATAGCTTGATTGTCGATGAACAGAATGGGTTTCGTCCGAATCGCTCCTGTTTGGACAATATTTATGCATTAACAGCCTTGATCCGGGGGAAACCCCAACTGTTCGCTGCATTTATAGATTTTGAAAAGGCATTCGATAAGGTTGATAGAAATATGTTGTTTTTCAAACTTTTAAAATTGGAAGTGGATGGAAAAATTTATCAGTCTGTCAAAAATATGTACGAAATGACCTCTTGTTATGTCCGTGTAAACAATAATCTGACTGAGTCCTTTAATACCTATTCAGGCGTGAAACAAGGCGATAATCTCTCACCAACTATGTTTACGCTTTTTATAGATGATCTGGCACGCTTAATAGTTAGTGCAAACAAAGGTGTTTCCATTGGTTGTCACCAAGTGTCAATTTTACTTTACTCTGACGATGTTGTTTTACTCAGTGATAATGAAAATGATTTACAACACTTGCTTGATATTGTGTTTGATTGGTGTAAACGTTGGCGTATGTCAGTCAACCAGGAAAAAACAAAAATAATAGACTTTAGAAAATCGCGAGTAAAAAGGAGTAATTTTGTATTTAAATTAGGGAGTAGTGACTTAGAAACAACCGGTAGTTACAAATATTTGGGCGTGGTGTTAAACGAGTTTAAAGAGTATAATGACACAGTAAATGTTTTAGCAAAGTCAGGAAGTAGGGCGTTGGGATCGTTGATTTCTAAAATTTATCAATATAAGGATATTGGGCTTCCCACTTATCAGAAATTATATGATAGTTGCATAACACCTATACTTGATTATGCTTCGGGTGTTTGGGGCTTCAAAAAATACTCAAATTTGGATACAGTGCAGAATAAAGCATTAAGATTTTTCCTGGGTGTTCATAGGTTTACTCCAACATTGGCAGTCAATGGAGAAATGGGCTTCACCCAGACAATTGAAAGGAGATGGATAAATATGATTCGACTTTGGAATCATCTTGTGAGCTGCGAGCCAGATCGTCTAGTATATAAAATATTTCTCTGGGATTACGAAAATAGGGAAAAGGGGTGGTGCTCCGAAGTTAGAAGCATATTTGAAAATTTAGAACAAATTGAAATTTATGAGAATAAAGTTTGTTGTAATATAAACGATGCAAAACAGAAGCTTCAAACTAATAATAATTTCAAATGGGCCAATAGCATCTCTTTTGTTCCAAAACTCAGGACGTATATTCTTTTTAAGCAGGTCTATGAGACTGAAAATTACATTCAACTTGGATTAACTCGTTATCAGAGATCTGTAATGGCCCAGTACAGGTGTGGTGTTCTTCCACTTAGAGTGGAAACTGGGCGATACCGTAACGAGAAACTCGCAGATAGGCTGTGTATAATGTGCGATAGGAGAGAAGTTGAAGATGAATTTCACTTCCTCTTAATCTGCCCATTTTATTCGAAATTGAGGGACGTGTTATTTAGATGTGTTTCAGATGCACACGAGGAAGAAATGTCCCGTTTAGATAATAATAGTTTATGTATATTTCTCACAAAGTATCCACGACAGTGCGCGGCATTTCTAGCCAAGGCATATGAAACGAGAAAGCGTTTCATCTATAATTCTGTGTAAACATTTCGCTTCTTGAGGATTCCAGAAATTATATTTTGTAATTTTGTCTTTAGGGGAACTGGAAGAGCCTTTTAGGCCAAGATATTGATTCCCTTTAAAACAATAACTGCTACTTTGGGTTGGTGTTTATTCTCTATTGTGTACTGGTGGGTGCGATGAAGTGTAGATTATGGAATGACAAAGCCTTGTGAGCGTACAGTGAACATTAACCTGGTATAATATAGTAATCTGTAAAGCCTGACTGAATTGGCACCCCCAGGTTGTGGGGGAGGGGGTGGGGAGGTAGCAGTCCCTAGGGTGGGGGTGGGGTGGGGAAGGGAGGGAGGGAGGGAGGGAGGGAGGGAGGGAGATAGCTAGCAAGATGGGTAGGGGTGGGGGCGCCTGAGAGAATTTGGAGACATAGTGCAGAAGTGGTATGGTGGTTGCCTTTCGATCTAGATACCGTAAGTGCACGTTGTTATAGAATCCATTTCTTCAGTACGGCTTCATGGTGCTAGAAAGGAGGGGGAGGGGGCATGCGGACTTAATGATTATACCTCTGTGACATATAGGCCAATCTGGCCGGGTGCTATATATAAGAATTTCTGAAATGTTTGCAATATTTTTGTGATGCACATGTCACGTTAATAAAGAATTACTTACTTACTTACTTACTTACTTATAGATTCATGAACATTGCCACCAAAATTAGGCTTCTCACCCTCCCAAAATTGGGCACCCTAGGAGCCCCAAAGTGCTGAGTTGCTCAAAATCGTATTTATCAACAGATTTTCGCCAAATAAACTGCATTGTGGGGTGCCACAAATAGATTCATGAAGATTGCCACCAAAATTAGGCTCCTCACCCTCCCACAATTGGGCACCCTAGGAGCCCAAATGTGCTGAGGTGCTCAAAATCGCATTTATCAACCGATTTTCCCCAAATAAACTGCATTGTGGGGTGGCACAAATAGATTCATGAAGATTGCCACCAAAATTAGGTACCTCACCCTTCCAAAATTGGGTACCCTAGGAGCCCAAAAGTTGCTCAAAATAGTATTTATCAACCGATTTTCCCCAAATAAACTGCATTGTGGGTTGGCACAAATAGATTCATGAAGATTGCCACCAAAATTAGGCTCCTCACCCTCCCAAAATTGGGCACCCTAGGAGCCCAAATGTGCTGAGTTGCTCAAAATCGTATTTATCAACCGATTTCGCCAAATAAACTGCATTGTGGGGTGGCACAAATATTTTTCATGAAGATTGCCAACAAAATTAGGTACCTCACCTTCCCAAAATTGGGTACCCTAGGAGCCCAAAAGTGCTGAGTTGCTCAAAATCGTATTTATCAACCAATTTTCGCCAAATAAACTGCCGTGTGGGGTGGCACAAATTGATTTATTAAGATTGCCACCAAAATTAGGCTCCTCACCCTCCCAAAATTGAGCACCCTAGGAGCCCAAAAGTGCTGAGTTGCTCAAAATCGTATTTATCAACCGATTTCCGCCAAATAAACTGCATTGTTGGGTGGCACAAATAGATTCATGAAGATTGCCACCAAAATTAGGCTCCTCTCCTTCCCAAAATTGGGCATCCTAGGAGCCCAAAAGTGCTGAGTTGCTCAAAATCGTATTTATCAACCGATTTCGCCAAATAAACTGCATTGTGGGGTGGCACAAATAGATTCATGAAAATTGCCACCAAAATTAGTCTCCTCACCCTCCCAAAATTGGACACCCTAGGAGCCCAAAAGTGCTGAGTTGCTCAAAATCGTATTTATCAACCAATTTTCGCCAAATAAACTGCCGTGTGGGGTGGCACAAATTGATTTATTAAGATTGCCACCAAAATTAGGCTCCTCACCCTCCCAAAATTGAGCACCCTAGGAGCCCAAAAGTGCTGAGTTGCTCAAAATCGTATTTATCAACCGATTTCCGCCAAATAAACTGCATTGTTGGGTGGCACAAATAGATTCATGAAGATTGCCACCAAAATTAGGCTCCTCACCTTCCCAAAATTGGGCATCCTAGGAGCCCAAAAGTGCTGAGTTGCTCAAAATCGTATTTATCAACCGATTTTCGCCAAATAAACTGCATTGTGGGGTGGCACATATTGGCTCGAAAAGAATTTAACAAGAAATTACGTTTTTATGAACGTCAGTATAAGAAGAATTTATCGATTGAGTTTGATACACAGGTAACTAATGACCCCAGACGTTTTTGGGACAAAATAAAAAATCTAGGCCCTAAACGAAAAACCCCAATTCCGAATGAGGTTCTATATGCTGACGGAACAGTGTCTTGGGATAAGAAAACGGTCTTAGAAGAGTGGGCGAGGGCCTTCTCCGAGCTGTATTACCCACGTGACAAAGCTGAGAATTTTGACTTAGACTTTCAGCGGCGGATAATGGAGGAGAAAAGTTTTATAGAAAATAAATTTCTAGATCCCTTATATGAATCAAATACCGATTTAAATAGACCGATCGAGTTAGCTGAAATAGAAAATGTTCTCCGAAAAGCAAAAAATGGGAAATCCACTGGCTGTGATAAAATTCCATACGAATCTCTAAAGAATCCCATCGTTGTCAAAGTGTTGCATAATCTTTTTTTGTTAATCTTTGATACGGGAATAATTCCAAGTTCATGGAAAAAGAGTATTATTTGTCCGATACCTAAGGATAAAAAGTTGGATCCAAGGGTGCCTTTGAATTATAGGGGAATATCATTGTTGTCCACTTGTAGTAAACTTTACAATAATGTTCTTATCAACCGTCTGATGGATTATATAGAACAGAATAGCTTGATTGTCGATGAACAGAATGGGTTTCGTCCGAATCGCTCCTGTTTGGACAATATTTATGCATTAACAGCCTTGATCCGGGGGAAACCCCAACTGTTCGCTGCATTTATAGATTTTAAAAAGGCATTCGATAAGGTTGATAGAAATATGTTGTTTTTCAAACTTTTAAAATTGGAAGTGGATGGAAAAATTTATCAGTCTGTCAAAAATATGTACGAAATGACCTCTTGTTATGTCCGTGTAAACAATAATCTGACTGAGTCCTTTAATACCTATTCAGGCGTGAAACAAGGCGATAATCTCTCACCAACTATGTTTACGCTTTTTATAGATGATCTGGCACGCTTAATAGTTAGTGCAAACAAAGGTGTTTCCATTGGTTGTCACCAAGTGTCAATTTTACTTTACTCTGACGATGTTGTTTTACTCAGTGATAATGAAAATGATTTACAACACTTGCTTGATATTGTGTTTGATTGGTGTAAACGTTGGCGTATGTCAGTCAACCAGGAAAAAACAAAAATAATAGACTTTAGAAAATCGCGAGTAAAAAGGAGTAATTTTGTATTTAAATTAGGGAGTAGTGACTTAGAAACAACCGGTAGTTACAAATATTTGGGCGTGGTGTTAAACGAGTTTAAAGAGTATAATGACACAGTAAATGTTTTAGCAAAGTCAGGAAGTAGGGCGTTGGGATCGTTGATTTCTAAAATTTATCAATATAAGGATATTGGGCTTCCCACTTATCAGAAATTATATGATAGTTGCATAACACCTATACTTGATTATGCTTCGGGTGTTTGGGGCTTCAAAAAATACTCAAATTTGGATACAGTGCAGAATAAAGCATTAAGATTTTTCCTGGGTGTTCATAGGTTTACTCCAACATTGGCAGTCAATGGAGAAATGGGCTTCACCCAGACAATTGAAAGGAGATGGATAAATATGATTCGACTTTGGAATCATCTTGTGAGCTGCGAGCCAGATCGTCTAGTATATAAAATATTTCTCTGGGATTACGAAAATAGGGAAAAGGGGTGGTGCTCCGAAGTTAGAAGCATATTTGAAAATTTAGAACAAATTGAAATTTATGAGAATAAAGTTTGTTGTAATATAAACGATGCAAAACAGAAGCTTCAAACTAATAATAATTTCAAATGGGCCAATAGCATCTCTTTTGTTCCAAAACTCAGGACGTATATTCTTTTTAAGCAGGTCTATGAGACTGAAAATTACATTCAACTTGGATTAACTCGTTATCAGAGATCTGTAATGGCCCAGTACAGGTGTGGTGTTCTTCCACTTAGAGTGGAAACTGGGCGATACCGTAACGAGAAACTCGCAGATAGGCTGTGTATAATGTGCGATAGGAGAGAAGTTGAAGATGAATTTCACTTCCTCTTAATCTGCCCATTTTATTCGAAATTGAGGGACGTGTTATTTAGATGTGTTTCAGATGCACACGAGGAAGAAATGTCCCGTTTAGATAATAATAGTTTATGTATATTTCTCACAAAGTATCCACGACAGTGCGCGGCATTTCTAGCCAAGGCATATGAAACGAGAAAGCGTTTCATCTATAATTCTGTGTAAACATCTCGCTTCTTGAGGATTCCAGAAATTATATTTTGTAATTTTGTCTTTAGGGGAACTGGAAGAGCCTTTTAGGCCAAGATATTGATTCCCTTTAAAACAATAACTGCTACTTTGGGTTGGTGTTTATTCTCTATTGTGTACTGGTGGGTGCGATGAAGTGTAGATTATGGAATGACAAAGCCTTGTGAGCGTACAGTGAACATTAACCTGGTATAATATAGTAATCTGTAAAGCCTGACTGAATTGGCACCCCCAGGTTGTGGGGGAGGGGGTGGGGAGGTAGCAGTCCCTAGGGTGGGGGTGGGGTGGGGAAGGGAGGGAGGGAGGGAGATAGCTAGCAAGATGGGTAGGGGTGGGGGCGCCTGAGAGAATTTGGAGACATAGTGCAGAAGTGGTATGGTGGTTGCCTTTCGATCTAGATACCGTAAGTGCACGTTGTTATAGAATCCATTTCTTCAGTACGGCTTCATGGTGCTAGAAAGGAGGGGGAGGGGGCATGCGGACTTAATGATTATACCTCTGTGACATATAGGCCAATCTGGCCGGGTGCTATATATAAGAATTTCTGAAATGTTTGCAATATTTTTGTGATGCACATGTCACGTTAATAAAGAATTACTTACTTACTTACTTACTTACTTACTTATAGATTCATGAACATTGCCACCAAAATTAGGCTTCTCACCCTCCCAAAATTGGGCACCCTAGGAGCCCCAAAGTGCTGAGTTGCTCAAAATCGTATTTATCAACAGATTTTCGCCAAATAAACTGCATTGTGGGGTGCCACAAATAGATTCATGAAGATTGCCACCAAAATTAGGCTCCTCACCCTCCCACAATTGGGCACCCTAGGAGCCCAAATGTGCTGAGGTGCTCAAAATCGCATTTATCAACCGATTTTCCCCAAATAAACTGCATTGTGGGGTGGCACAAATAGATTCATGAAGATTGCCACCAAAATTAGGTACCTCACCCTTCCAAAATTGGGTACCCTAGGAGCCCAAAAGTTGCTCAAAATAGTATTTATCAACCGATTTTCCCCAAATAAACTGCATTGTGGGTTGGCACAAATAGATTCATGAAGATTGCCACCAAAATTAGGCTCCTCACCCTCCCAAAATTGGGCACCCTAGGAGCCCAAATGTGCTGAGTTGCTCAAAATCGTATTTATCAACCGATTTCGCCAAATAAACTGCATTGTGGGGTGGCACAAATATTTTTCATGAAGATTGACAACAAAATTAGGTACCTCACCTTCCCAAAATTGGGTACCCTAGGAGCCCAAAAGTGCTGAGTTGCTCAAAATCGTATTTATCAACCAATTTTCGCCAAATAAACTGCCGTGTGGGGTGGCACAAATTGATTTATTAAGATTGCCACCAAAATTAGGCTCCTCACCCTCCCAAAATTGAGCACCCTAGGAGCCCAAAAGTGCTGAGTTGCTCAAAATCGTATTTATCAACCGATTTCCGCCAAATAAACTGCATTGTTGGGTGGCACAAATAGATTCATGAAGATTGCCACCAAAATTAGGCTCCTCTCCTTCCCAAAATTGGGCATCCTAGGAGCCCAAAAGTGCTGAGTTGCTCAAAATCGTATTTATCAACCGATTTCGCCAAATAAACTGCATTGTGGGGTGGCACAAATAGATTCATGAAAATTGCCACCAAAATTAGTCTCCTCACCCTCCCAAAATTGGACACCCTAGGAGCCCAAAAGTGCTGAGTTGCTCTAAATCGTATTTATCAACCGATTTTCGCCAAATAAACTGCATTGTGGGGTGGCACATATAGATTCATGAAGATTGCTACCAAAACTAGGCTCCTCACCCTCCCAGAATTGGGCACCCTAGGAGCCCAAAAGTGCTGAGTTGCTCAAAATCGCATTTATCAACCGATTTTCGCCAAATAAACTGCATTGTGGGGTGGCACAAATAGATTCATGAAGATTGCCACCAAAATTAGGCTCCTCACCCTCCCAAAATTGGGCACACTAGGAGCCCAAAAGTGCTGAGTTGCTCTAAATCGTATTTATCAACCGATTTTCGCCAAATAAACTGCATTGTGGGGTGGCACAAATAGCTTCATGAAGATTGCCACCAAAATTAGGCTCTTCGCCCTCCCAAATTTGGGCACCCTAGGAGCCCAAAAGTGCTGAGTTGCTCAAAATCGCATTTATCAATCGATTTTCGCCAAATAAACTGCATTGTGGTGTGGCACGAATAGATTCATAAAGATTGCCACCAAAATTAGGTTCCTCACCCTCCCAAAATTGGGCACCCTAGGAGCCCAAATGTGCTAAGTTGCTCAAAATCGCATTTATCAACCGATTTTCGCCAAATAGAC
This sequence comes from Pictodentalium vernedei, assembly GCA_031216915.1. Lineage (NCBI taxonomy): Eukaryota > Metazoa > Mollusca > Scaphopoda > Dentaliida > Dentaliidae > Pictodentalium > Pictodentalium vernedei. Next base: position 5,237,959 of record CM062294.1, on the reverse strand, counting down.
TGCATTGTGGGGTGGCACAAATAGATTCATGAAGATTGCCACCAAAATTAGGTTCCTCACCCTCCCAAAATTGGGTACCCTAGGAGCCCAAATGTGCTGAGTTGCTCAAAATCGTATTTATCAACCGATTTTCGCCAAATAAACTGCATTGTGGGGTAGCACAAATAGATTCATGAAGATTGCCACCAAAATTAGGCTCCTCACCCTCCCACAATTGGGCACCCTAGGAGCCCAAAGTGCTGAGTTGCTCAAAATCGTATTTATCAACCGATTTTCGCCAAATAAACTGCATTGTGGGGTGGCACAAATAGATTCATGAAGATTGCCACCAAAATTAGGGTCCTCACCCTCCCAAAATTGGGCACCCTAGGAGCCCAAAAGTGCTGAGTTGCTCTAAATCGTATTTATCAACCGATTTTCGCCAAATAAACTGCATTGTGGGGGTGGCACAAATTGATTCATGAAGATTGCCACCAAAATTAGGTGCCTCACCCTCCCAAAATTGGGTACCCTCGGAGCCCAAAGGTGCTGAGTTGCTCTGAATCGTATTTATCAACCGATGTTCGCCAAATAAACTGCATTGTGGGGTGGCACAAATAGATTCATGAAGAATGTCACCAAAATTAGGCTCCTCACCCTCCCAAAATTGGGCACCCTAGGACCCAAAAGTGCTGAGTTGCTCAAAATCGTATTTATCAACCGATTTTCGCCAAATAAACTGCATTGTGGGGTGGCACAAATAGATTCATGAAGATTGCCACCAGAATTAGGCTCCTCACCCTCCCTAAATTGGGCACCCTAGGAGTCCAAAAGTGCTGAGTTGCTCCAAATCATATTTATCAACCGATTTTCGCCAAATAAACTGCATTGTGGGGTGGCACAAATAGATTCATGAGGATTGCCAGAAACATTAGGCTCCTCAACCTCCCAAAATTGGGCACCCTAGGAGCCCAAATGTGCCGAGTTGCTCAAAATCGCATTTATCAACCGATTTTCGCCAAATAAACTGCATTGTGGGGTGGCACAAATAGATTCATGAAGATTGCCACCCAAATAAGGTGCCTCACCCTCCCAAAATTGGGCACCCTAGGCGTCCAAAATTGCTGAGTTGCTCAAAATCGCATTTATCAACCGATTCTCGCCAAATAAACTGCATTGTGGGGTGGCACAAATAGATTCATGAAGGTTTCCATCAAAATTATGTACCTCCCCCTTCCAAAATTGGGCACCCTAGGTGCCCAAAGGTGCTGAGTTGCTCAAAATCGTATTTATCAACCGATGTTCGCCAAATAAACTGCATTGTGGGGTGGCACAAATAGATTAATGAAGATTGCCACCAAAATTAGGGTCCTCACCCTCCCAAAATTGGGCACCCTAGGAGCCCAAAAGTGCTGAGTTGCTCCAAATAGTATTTATCAACCGATTTACGCCAAATAAACTGCTTTGTGGGGTGGCACAATTAGATTCATGAAGATTGCCATCAAAATTAGGTACCTCACCCTCCCGAAATTGGGCACCCCAGGAGCCCAAAAGTGCTGAGTTGCTCCAAATCGCATTTATCAACCGATTTACGCCAAATAAACTGCATTGTGGGGTGGCACAAATAGATTCATGAAGATTGCCACCAAAGTTAGGTACCTGACTCTCCCAAAATTGGGCCCCCTAGGATCCCAAATGTGCTGAGTTGCTCCAGATCGCATTTATCAACTGATTGTCGCCAGATAAACTGCATTGTGGGGTGGCACAAATAGATTCATGAAGATTGCTACCAAAATTTGGCACCGTGCTCACCCCAAAATTGGCACTAGGGGTGCCAATGGTTCTGTGTTGCTCAAATTCACATTTATTAGCTAACGTTCCCCATTTCAACGCTCCTTTTAAAGCTGTGACTATTCCAGTGTCATTTGTAGACAGTTTATCCCAGAATAAATTTCGCCTTCACTTTGAGTGGTTTATGTCACCCTCGATGCATGAGCCAGAGGGAACTGTCGGTTCGGAATAGAGAACACGAGAAAGTTTCTAGGTTGTCTAGAGTTGCTCACATCATTAAAAGCAGTTTTATTCCCACCAGTGGAAGAAGCAGGGAATCGCTAGAGGAAGAGAAATATTCTCGAGATTTCAAAAATTAACACTGGAATCTTGTGATCTCTATTTGAACTATTTTCTGAATGTGTGTATGACGTTCGAACGGAATCACAAGTCCTTGAATTAAGCATGAGGCTTAAATAATTAGGCATGATGCTAAATAATACAACATGATGCTAAAATAATATAGCATGTTGTCTGAATAATACAGCATGATGCTTAGTAAATTAAGCATTATGCTTAATTATTTAGGAATCACGCTCAATTATTTATCCAGCATTCATGAAATCATACCAAACAATATATCATTCAAAAAGAGTTGAAAAATAATACAGCATGGTGCTTAAATAATTAAGGATCATGCTGAATTGAAATGCATGATCCTCTCGTAATTCAGCATGATGCTTAATTATTTCGGCATCATGCTAAATTAATTCAGCATCATACTAAAATAATTAAGCATCATGCTATATTAATTCAGCATCCTGCTAATCAGCACATTCTGCTAACCAATCAGTGGCGCCGATACACACACGCTGGTTGTCTACTCGGATAGGAACAATGGAGCATGGTCCAGAAACAAGAAAATGTTGATGCAAACATCAAGCTGCAGAGTTAGAATCTTGCACAAGAAATCTTTTGTATACATATCGTGAAATCGGTCATTGGATTCTCTTTTCATGATACATAATAAATTAAAAATTAAACACCGAGAATTTGAGCAGTGCTTGTTTACGTTTTTAAACGAGTTATGTTTCATTGTTGAATTATGACTCGTTAATTATAGTCTGGATTGTGTGCTCTAAAGTGAGCATGAAAGGTAAGAATGGTTTGAAAATCTTGACATTGCACTTGTGTGGTGACCATGATATAGCTACAGACTGAAAGCAGCTTTAAAAACCAATGAATAATTGTAAATCTGAAAATGTACAGGTATCAGAAAGCTCGCAGTCCCCCGAGTCCCCAGTATCAATAACTGACTTTTCCATAGCCTCTCACTCACTATTTTAACCAGTTGAGAGTTTTGGTCTCTCGAAAAGGTGAAGGACTATCTTACACAACCGTAGTACAGCACTTATAAATCGGGTCCGGTTACCCGAAACTTTGACAGAGCAACTACAGATTTGTAGGCCTGCTCGGTTGTTTGTGGAATTCAATTTCGAAGTTCGACCACAGATTCGTGGTCTCGACACGCTACCTCTCCAGATCTCATCAACATTTAATGTAAATGGTCTAAGATTTTTAGAGCGTTATTTTTCCACCTCATACTTGTGTTGAGGATGAGAATGTTCAGAAAGTATTCTTGTATAATTTGTAATTTCACTTTAAATCGAAAATAACGCGACACACAGCAGAAGTTTGACTTGTAGGCCCGCCTGGGCCTGATGTTCCAAATCATTGACGCAAGTCAAAGCTATGATCGTAATATATCCTCCTTTCATTCATAAAAACAGTTGTATGCTCTGTTTATGCCCTTTGTGATTGATGTACAATTAGAGAAAAGTTTAACCCTCCCCGCGTCACTTATCCAAAGTACTCCAATATGTTCGCTTTGACAGGAGTTCCAGTTGAAAGTAAACAGGAGATCCTGCTAGATCCTGAGAAAGATATGGCCTGTGGGAAGTTCGCATTTAAAAAGATTCGTTCACACTATTTGGTTTACACCTTCCATAAAAGTAACCGTAGGTGAACAGATACACCTTCAGCCACCCCCCCCCCCCCCCACACACACACACATCGCCGATCAAATGTAATTATCTTTCCATTTCAGTCCTAAAGAAATATGGGCTGTCACTCCTTACTGTAACAAGCTATAGTTCCAAATAACAAATACGGCACATAGGCTATATGTTTTCGGTGTCGAGAAATATGAAATATGATCCGAAGGACCCCCCCCCCCCCCCCCCTCCACCCTAAAGTTCTGTCAGTGATTAGTAAAAATGTTTGGTGCTGATCAAGAAGTAATTAATCGAGACTTTCGGAAAAAAATAAATATACTACTCAAAGTTTGCTAAGCACCAAGTATATCCAACTACCTGTTTTACGTTTTAGTCGAAATATTGTAATGAAAAGTTATATATTTTTTATTTAATTATATCTTTAATGATTTAAGTACAGAAATTAAGATTTTAGTTGTGTTTGACATTATTTTTTAGCTTTTGAATACGATAACCATGGAAAATAAATATTATTGGCAAAGAGGAAATTTTTCAATTTGCCAAAAAGTTGACGGAGCGAACTGGTATGGGTTCAATATCGAGTATGAGACCCATTACTATTAATTACAGCTTGACAACACCTTCTCATGCTCCCAATCAGGTTCCTGGTGGTCCTTTATGGAATGGTGTTCCATTTTTGGGCCAGTATGGCACCCAGCTCCTGGATACTTTTTGGCTGGACTGGACGGGATGAAATTGCAAGCTGCAACTCATTCCAGACATGTTCGATTGGATTGAGGTCAGGGGATCTTGTTGGCCAGTCCATACGCTCAATCACCTCCCTCTGTCGGTACTCCCCGACAGAATGTGCAACATAAGGACGAGCGTTATCGTCCATCAGAATGAATCTATCACCCACTGCACCTGCATACAATCTGACGTGGGCATCCGGGATCTCATCAATATACCGCTGTGCAGTCAATGGGTTGCGAAATTAAGTAAAATGTCTATCGATCTGTGATCGTAAATTCTGACCCCAAGCGTTGTGTTTACTGACAGTTCTGTGAGATTCCACCAGCCCGTGGCGTTTTGTGATTCCTTACCAGACGATATCAGACACAGGCTCCAGATTTTAGGTTCAGTTCAGTAGGTAAGTTCACGAACTTGTCGTGTACATCAGAACGAAGACCAGATTCAAATTATCTACTATTTTAATAAATCAATCATTTATTCTATTAACAAATTCGCGACTAACCTGTCGTTGTCTCTGGCATAAAAATGTAAATTGTATCAAACAACAAAGTTCATTCCTTCAATAGCAGTGGCGGCATCCAGGGTTCTCCTTGTAGACCGTTTAGTGTTCGTCAGGAGCTCATAGACAACTTTAACTTTTCTAAGCAGTCAGAAATTGGTGCTTATCATAGTGTGCACCAAATTTCTGATGCAATACCTGGGGTTCGTGACGACCGTCAGCAAATTCTCCCTGAGTTTTGGAGAATTTATGGAAAGTCCCTTGACGTGGCGGTCGCCATTTTGTGGACTCTATTACTGCCATGCAAACTGTCGGTTACTCTGCATGCAGTCCATGGAATATCTGCTATAAAATAGTATCCTGGCGTGCGTCAGTTAACCGACAGAATGATCTGGTGACTTGTGCAATTTTGCAACTCAGCATCCCAGATATCCGGGGAGCCTCACCAGGTACATGTTATGATTTGTTGGACAGTTCGAAAGCCAACATCCCAGGAATACTGCTGAATGTTATTGTTCCATCCATCAACAACTCCTACAATTTTACTTGCTTGTTGACAATATTGGCCTGCAAAGGCATGCCTAATATTGTCAACAGAACATCTGGCGTGTACCCACAAAGAACGCCTGTACTCTGGTCGCCAGTTTAATACAATTCCATGTATTTTATTGTCATGTTCAATTTATGTTATTGCTGTTAATAAAACTTGAATCCATGTTACCAAATAAATCCTCATAACACACAAGGACTCGAGTTCTTTATCCGAGCTTGCGAGCTTGATTAACCCCTGTGGGCTCACTTCACAACAAATGTACCACGTTCAAGGATACAGAGGTCTGTACGTCCATCCCTGTTGACGTCGCCCCTGACCATCATTGGCCCTCCATCATAGGGGTCATGCTCAGCAATGTTGGCTGCAAGGAATCGCTCTCCTGGTCTTCTCCATACCCTAGAACGCCCATCTGTGTAAAAAGGATAGGTCGTCAGTCTTCTCTGGCCCATCCAACTTGGTCCATGGTCCTTTCATATGGTGCCTGGCGGTGGTTCTGGGACAGCGGAATGCGAATACATGGTCTTCTCGATCGGAGACCACATTCGTGCAACCTTGCCCGGATAGTCTGCGTCGAAACATTTACCCCGGATGCATTCTGAAGGTCACTGCGAAGCTGGGTTGCTGTGGCAAAGCGGTTCCTACAGGACAGAATGATCAAAAACCGGTCTTCAGCTGCAGATGTTGCCCTGTCTCTGCCACCACCATGCTGTCTTACTGGTGTGCCATACTGCTGAAATATTGCCCAGGCCCCGATCACCGTATGGTGCACACCAAGGGCTTCACCAACCTGACGATGGGTAGCCCCTTGCTCCACCATCCCTGCAGCCCGCCACATTTCTGCTTCAGACAAATGTCTTCTTACATTTGCATTTGCCATATTCTGTCATTAAATCACAAGGGTTTGTGTTGAAATGAAAATTGCATGCACTACACATGTCATTTACATGTAGACAATACACGAAAACATCATGAAAATTAAGGGGTACATGCTTTCCTTGACTATCACGAAAAAGTTTGCCTGACAAAGAGAGGTTATGAAAACACTGGTGACCATCTCAATACATTCCTCAACCATATCCACCCAAAATATCGCAAATATGTCACAAGCAAATTTCACAATATACACCCACCCCAACTCTCCCATTACAATTAGGGGATAACTATGTTGTATTTGATTGTTTGGGGCCGTAAACGATGGTTTTACTGTCGCAAATTGAGTTTTGCCGGCGACGCGTTAGCGGAGCCGGTAAAACGGATATTTGCGACAGTAAAACCATCGTTTACGGCCCCAAACAATCAAATACAACATAGTTATCCCCATTCTAATATAATTCGGCTGAAAACGGAGATAGATTTCATCTCCCAACTATAAAACAACGCCTTGTTGAAGACAACATTGTCAACAATTTAAAACTAAAAATACAGTCTTCGTGACGTCATTTGGGAGTTCCGAACCAAATCACGAAATATATTTTACGCTGCCACAATACAAATAATTCCAAACGTTTTAGTCATTTTATTAACAATAACAAAATATATTTATATTTGTACTGACAACATTTATCATGTTTAAATGTTTATGACAATCTGAAAACAAAATACGCAGGCTGCTTTCTCTATTCAAAGTTTAGAGTTCACCTTGTGATGTTTCAGTCGGCGTCGGAAAGCACTCGAGGATTTCCCATTAAAGTTAAAAAATTTGATATCTTTGATTGGAAGCCTTTGTTTATAATTACTTATGGTTACAGAACAGTTGTTCATTTCAAAATGTTTCTGGGAAGTGATGTCTTGTGGAATTGGGCTACTGCTATTGACATAATTGTTACAGAACGAATAGTTCACCTCTCTTGAGCAGTGGTGAATGCGTTTCTGTTGTGTAGCTGTACATACTACATGTGATGTGGTGCCACGAACGCAGGTAACAAATTAGAAAATGAAAGGACCGCTTGCACTTGAAGTTGATGTTATAACATCACTAGCGGATCTGTCAGAAATATTTGGCCTTGAACAATTAAAATTATTATTGCCAGTTCTCGGAATTTTGGTTTTCTATTTCGCACATAGCGTCCATAAATTCTTCATCGTACGAAAAATGGCTATTTATAAATTATATTTTCATATCGCTTACTGCTTCCCCACGGTTTCCGTTAAGACCGTCGAAATCAGTTTTTTAACACTCATTTCATTACTCAGCAGTCTCTGCCAAACCCCTATTCCACATTAATATTAAACTTTCCAACTTCATCCGTATTAAATACAGTTAATTACAAGAAAGATAGAGAACGTTTTTTACAGCAAGTCAACGCGTTCACAGCGTTTGTTTACATTGGATACGGTAGTCAATGACTCCAAATGGAACGAAAATAGAACGCCCACGAATACATCTTGACTTCCTAAAATAGTTTTCGACAACATAAAATTTGCGACAGGTTACGCTGATTTTACTGTCGCAAATTTTATTGATTAACCAATCAAATTTCGAGATTTATAGTAATTGTATTAGAATCCAAAATAAACTTATAAACTTAGTAGGAACAGCTGTCTTTAGGGGGGTTTCATAATGTTCTTTAACTGGTACCACCAATTTAAACCTATGTGGGCTGCTGTGGGCCTCAATCTACAAATGACAAGCTGTTCATTATCAGGCTTGGCCAGAGCACGTGGGGAGTGGGGGGGGGGGGGGTGGCGGCACTAAAAATTTGCAAGACGTGACGTCCTATTTTTTATTCAGCTTCTTTTTACACCCACCCACCCCTACGTGCAAATTTTCTACTACCGTTCTCAGACACCCACCCCCCACTATCCCATTAAAATCCAAAATAAACTTATAAACTTAGTAGGCACAGCTGTCTTTAGGGGGGTTTCATAATGTTCTTAAACTGGTACCACCAATTTAAACCTCTGTGGGCTGCTGTGGACCCCACTCTATACATCACAAGCTGTTCATTATCAGGCTTGGCCAGAGCAGGTGTACATACACGGGAACAAATTTTCATTTGAATTGTTCTGTCAGTAGTCTCAGGTGTTTGCTACTTTCCTCTTCTATCCATACAAATTCTATTAATAAATAAATAACTTGTGTTGAATTTAGTGCATCAGAGAGAATTTTCCCAAAATATTGTCTGCACATTTTCTACATTTCGAACAAGACACCCACCCCCTACTAACGTGTGACATTTTCCCAGATTAAGCCCAATATTCTCACATTTGAAGTCTCCTGGTGTCGTATTTATATTAAGAGTGTTATGTACAACATCATCTTTAAGGTTTGAAACACAAATGATGGTATATATTAGCTGATATATTGATATATTTTTAAAAAATTCAAAAAATTGCACAAGTTGGAAATGCATATTTTTGGCGCACTCAAGAGACCCACCGACCCCCACGTCACGTCTTGCAAATTTTGGGTGCCCCCCCCCCCCCCCCCGATGATGTGTCAAATATTTGGTGCTTAGCAAAATTTGAGTAGTATAGAAATATATAAAGAGCCTTCTCCACCAGTGATGTAGTACTGCTGTTTAAACCTGGCCATACCAAAAATAAGCTATTTATTTGTGAAGCAGTCAAAAGGTAATATTGTGGTTTATGCATCAGCTCACCATTGGAGAAGGGCGTCCATTTGTGTGATTAGATATTTTCACTTATTGTGGTAAAATGATAAAGGAAAGCGTGCTCAAATAACAGAGATCAGTGAAAATGTGTTTCAACTATTTATTCCACAATAACGTTTGAAAGAATACGTCAGGAAGCGTGTGCGTTTTCACGATGCCAAAGTTTTTTTTGCAAATTTCAGACATGTGCATGGGAAGTCGGATATAAATTTTGATCCAAAATTTCACTCCTATGCATATCGACCCATTCTAATAAATTGAGTCAAACATGATCTTATATGCGTGGGCAAATTATATTTTGCTTGAGGTTGTCAAGTAGCCTGGTGCAAAAAACAGAATTCTAATACAATTACTATAAATCTCGAAATTTGATTGGTTAATCAATAAAATTTGCGACAGTAAAATCAGCGTAACCTGTCGCAAATTTTATGTTGTCGAAAACTATTTTAGGAAGTCAAGATGTATTCGTGGGCGTTCTATTTTCGTTCCATTTGGAGTCATTGACTACCGTATCCAATGTAAACAAACGCTGTGAACGCGTTGACTTGCTGTAAAAAACGTTCTCTATCTTTCTTGTAATTAACTGTATTTAATACGGATGAAGTTGGAAAGTTTAATATTAATGTGGAATAGGGGTTTGGCAGAGACTGCTGAGTAATGAAATGAGTGTTAAAAAACTGATTTCGACGGTCTTAACGGAAACCGTGGGGAAGCAGTAAGCGATATGAAAATATAATTTATAAATAGCCATTTTTCGTACGATGAAGAATTTATGGACGCTATGTGCGAAATAGAAAACCAAAATTCCGAGAACTGGCAATAATAATTTTAATTGTTCAAGGCCAAATATTTCTGACAGATCCGCTAGCGATGTTATAACATCAACTTCAAGTGCAAGCGGTCCTTTCATTTTCTAATTTGTTACCTGCGTTCGTGGCACCACATCACATGTAGTATGTACAGCTACACAACAGAAACGCATTCACCACTGCTCAAGAGAGGTGAACTATTCGTTCTGTAACAATTATGTCAATAGCAGTAGCCCAATTCCACAAGACATCACTTCCCAGAAACATTTTGAAATGAACAACTGTTCTGTAACCATAAGTAATTATAAACAAAGGCTTCCAATCAAAGATATCAAATTTTTTAACTTTAATGGGAAATCCTCGAGTGCTTTCCGACGCCGACTGAAACATCACAAGGTGAACTCTAAACTTTGAATAGAGAAAGCAGCCTGCGTATTTTGTTTTCAGATTGTCATAAACATTTAAACATGATAAATGTTGTCAGTACAAATATAAATATATTTTGTTATTGTTAATAAAAAAATGACTAAAACGTTTGGAATTATTTGTATTGTGGCAGCGTAAAATATATTTCGTGATTTGGTTCGGAACTCCCAAATGACGTCACGAAGACTGTATTTTTAGTTTTAAATTGTTGACAATGTTGTCTTCAACAAGGCGTTGTTTTATAGTTGGGAGATGAAATCTATCTCCGTTTTCAGCCGAATTATATTAGAATGGGGATAACTATGTTGTATTTGATTGTTTGGGGCCGTAAACGATGGTTTTACTGTCGCAAATATCCGTTTTACCGGCTCCGCTAACGCGTCGCCGGCAAAACTCAATTTGCGACAGTAAAACCATCGTTTACGGCCCCAAACAATCAAATACAACATAGTTATCCCCTAAACAGTACATGGATAGCGGACCAATTTGGAAACACCCATCAAGTGTAAATTTCACCCAGATAATAACACATGTTTAGTGAAACTGCGCAAAAAACATTAAAAAATTAGCAAGGTAGCTCCCATATGTAATCAGAAGCTGTATGCTTAGTGTTTTTTCCAGCAATTAAACCAGTGGCAATGATCTCGCAATGAAAGAGACACCACACTAGCGTATTATTGACATAATCAAACAAATACCAATCATTGTATGAACCTGATGTTTTCAGAAGCCGATTATTGTGGATGTGTTAATTTGAAATTGTCGTTCCAGCAGAATAAATTGACAATGTCAATAGCCTAACACCTCACCCATTTGACATAGAAAATTAGGGTTTTTTAAACTACCATTCTGTCTGTCTGTCTGTCTGTCTGTCTGTCTGTCTGTCTGTCTCCCACTCTATCTTCTCTCACACACACACACACTGATTGCCAGGCGGTGTTGCCGAGGGTTCGAATCCCGGCGGGGGATCAGAAACTAACATTCAAAATTCCTCTAAAACATGATTGTGTCATTTGAAAAAACACACACAAGCCCGTGCCAGTCTTCGTCTGAGGCCATCCACAGCACTTTCGTCGTACTGTAGCCAGCGCGTTCCACACTTTCATGCTGCTGCCGAAAGGAAGATGAACCAAGTAATCATGAGGACTTCATCTGAAAAGCTAGATTCCAGCCATCGTTTTTTTGACGGTGTGCAATGGTCTAGTGGTTTAGGCGCTGGACTCCTGATTGCCAGGCGGTGTTGCCGAGGGTTCGAATCTCGGTGGGGGGTGAGAAACTAACATTCAAAATTCCTCTAAAACATGATTGTGTCATTTGAAAAAACACACACAAGCCCGTGCCAGTCTTCGTCTGAGGCCATCCACAGCACTTTCGTCGTACTGTAGACAGCGCGTTCCACACTTTCATGCTGCTGCCGAAAGGAAGATGAACCAAGTAATCATGAGGACTTCATCTGAAAAGCTAGATTCCAGCCATCGTTTTTTGACGGTGTGCAATGGTCTAGTGGTTTAGGCGCTGGACTCCTGATTGCCAGGCGGTGTTGCCGAGGGTTCGAATCCCGGCGGGGGATCAGAAACTAACATTCAAAATTCCTCTAAAACATGATTGTGTCATTTGAAAAAACACACACAAGCCCGTGCCAGTCTTCGTCTGAGGCCATCCACAGCACTTTCGTCGTACTGTAGCCAGCGCGTTCCACACTTTCATGCTGCTGCCGAAAGGAAGATGAACCAAGTAATCATGAGGACTTCATCTGAAAAGCTAGATTCCAGCCATCGTTTTTCGACGGTGTGCAATGGTCTAGTGGTTTAGGCGCTGGACTCCTGATTGCCAGGCGGTGTTGCCGAGGGTTCGAATCTCGGCGGGGGATCAGAAACTAACATTCAAAATTCCTCTAAAACATGATTGTGTCATTTGAAAAAACACACACAAGCCCGTGCCAGTCTTCGCCTGAGGCCATCCACAGCACTTTCGTCGTACTGTAGCCAGCACGTTCCACACTTTCATGCTGCTGCCGAAAGGAAGATGAACCAAGTAATCATGAGGACTTCATCTGAAAAGCTAGATTCCAGCCATCGTTTTTTGACGGTGTGCAATGGTCTAGTGGTTTAGGCGCTGGACTCCTGATTGCCAGGCGGTGTTGCCGAGGGTTCGAATCCCGGCGGGGGATCAGAAACTAACATTCAAAATTCCTCTAAAACATGATTGTGTCATTTGAAAAAACACACACAAGCCCGTGCCAGTCTTCGTCTGAGGCCATCCACAGCACTTTCGTCGTACTGTAGCCAGCGCGTTCCACACTTTCATGCTGCTGCCGAAAGGAAGATGAACCAAGTAATCATGAGGACTTCATCTGAAAAGCTAGATTCCAGCCATCGTTTTTTGACGGTGTGCAATGGTCTAGTGGTTTAGGCGCTGGACTCCTGATTGCCAGGCGGTGTTGCCGAGGGTTCGAATCCCGGCGGGGGATCAGAAACTAACATTCAAAATTCCTCTAAAACATGATTGTGTCATTTGAAAAAACACACACAAGCCCGTGCCAGTCTTCGTCTGAGGCCATCCACAGCACTTTCGTCGTACTGTAGCCAGCGCGTTCCACACTTCCATGCTGCTGCCGAAAGGAAGATGAACCAAGTAATCATGAGGACTTCATCTGAAAAGCTAGATTCCAGCCATCGTTTTTTGACGGTGTGCAATGGTCTAGTGGTTTAGGCGCTGGACTCCTGATTGCCAGGCGGTGTTGCCGAGGGTTCGAATCCCGGCGGGGGATCAGAAACTAACATTCAAAATCCCTCTAAAACATGATTGTGTCATTTGAAAAAACACACACAAGCCCGTGCCAGTCTTCGTCTGAGGCCATCCACAGCACTTTCGTCGTACTGTAGCCAGCGCGTTCCACACTTTCATGCTGCTGCCGAAAGGAAGATGAACCAAGTAATCATGAGGACTTCATCTGAAAAGCTAGATTCCAGCCATCGTTTTTTGACGGTGTGAAATGGTCTAGTGGTTTAGGCGCTGGACTCCTGATTGCCAGGCGGTGTTGCCGAGAGTTCGAATCCCGGCGGGGGATCAGAAACTAACATTCAAAATTCCTCTAAAACATGATTGTGTCATTTGAAAAAAACACACACAAGCCCGTGCCAGTCTTCGTCTGAGGCCATCCACAGCACTTTCGTCGTACTGTAGCCAGCGCGTTCCACACTTTCATGCTGCTGCCGAAAGGAAGATGAACCAAGTAATCATGAGGACTTCATCTGAAAAGCTAGATTCCAGCCACCGTTTTTTGACGGTGTGCAATGGTCTAGTGGTTTAGGCGCTGGACTCCTGATTGCCAGGCGGTGTTGCCGAGGGTTCGAATCCCAGCGGGGGATCAGAAACTAACATTCAAAATTCCTCTAAAACATGATTGTGTCATTTGAAAAAACACACACAAGCCCGTGCCAGTCTTCGTCTGAGGCCATCCACAGCACTTTCGTCGTACTGTAGCCAGCACGTTCCACACTTTCATGCTGCTGCCGAAAGGAAGATGAACCAAGTAATCATGAGGACTTCATCTGAAAAGCTAGATTCCAGCCATCGTTTTTTGACGGTGTGCAATGGTCTAGTGGTTTAGGCGCTGGACTCCTGATTGCCAGGCGGTGTTGCCGAGGGTTCGAATCCCGGCGGGGGATCAGAAACTAACATTCAAAATTCCTCTAAAACGTGATTGTGTCATTTGAAAACACACACACACACACACTCTCTCTCTCTCTCTCTCGCTTTCTCTTTATCTCTCTCTCTCTTCTCTCTCTCTCTCCCGCTTTCTCTCTCTCGCTTTCTCTCTATCTCTCTCTCTCTCTTCTCTCTCTCTCTCTCGGCACTGAAACTCGTAAGTTATTAAGGCAGGAAGACGAAGGGACACCGGGTTGGGGCATCCATGCGTCGCATGGGTGGGAAGGGGGCTGCGAGTCACAAGATGGTTTGGGAATTTTAAAAAAAAAATTGGGAGTGAGGAAGGTTAACCCCTCATGAAATTTCTACTTCACCAGCTGTGGGGTGCATTTCACACGCAACATATACTTACATTTTTTAGTAAAAGTTAAGGTACCGCTGGCATTTTTTTAAATACCGCTAGCGCTTCTACTACTCCCTTAAACTTGAAAATAATTGCTCCCTTCCGCAGTGGTTTAGTAGTAATCTACTTCTCCTGTAATTATATGAACTCCAACAGGTGAATTTCAGTAACACGCATTGGCACGAACCAGTGACATGAATGTTCTTCGCGTTAGCTCAACGATTGTCTGGGCCGAACGTAATAGGTGCGATTTGTCCTCCAATTAAAAGCACATGATGAGCAGCGACCTTGTTACGAATCTAAAAGGCTGTGTTTTGACTTTGAATAAAGTTTAAAACTGTGGTATGTAACAATGTTATAGCGAATAAATGGGACAATTAAAACTCATTCTAACGTGTTTACTGTTGTTTTATCTTGTTATTCAATTCCAGTGAATGAAAGCGAACAGGATATTTAAATACCAAAAACTGCGGTCCTTACAGTAAGGGTGTCTGAAAACCTTGGTTATGAAATTTAGGCCTTTATTCGTAGATTCTTCAAGCGATGGTCGGTAGGGTGGGGATGGGGATGTCATAGACCGGGACTCACACCTTTATTCAGTGGTAAATAACACTTCACATAACACATTGTGAAAAAGGCGGGGAACTTGCACGTTTTGATGATGATCATATAGCAGGCCAGGGGCGGCGGGGCAGGAGGGACACGCCCCCCCCCCCCCACACACACTTTTTTCACCAATTATAGGTACACAAACGGCATTTTCTGACATAATGTACATAACCCCTATAGACATAACTTTCTCATCAATTTTCATTCGATTCATATATACTGTACTTCTTTTCTCGTTTACTTTTACCCTGTGATTTTGCAAAATATAAAATTGCATTCAAAGGCAAAGAACTAGTTCAATTCAATTCAATCCATAGTATACGAATTGGGGGTGTGGGGTGGGGGTGGGGGCGCCATATATGTTGTAGTGTGTACCAAAAGGTAAGATATATAAAGGCGAATGCTACTCTTAAATCAAAAACGAAAAAAATAAATCCACCACCACTACCCTAATCTGTGGTGACAACCGAAGACAGCCGATGTAATACGAAGACACCTGATGCCACATGATTCACTATGGATCGGTCAATATCCAATATCGCAAAATAATAACAATGAGGTTGAGGTTGAGGTCGTTGAGGTTAGTGTCTTAAATAGGGTGTGAATAAGGATGAGGGGTAGCGTATATAAATTTATATACTTGCACGAATAAGCCGCCCCGCAACTATTGACCCCCCCCCCCCCCACCCCCCGCCACGAAGAAAAATTATTTTCCAGCCTACACCCTAATGGTACCTATAAAGGTGTGACCCCCGCTTTTTGGTCTGACTCCCCACTTTTTTGGAGCTTCCGCCGCCTCTGTAGCAGGCCTATTTTACAGAGTTCAAAACAATATGTACTAACACACGAGCACATCTCGATACGATAATCATACAGTTTCTTATATGCAAGGTACCCTAGCTTGCACTAGGTCAAGCCATTGTATAGACTGATACAGGCTTGAATAAATGGAGTGATCGGATTGAGTCTAGATTTGGTCAAAGGCAGATATCAAGACAGAATCGGGGGGAGGGGGGGGGGGGGTAGCCACTAAGCTTGTAGTAGTGCCACAAGTCAATAGCAATTGTACGAGGTAGTAGTGGCAAAAGACTGAAATGGTGATAGAAGACAGTAGTATTGGGTAAATACAATAGTATTGGATCACACGACAGAAGTAGGAGATGTGGTTTTCGGCCCCTATCAGGTAGACCCCAGCTAGTGGACCCCGGAAGTGACATCATACCGCAATGTATTATGGGTATCACGTGGTTGTCATGGTAGCCCAGGTGAGCAGCCATGTTGTTACGTCATTGTCATGGTGACGGGTGATGTGAGTGCGCATGCGCAGCTCGTGTTGTTAGGGTGTTATTTGTTTCCGTCGTCCATTTTGTTCGCAGGTAGCCGCCATCATTGTTTCTATGGTGGCACATGGTTGCTATGTTACCCAAATGCATCTTATAGGTTAGGGGTATGTTCGGATGGTATGTTCGCTTGTTCAAGAGTAATTTGCCGATTCGGAGAATTACCCAAATGAGCCCGAGAATGCCCGTAAATCACCGAAAAGTTCCCTTTTTAACCGAAACGCACCGGCCTGGGGTAACACGTGGTGCTATAGACCCTTGAAAGGTCGTGTTCCATTCAACTGGAGTATTTTTGGAACGACTTCCTTAAATAATTACCTAAATAAACCTGACAATCCCTCCAAAGCACCGAAATCCACCGCAAACTACCGAAACCGACTTGGTAAAGCCTCATTTTGGACAGGGATGTTTTATGAAGGCTTGAATTTTGTTATTCCGGGTCAAAATCCTCGTTTCTCCGACCTGCTTCCATAGAGTACTATTTCGTTCTTCTGGAGTATGACTCGCTTTCGTCCGTCTGTTTTGTTACTACTTCTGATAAAGGAACCAATCAGATTACTTCTCCAGGATTAAACAACCAATCAAATTGCTCTATTAACCTTAGCTCCCGTCCATCATCTTCTTCGTTCCAACGATTGTGATCTACGTACACAATGTGCGAATAGCACATGCAGCACATGCAAAATGTGCCAATATGTGGCCGTGTGCAAGTGCACAATGTGCGCACAAGACATGCAGCACATGCGCACATACGGGTATTTGTGGACGAGTGGGGACCAGTGTTTGTGGACTAGCGAGGACCAGGCTTTGGGGACTAGTGGGGACCAGGCTTTGGGGACCAAGGCATGGGTACCAAGGTTTGAGGACCAGTGTCAGAAATATTGTCTAACCACCGTCTTAACCCAGTTCCAAAGTTTCTGCTACCAACAGTGTTACCGTTGTAACCAAGGTCTTGACTTATTCCGCCACTCTGCTAAACCCATCACTACTACTATGAAATGTGAGTGTACACAATGTGCAAATAGCACATGTAGCACACCAGCACATGCAAAATGTACCAATATGAGCCTGTATTCAAGTGCACAGTGTGCTCTCAAAACATGAGCACATACGCACATACGAGTATTCGAGGACCAGCAAATGCCAGTGTTTGGGGACTAGTGAGGACCAGGCTTTGGGGACTAGTGAGGACCAGGCTTTGTGGACCAAGGTTTGAGGACCAGTGTCAGAATTAATGTCTAACCATCATCACTTAACTCAGTACTAAAGTTTCTCCTACCAATGGTGTTACCGTTTGCAACCAAGGTCTTGGCTTATTCCACCACTCTGCTGAATCCATCACTACTACTATGAGATGTGCTTGTACACAATGTGCAAATAGCATTTGTAGCGGCGCATCAGCACATGCAAAATGTTCCAATATGTGCCTGTGTGCAAGTGCGCAATGTGCTCACAAAATATGCAGCACATGCGCACATACGGGTATTTGAGGACCAGTGAGGGCCAGTGTTTAGGGACTAGTGAGGACTAGGCTTTAGGGACTAGTGAGGACCATTGTGAGGACTAGTGACTACTATGAGATGTGATTGTACACACTGCAAATAACACACGTAGCACATGCAAAATTTGCCAATATGTGCCTGTGTGCAAGTGCACAATGTGCGCACAAAACATGCAGCACATGCGCACATATGGGTATTTGAGGACCAGTGTTTGAGGACTAGTGGGGACCAGTGGCTGAGGACTATTTCTGACCCTGGCCCTCAAACCTTTGTCCCCAAGCCTTGGTTCCCACGCCTTGGTCCCCACAAGTCGCCAAAGCCTGGTCCTCACTTGCCCTCAAACACTCGTCATCAAATACCCGTATGTGCGCATGTGCGGCATGTTTTGTGCGCACATTGTGCACTCCTCACTAGTCCCCAAACACTGGCCCACACTAGTCCCCAAAGCCTGGTCCTCGCAAGTTACCCAAACACTGGTCCCCACTGGTCCCCAAATACCCGTATGTGCGAATGTGCTGCTTGTCTTGTGTGCACATCGTGCACTTGCACACAGGCACATTTTGCATGTGCTACATGTGCTATTTGCACATTGTGTACGATCGCATCTCATAGTAGTCACTAATCCTCACACTGGTCCCCACTAGTCCCCAAAGTCTGGTCCTCACTTGTCCCCAAAGGATGGCCTTTGCTGGTCCTCAAATACTTGTATGTGCGTATGTGTTGCATGTTTTGAGAGCACATTGTGCACTTGCACACAGGCACATATTGGTACACTTTGCATGTGCTGATGTGGTACATGTGCTATTTGCACATTGTGTACAATCACATCTCATAGTAGTAGTAGTGGATTTAGCAGAGTGGAGGAATAAGTCAAGACCTTGGTTGCAAACGGTAACGCCGTTGGTAGCAGAAACTTTAGCACTGAGTTAAGACGGTGGTCAGACAAAATTTCTGACACTGGTCCTCAAACCTTGGTCCCACACTAGTTCCCAAAGCCTGGTCCTCACTAGTCCCAAAGCCTGGTCCTCACTAGTCCCCAAACACTGGCTTCCATTGGTCCACAAATACCCGTATATGCGCATGTGCTGTATGTCTTGTGCGCACATTGTGCACTTGCACACAACCAGATATTGGCACATTTCGCATGTGCTGATGTGCTGCATGTGCTATTCGCACATTGTGTACGTAGATCATAATCGTTGGAACGAAGAAGATAATGGACGTGATCTGATTGGTTATTTTATCAGAAGTAGTAACAAAACAGACGGAAGAAAGCAAATCATACTCCAGAAGAACGGAAAAGCACTCTATGGAAGCAGGTCGGAGAAACGAGGATTTTGACCCGGAATAACAAAATCCGAGCCTACATAAAATATCCCTGTCCAAAATGAAGCTTTACTAAGTCGGTTTCGGTAGTTTGCGGTGGATTTTGGTGCTTTGAAGGGATTGTCAGGTTTATTTGGGTAATTATTAAGGAAGTCGTTTCAAAAACAATACTCCAGTTGAATCGAACACGACCTTTAAAAGGTCTATAGCCCTACGTGCTAGTCTAAACGGGTGCGTTTCGGTTAAAAAGGGTACTTTCCGGTGATTTACGGGCATTCTCGGGCTCATTTTGGGTAATTCTGCGAATCGGGAAATTACTCTTGTGCAATCGAACATACCCTTCGAACATACCCCTATCCTATAAGATGCTTTTGGGTAACATAGCAACCACGTGTCATCATAGAATCAAAGATGGCAGCCTCCTGCATACAAAATGGTCGACGGAAACAAGTATCACCCCCACAAACATGCGCACTCACTTCACCCACCACCATGACAATGACGTCAAACCATGGCTGCTCACCGGGGATACCATGACAACCACGTGACACCCATAATACATTGCGGTATGACGTCACTTCCAGGATCCACCAGCCGGGGTCCACCTGATAGGGGTCGAAAATAACATCTCCTACTACTCACGACAGATGGTGGTGACCATGGACAACTGGTGGCCTTGGAGCTTGGAAAGGTGTGGGTGGTCTAGAAAGACGGATCAAACAGGTACTAGAAACCATAACTATCATCAGATAGATATCCTGCAAAAGGTATCCTATAAAGGGTATCGTCAACAGGTATCTTCAAAAAGTATCTTCAAAAGTTATCCTCAAATAGTACAATACTATGTGTCCTCAAATACCGAGATGAGTCGTAGAGCAGTAAGTAGAGTCACTCGTTCGAGCAATTGCTCTATATTTCATTGGCTCGATGAGATTTGAGTCGCTCGAGCGATCTGATGTAACTATCACGTCTTTCCTATTTTTCAGTAGGCGCGGCAGAAAACTATAGTGTCCGGTAAATAAAGTCGATCATAGGACAGATCACGGTGACTTTTGGTAAGTCAACAGTAATGATCTTAGAGATGTAAAGGTCCAGAATCCAAGCTTTACCCATAACCCCAACAATACCCCTGGGCCTAGCATTAGTAAACTACTTGTACCAACTGTGGGCCAGCACTAGAACACCTAAGATAGATATTTGTACTAAGGGCTAACAATAGGCATATGGGGTACAAGGAGTTTCTCCTATACTACTCTACCAGACAACGAAGCATAACACTGCGTGGCTTAGCATTACGTAGTATCCGTACTTATTTAGGACAGTATAACGAGTAGGTGGATCAATAGTACTATGGGCTACCACTGAACCCGCGGGAATACAGACCTTACATCATAATCATATACTACATACAACCATGCATTACCCCACCCCCCACCCACACCCCCCCCCCCCCTCACCACAATACTGCTTGACCTTGCATTAGGTACTACCCCTACCAGTTATAGGATAATATAAAGCCTTAGATAGATAGCGGTATTAAGGACTAATAGTAGACCAACAGTGATATAGACCGTGCATCCTATACCACCACACTAGACAACCACCCTGCATTACCCCACCTCACGTCACAATACCGCTTGGCCTTGCAAAACGTACTACCTATACACTCTGTGGGCCAGGAGACCACCCTATATAAATAATGGAACGAAAGGCTAAAATTGGACCAGTAGCGATGCAAACCGCACAACCTGTACTTCCACACTAGACAACCATCCATTACTCCCACCACAATACTGCCTAGGCTCGCATTATGTACTACCAGCTACAGAAATATACGAAGCATTAGGTCGATAAGTTGTACCAAGGATTAACAGGGGTATATAGCATCCAGACTACACTACAGTTCTAAACAACCAAGGACAACCTCGCCATACCACACTGGACGACCATGCATTACCTTCACCCACCCCACGATACCACCTGGACTAGCATAACGTACTGCCTATACAGGTCAAAGCATTTGATCAATTAGTGATACCAAGGGCTAAAAGGGGATCTGCATGGGGCATATACGGCTACTGCCATATCAGGCCAGTTCGAGAAACCTGACACCCCTGACTCGAAGTAAAAAGCGGCCAACGTTTCTATGAAGTCGCGAGCGCATCGTGGCGTCGCGACGACAATAGCAACATCAACCGTTTCATGGGGAAAACTTTCAAGAAAACTCGACTTCCCCCATCGATATTCCATCACATAGTCATACTATATACCCACAGACCTGCGTGTATATGCATCACTATGCATACCTTAGCATACTATATATGCAGGACGTACACAAATTGCAGGATAAAGACGGATAGGACACAGGAAAGAGTTGCTCCGCCAAAAGCTCCGGTTCCTATGGTGATTTAACAAAGCTCCGGGTGGCCGAGCATGACTCACACGTGCTATACTGCTGGTTGTGTAAAGTGGACCTTCATCCTTGCGGGTAACAAAACTCATAAGTGGCTAAGATAGCGAGTGAGGGGGCTATACAAAAACAAATCGGTCTTTGACGATGGTTTCTGATGCCTCTGGATTTTCAGATTTACATTTATTTATTGGTCTATAAAGGTGCTTTCAGTCTCTGTGACTATGCCATGGTCACCACGCAGGTGCAATGTCAAGTTTATCAAACAATTCTTACCTTTCATTCTCACTTTAGAGCACACACTCCCCAGACTTTAATTAACGAGTCATATTTCAACAGTAAAACGGAACTTGTTTACAAACGTAAACAAGAACTGCTCAAATTCTCGGTGTTTAATTTCTAATTTATTTTGTATCATTAAAAGAGAATCCAGTGAAACGATTCGTAACATATAATTGTTTTTTGGTCATGCTCCTTTATTCCGATCCGACCAGTCACCCAGGGCGTATGTATCGGCGCCACTGATTGGTTAGCGGAATGTGTTGATTGACAGGATTTCAGCATGATGCTGAATTATTTTAGCATGATGTTGAATTAATTTAACACCACGCTTAATTATTTGAGCAAAATGCTAAATTATTTTGCACGATTTCACGAATGCTACATAAATAATACACAATGATGCCGGATTAATTAAGCATGGTCCTGAATTACGAGAGGTTCATGCATTTTAATTCGGCATGATGCTTAACTATTTGAGCATGATGCTTTCTTATTTTTCACTATTTTATGAATACTGCAGAAATAATATAGCATGATGCTGAATTAATTTCGCAGGATGCTGAATTACGGGAGGATCGGGCATATTAAGTTAGCATGGTACTTGATTATTTAAGCATCATGCTATTTTATTTTGCGCGATTTAACGAATGCTGCATAAATAATATAGCATGATGCTGAATTAATTTAGCATGATGCTGAATTACGGGAGGATCATGCACTTTAATTGAGCATGATACCAAATTATTTAAGTATCATGCTATATTATTTTGCGCAATTTAACGAATGCTGCATAAACAATATAGCATGATGCTGAATTAATTTAGCACGATGCTGAATTACGGGAGGATCATGCACTTTAATTGAGCATGATGCCAAATTATTTAAGTATCATGCTATATTATTTTGCGCAATTTAACGACTGCTGCATAAACAATATAGCATGATCCTGAATTATTTTTGCATGATGCTGAATTGCGGGAGGATCATGCACTTTAATTGAGAATGATGACCAATTATTTAAGCATGATGCTGTACTATTTGGTATGATTTCACGAATGCTACATAAATAACATAGCATGATGCTGAAATCAAGTCCGCGTACTGGAGGGTCATACATTTTATTTTAGCATGGTACTCTAATAATTGAGCATGATGCTATATTGTTTGGTATGATTTCATGAATGCTGCCTAAATAATTAAGCGTAATGCCTGAATAATTAAGAACGATGCTTAAATAATTAACCATCATGCTATATTATTTAGGCATCATGCTACATTCTTTGAGCATCGTGCTATATTATCTAACAGTATGCCTAATTCATGGATTTATGAGCCTGTCCGTACGTCATACCTGTGTTACAAGAATCACTCCATCAACTAGCATTGATATTGTTTGTGTATTTACGGTATATAAAACATTATTTATTTATTTATTTATTTATTTAAAAATTATTAAAAAAAATTCTTCTCCCTGATCAGAAACTTCTGATATTTGGTATAAAGCATACAGGGGTGGGGGTGTGTGGGGGGGGGGGGGGGGGCTGCAAGATACAAGCTTGTTAAAATGAAGCCCGTTGGTTAATATTTGGGCTCAAGACAGC
This sequence comes from Pictodentalium vernedei, assembly GCA_031216915.1. Lineage (NCBI taxonomy): Eukaryota > Metazoa > Mollusca > Scaphopoda > Dentaliida > Dentaliidae > Pictodentalium > Pictodentalium vernedei. Next base: position 5,214,438 of record CM062294.1, on the reverse strand, counting down.
AAACCAAATTTTAACTGCGGGCCAAATGGAGAATAATCTTTAAAAGTCCTTCAGAACCACCTGTCAGAATATTTTGATATTTGGTATACAACATCCTTAGTGAGGTTAGATCTAACTTTAGTTATAGTCCCTGGATTAATTTTCTACTTCTCTATTGGAAACCAAATTTTAACTTAGTCCAATATGAGGAATAATCTTTAAGACTTTTCTCCAGAAACACTAGTCAGAATATTTTAATATATATAGTACTCAGAATCATTAGAGGGGTTAGATTCAAATCTGTTCAACTCAGGCTCATTGGTTGATAATTGGGCTCTCTATGGGAGCATGAATTTTAACTATGTGTGATATGGGAAATAATCGTTAAAATCCTTCTTCAGATCCACCAATCAGAATCTTCTGATATTTGGTATATAGCATCCTTAGAGAGCCCAAATTATCACTTATTTCAATAACAGGAATAATCTTCAAATATTATTTATTTATTTGTTGGTGTTTAAGGTCACATATTTCTGCACAATGGCTAACCATGACCGTGACAGTTTTACGGGTGGAGGAAGCCGGAGTACCCGGAGAGAACCACCGAGCAACGGCGAGCAACTGTCTGCTCCCCAACATACCAACTCCACACAAGCAGGGTCAGCATTAGTTGAAGACAGGTGCACCATCGACGTGCAGTTAGTACACAACGTCACCGTGCCCGCACGTGGGCAATGGGGGTGAAGTGTCTTGCCCAAGGACACAACGCGGTTGCCGCAGGTGGGATTCGAACCGAGGACCTCTCGGCTTGCAGCCTGCACCTCTGCCAACTGAGCCACCGCGCCCCCATATAAAACATTACAATTGTAATATATTTCTAATCACAGTGACACATGAATATGTACCACAGGGAAATAACATAGCCAGAATGGCTGTCTATCTGTTATCTCCCGTTTCAAAAACATTTCATCGCTGCAACCGACTGTAAATGTTCATTTAGAGATTTTAGTGTTTTTCTTTCACGTTAAGTAACAATGGTGGGGGAAGGTGGGGGTTGGTGGTGAGAAGGTTGATGTGTTTGGTGGATATCGGTACTTTCGTGCGTCTGCAGACTTGGCAGTAAGCCAAACTCATTTGTGGACGAGATAACCAGACAAGATAACGAAAGTAATCTAAGGTGCTCACAAGGCCTAAATTTGTTATCTATGCGTATCATATCACGGGTATCGCAATACACATTATTACTTTACATTTGGGATCATTTCTTGTATCTCCTGGCATTTCACATTAGTAGAATAAGGATAAGGTCAAGTATAGCTGGTTAATTATATATCTAAGCTGCCCACATTTGGCGAACTTTATCCCGTACATTGTTTGTCAAGTCAATTCATAGAGTAGAGTAGTGAACAAAGCAGGTGGCTACTGAGGCGATGGTCTAGTCAACCCACTGATAGACATTAGGTCAACAAGACAATCTCCTCAGTAGGTTCCAATCTGACAATATGGGCAATATGGATTGTTACTTTGGACATTAACTGGAAGTGAAGATGAAGCTTTGATATTAATTTTTTTTTTAAAACTTGATCCAATTATTAATGTTACGTAGTTCAGATTCCAGCTCGTTCCATATTTTGTGGAAGTTTAAGATGGGTAACTTATGCAGTTTATTTGGCGAAGATCGGTTGATAAATGCGACTTGGAGCAACTCAGCACTTTTGGGCTTCTAGAGTGCCCAATTTGTGGAGGGTCAGGTACTTAATTTTGGTGGCAATCCTCATGAATCTATTTGTGCCACCCCACAAAGCAGTTTATTTGGCGAAAATCAGTGGCTAAATACCATTTGGAGCAACACAGCATTTTTTGGCTCCTAGGGTGTCCAATTTTTTGAGGGTCAGGTACCTAATTTTGGTGGTAATCTTCATGAATCTATTTGTGCTACCCCAAAATTACAGTTTATTTGGCGAAAATCGGCTGACAAATACGATTTGGAGCAACTCAGCACCTTTGGGCTCCTAGGGTGGCGAATCTTTGGAGGGTGAGGTACCTAATTTTGGAAGCAATCTTCATGAATCTATTTGTGCCACCCCACAATGCAGTTTATTTGGCGAAAATTGGTTGATAAATACGATTTGGAACGACTGAGCACTTTTGGGCTCCTGGGGTGCCCAATTTTGGAAGGGCGAGGAACCTAATTTTTGTGGTAATCTTCATGAATCTATTTGTGCCACCCCACAATGCAGTTTATTTGGCGAAAATCGGTTGATAAATACGATTTGGAGCAACTCAGCACTTTTGGGCTCTTATGGTGCCCAATTTTGGGAGGGGTGAGGAGCCTAATTTTGGTGGCAATCTTCACGAATCTATTTGTGCCACCCCACCGTGCAGTGTATTTGGCGAAAATCGGTTGATAAATGCGATTTTGAGCAACTCAGCACTTTCGGGCTCCTAGGGTGCCCAATTTTGGGAGGGTGAGGTACCTAATTTTGGTGGCAATCTTCATGAATCTATTTGTGCCACCCCACAATGCAGTTTATTTGGCTAACATTGGTTAATAAATGCGATTTTGAGCAACTCGGCACTTTTGGGCTCATAAGGTGCCCAATTTTGGGAGGTTGAGGAGCCTAATTTTGGTGGCAATCTTCATGAATCTATTTGTGTCACCCCACAATGCAGTTTACTAGGCGAAAATCGGTTGATAAATGCGATTTGAAGCAACTCGGCACTTTTGGGCTCCTAGGGTACCCAATTTCGGGAGGATGAGGTACCTAATTTTGGTGGCAATCTTCATGAATCTATTTGTGCCACCCCACAATGCAGTTTATTTGGCGAAAATCGGTTGATAAATGCGATTTTGAGCAACTCAGCACATTTGGGCTCCTAGGGTGCCCAATTTTGAGAGGGTGGGGTACCTAATAGTGGTGGCAATCTTCATGAATCTACTTGTGCCACCCCACAATGCAGTTTATTTGGCGAAAATCGGTTGATAAATACGATTTAGAGCAACTCGGCACTTTTGGGCTCTTAGGGTGCCCAATTTTGGAAGGGTGAGGAGCCTAATTTTGGTGGCAATCTTAATGAATCTATTTGTGCCACCCCACAATGCAGTTTATTTGGCGAAAATCGGTTGATAAATACGATTTTGAGCAACTCAGCACTTTTGGGCTCCTAGGGTGCCCAATTTTTGGAGGGTGAGGTACCTAATTTTGGTGGCAATCTTCATGAATCTATTTGTGCCACCCCACAATGCAGTTTATTTGGCGAAAATCGGTTGATAAATGCGATTTTGAGCAACTCAGCACATTTGGGCTCCCAGGGTGCCCAATTTTGGGAGGGTGAGGTACCTAATTTTGGTGACAATCTTCGTGAATCTATTTGTGCCACCCCACAATGCAGTTTATTTGGCGAAAATCGGTTGATAAATACGATTTAGAGCAACTCAGCACTTTTGGGCTCCTAGGGTGCCCAATTTTGGGAGGGTGAGGAGCCTAATTTTGGTGGCAATCTTCATGAATCTATTTGTGCCACTCCACAATGCAGTTTATTTGGCGAAAATCGGTTGATAAATGCAACTTTGAGCAACTCAGCACTTTTGGGCTCCTAGAGTGCCCAATTTTGAGAGGGTGAGGTACCTCATTTTGGTGACAATCTTCATGAATCTATTCGTGCCACCACACAATGCAGTTTATTTGGCGAAAATCGGTTGATAAATACGATTTTGAGCAACTCAGCACATTTGGGCTCCTAGGGTGCCCAATTTTCGGAGGGTGAGGTACCTAATTTTGGTGGCAATCTTCGTGAATCTATTTGTACCACCCCACAATGCAGTTTATTTGGCGAAAATCGGTTGATAAATGCGATTTGGAGCAACTCGGCACTTTTGGGCTCCTAGGATGCCCAATTTTGGGAGTTTGAGGAGCCTAATTTTGGTGGCAATCTTCATGAATCTATTTGTGCCACCCCACAATGCAGTTTATTTGGCGAAAATCGGTTGATAAATGCGATTTTGAGCAACTCAGCACTTTTGGGCTTCTAGGGTGCCCAATTTCGGGAGGATGAGGTACCTAATTTTGGTGGCAATCTTCATGAATCTATTTGTGCCACCCCACAATGCAGTTTATTCGGCGAAAATCGGTTGATACAAGCGATTTTGAGCAAGTCAGCACATTTGGGCTCCTACGATGCCCAATTTTGAGAGGGTGGGGTACCTAATTGTGGTGGCAATCTTCATGAATCTATTTGTGCCACCCCACAATGCAGTTTATTTGGCGAAAATCGGTTGATAAATACGATTTTGAGCAACTCAGCACATTTGGGCTCCTAGGGTGGCGAATCTTTGGAGGATGAGGTACCTAATTTTGGAGGCAATCTTCATGAATCTATTTGTGCCACCCCACAATGCAGTTTATTTGGCGAAAATCGGTTGATAAATACGATTTGGAACGACTGAGCACTTTTGGGCTCCTGGGGTGCCCAATTTTGGAAGGGCGAGGAACCTAATTTTGGTGGTAATCTTCATAAATCTATTTGTGCCACCCCACAATGCAGTTTATTTGGCGAAAATCGGTTGATAAATGCGATTTTGAGCAACTCAGCACTTTTGGGCTCCTAGGGTGCCCAATTTTGAGAGGGTGAGGTTCCTAATTTTGGTGGCAATCTTCATGAATCTATGTGTGCCACTCCACAATGCAGTTTATTTGGCGAAAATCGGTTGATAAATACGATTTAGAGCAACTCAGCATTTTTGGGCTCCTAGGGTGCCCTATTTTGGGGAGGTGAGGAGACTTATTTTGGTGGCGATCTTCATGAATCTATTTGTGCCACCCAACAATGCAGTTTATTTGGCGAAAATCGGTTGATAAATGCGATTTTGATCAACTCAGCACTTTTGGGCTCCTAGGGTGCCCAATTTTGGGACCTTGAGAAGCCTAATTTTGGCGGCAATCTTCATGAATCTATTTGTGACGCCCCACAATGCAGTTTATTTGGCGAAAATAGGTTGATAAATACGATTTGGAGCAACTCAGCACTTTTGGGCTCCTAGGGTGCCCAATTGTGGGAGGGTGAGGTACCTAATTTTGTTGGCAATCTTCATGAATCTATTTGTGCCACCCCACAATGCAGTTTATTTGGCGAAAATCAGTTGATAAATACGATTTAGAGCAACTCAGCACTTTTGGGCTCCTAGGGTGCCCAATTTTGGGAGGGTGAGGTACCTAATTTTGGTGGCAATCTTCTTGAATTTATTTGTGCCACCCCTCAATGCAGTTTATTTGGCGAAAATCGGTTGATAAATGCGATTTTGAGCAACTCAGCACTTCTGGGCTCCTAGGGTGCCCAATTTTGGGAGGGTGAGGTACCTAATTCTGGTGGCAATCTTCATGAATCTATTTGTGCCCCTCCCCCCCCCCCCCACACCACAATGAAGTTTATTTGGCGAAAATTGGTTGATAAATGCGATTTTGAGCAACTCAGCCGTTTTGGGCTCCTAGGGTGCCCAATTTTGGGAGGGTGAGGAACCTAATTTTGTTGGCAATCTTCATGAATCTATTTGTGCCACCCCACAATGCAGTTTATTTGGCGAAAATCGGTTGATAAATACGATTTAGAGCAACTCAGCACTTTTGGGCTCCTAGGGTGCCCAATTTTGGGAGGGTGAGGTACCTAATTTTGGTGGCAATCTTCTTGAATTTATTTGTGCCACCCCTCAATGCAGTTTATTTGGCGAAAATCGGTTGATAAATGCGATTTTGAGCAACTCAGCACTTTTGGGCTCCTAGCATGCCCAATTTTGGGAGGGTGAGGTACCTAATTTGGGCGGCAATCTTCATGAATCTATTTGTGCCACCCCCACAATCCAGTTTATTTGGTGAAAATCGGTTGATAATTGCGATTTTGATCAACTCAGCACTTTTGGGCTCCTAGGGTGCCCAATTTTGGAACGTTGAGGAGCCTAATTTTGGTGACAATCTTCATGAATCTATTTGTGACACCCCACAATGCAGTTTATTTGGCGAAAATCGGTTGATAAATACGATTTAGAGCAACTCAGCACTTTTGGGCTCCTAGGGTGCCCAATTTTGGGAGGGTGAGGAGCCTAATTTTGGTGGCAATCTTCATGAATCTATTTGTGCCACCCCACAATGCAGTTTATTTGGCGAAAATCGGTTGATAAATGCGACTTTGAGCAACTCAGCACTTTTGGGCTCCTAGAGTGCCCAATTTTGAGAGGGTGAGGTACCTCATTTTGGTGGCAATCTTCATGAATCTATTCGTGCCACCCCACAATGCAGTTTATTTGGCGAAAATCGGTTGATAAATACGATTTTGAGCAACTCAGCACATTTGGGTTCCTAGGGTGCCCAATTTTCGGAGGGTGAGGTACTTAATTTTGGCGCCAATCTTCATGAATCTATTTGTGCCACCCCACAATGCAGTTTATTTGGCGAAAATCGGTTGATAAATGCGATTTGGAGCAACTCGGCACTTTTGGGCTCCTAGGGTGCCCAATTTTGGGAGATTGAGGAGCCTGATTTTGGTGGCAATCTTCATGAATCTATTTGTGCCACCCCACAATGCAGTTTGTTCGGCGAAAATCGGTTGATAAATACGATTTTGAGCAACTCAGCACTTTTGGGCTCCTAGCATGCCCAATTTTGGGAGGGTGAGGTACCGAATTTTGGTGGCAATCTTCATGAATCTATTTGTGCCCCCGCCCCCCCCCCCCCCCCACAATGCAGTTTATTTGGCGAAAATCGGTTGATAAATACGATTTTGAGCAACTCAGCACTTTTGGGCTCCTAGCATGCCCAATTTTGGGAGGGTGAGGTACCGAATTTTGGTGGCAATCTTCATGAATCTATTTGTGCCCCCGCCCCCCCCCCCCCCACAATGCAGTTTATTTGGCGAAAATCGGTTGATAAATGCGATTTGGAGCAACTCAGCACTTTTGGGCTCTTATGGTGCCCAATTTTGGGAGGGGTGAGGAGCCTAATTTTGGCGGCAATCTTCACGAATCTATTTGTGCCACCCCACCGTGCAGTGTATTTGGCGAAAATTGGTTGATAAATGCGATTTTGAGCAACTCAGCACTTTCGGGCTCCTAGGGTGCCCAATTTTGGGAGGGTGAGGTACCTAATTTTGGTGGCAATTTTCACGAATCTATTTGTGCCACCCCACAATGCAGTTTCTTTGGCGAAAATCGGTTGATAAATACGATTTAGAGCAACTCAGCACTTTTGGGCTCCTAGGGTGCCCAATTTTGGGAGGGTGAGGTACCTAATTTCGGTGGCAATCTTCTTGAATCTATTTGTGCCACCCCACAATGCAGTTTATTTGGCGAAAATCGGTTGATAAATGCGATTTTGAGCAACTCAGCACTTTTGGGCTCCTATGTTGCCCAATTTTGGGAGGGTGAGGTACCTAATTTGGGCGGCAATCTTCATAAATCTATTTGTTCCACCTCACAATGCAGTTTATTTGGCGAAAATCGGTTGATAAATGCGATTTTGATCAACTCGGCACTTTTGGGCTCCTAGGGTGCCCGATTTTTGGACGTTGAAGAGCCTAATTTTGGTGGCAATCTTCATGAATCAATTTGTGACACCTGACAATGCAGTTTATTTGGCGAAAATCGGTTGATAAATACGATTTGGAGCAACTCAGCACTTTTGGGCTCCTAGGGTGCCCAATTGTGGGAGGGTGAGGTACCTAATTTTGGTGGCAATCTTCATGAGTCTATTTGTGCCACCCCACAATGCAGTTTATTTGGCGAAAATCGGTTGATAAATGCGATTTTGAGCAACTCAGCACTTTTGGGCTCCTATGTTGCCCAATTTTGGGAGGGGATGGTGAGGAGCCTAATTTGGGCGGCAATCTTCATGAATCTATTTGTGCCACCTCACAATGCAGTTTATTTGGCGAAAATCGGTTGATAAATGCGATTTTGATCAACTCAGCACTTTTGGGCTCCTAGGGTGCCCAATTTTTGGACGTTGAGGAGCCTAATTTTGGTGGAAATCTTCATGAATCTATTTGTGACACCCCACAATGCAGTTTATTTGGCGAAAATCGGTTGATAAATACGATTTTGAGCAACTCAGCCCTTTTGGGCTCCTAGCGTGCCCAATTTTGGGAGGGTGAGGAGCCTAATTTTGGTGGCAATCTTCCTGAATCTATTTGTGCCACCCCCAATGCAGTTTATTTGGCGAAATTCGGTTGATAAATACGATTTTGAGCAACTCAGCACTTTTGGGCTCCTAGGGTGCCCAATTTTGGGAGAGTGAGGTACCTATTTTTGGTGATAATCTTCATGAATCTATTTGTGCCACCCCACAATGCAGTTTATTTGGCGAAAATCGGTTAATAAATGCGATTTTGAGCAACTCAGCACTTTTGGGCTCCTAGGGTGCCCAATTTTGGGAGGGTGAGGAGCCTAATTTTGGTGGCAATCTTCATGAATCTATTTGTGCCACCCCACCATGCAGTTTATTTGGCGAAAATCGGTTGGTTGCGAATGTCGAATTAGGAACCGGGAATAGGTAACGGTTGTCACGTTCCACTTTTAATACTCGGGCATTTCGTCTTCTCGGGTCAACGCGAAATCGTTTTATTATCGAAGGTAACTGTTACTCGTGTGGATAAAATTAACAATTGTCTGCTTTTGTGAAAATAGCTATTGGAAAAATAAAATAATGGAAAACACACAAGACTACTCTCATTTGACTCTATTGTTTTGCACAATGAACAGAACTCAATTGAAAATATTATAACAGACTGCACGAATTCTGATGCTTGGTTATTTGTTCTTCACTCAGGCAAGGGAGATCGTCGCCCAAAGGTCACCCACATTGAAAATTATGCAAAAATAACTGTACCGATACAATCTCGTGATGCTTTTAAATCCCACTTCAGATTGAGTAGATCGTCATATGAATTGTTTATTGGCCGGCTTTCCAATTGCCCCGAAGCACAGTTAGGCGAGCAGAGTCATGGACTGCCTCCCGTAACGGTTCCAAAAACAAGCTCTCGTTTACTTGTGGTACGTTGAGACTACGGATACGTACAGGTCGATATGCGATCGATGATTTTTCCAAGTCTACTGCTCACTCAGTGTGTTGCAGAGTTTCAAAGGCGATAACAAACAATTTCCTAAATGAATTTATACAGTGGCCATCACCTACTAAACGGCAGCAAATTTCTGCAGGTTTCAGAGAATATCGTAAATTCTCAAATGTTATTGGTGCCATAGATGGGTGTTATATTAGAATCAGAGCTCCCAAGAAGGAAGACAATCCTGTTACTTATATAAACAGGAAAAAAATCCAATCAGTGGTCTTGCAAGGTGTGTGCGACAACGAACGTCGTTTCACACACGAATATACTGGCTGGCCTGGATGAGCACATGACGCGCGGGTGTTAAAAAATTCAACACTCTATAGGAATCATGATGAATTGTTCTACGGCTTGTAAGCGTTTGGTCAGCTTAAAGTGCGCTTCCGTCGCTTGAAGGATTTAGATTGTTTGAATTTCGAAATGTTATGTCGGACAATTGTAGCCGCGTGTGCACTCCATAACTTATGTTTAGAAAATTGTGACGAAACCGATTAGACTGCTGGTAACGACGACCTAAACGCTGACATCAATGATTCCATACCTCAACCATACCACGACCATAGAAGCGGGACAGAAAGGAGAAGACAACTGACAACTGGATAGGACTTCGAATTATGCTTCGATTTTCGCTTAGGCCTACTGTAACAAAAGAAAATGCTTTGTGGTGTACACACAATTAAACAGACACATGACTTGAAATATTTGTTTTTATTTCTTTCCCATCAAGAATTTGGTACGAAATAGTATAGTGCGCATATTGTCTACACTGAATATATGAAATCAATGGTTATTTCAAGGCACCCACAATATTTCCATTGATTATATCACACTTTAAAAATATTTGAAAAAGCCAAAACCTCTACACAAATACCAAGACCTCTACACAAATACCAAGACCTCTACACAAATACCAAGACCTCTACACAAATACCAAGACCTCTACACAAATAACAAGACCTCTACACAAATACCAAGACCTCTACACAAATAACAAGACCTCTACACAAATACCAAGATAGCATAAGAGTCAATATAGAAGCGACCGAGCTCATTGAATCGGCCGGGGTTCGTGTCGCTTTAGAGATTGGCCAACACGAACAAGCAAGTACCCAATATCGTATTATTTTGTAGTAATTTACTGTGAAGCACTGAGTCGTGCTTTCCAATAAATTACTGCAAAAATAATATCAAGCTGGGGCATGAGTGATGATCAGTCTTTTCAGTGCTTAACTTTCAGTGTAAATCGCGATCATTTTGCAGTTTGATATTATTTTGTAGTAATTTACTGTGAAGCACTGAGCCCGTGCTTTCCAATAAATTACTGCAAAATGATATCAATCTGGGGCTTGAGTGATGCTCAGTGTTTTCAGTGCTTAACTTTTCGACTAAATTGACAAGTAAGTTGTTTTCTCCGGGCAGCGGGCGTTAATGAAATATTTTTCATCAACGCCCGCAGCCTCTTTCCGGTGTTGTAATGATCGTAATAACATGACTTTCTCTGGTATTTCTGGTCCATTAACAGCCCACGGGAATTGATTAAGGCAATTGGTCCTATTATGTTATTGTGTTAGTATTAATTCACGATCATTTTTCAGTTCGATTCCGATCACATTTACAGTGTCGAACTTTGTATGCGTTTGTATGTAGATCTTGTTTGTTTTAGAAATGTATTTGTTTGTTTTCGGTGATGAAATAAAAAAAAAAAAAAACAGCAGATTTTTGGTGGGAATCGTAAAAAAACGGGGTCGAATCATCCATCGGAGCGAATCGACCAGGGGCGAATCGTCCACGGGGTCGACCGTCCTTTCCCAGTGGTGATAGTATCAAGTCCCGGAATCCTCTGTGATCCATTGTTTCGCGTTATCTAGATTGGGATCAGGACAACTCGGTCCAAAGACAACTCGGACCAAGACAAGTCGGACCACTTTTGAAGACAACTCGGACCACTTTTGAAGACAACTCGGACCAACTTTGAAGACAAGTCGGCCCAACTTTCAAGACAACTCGGACCACTTTTGAAGACAACTCGGACCAACTTTCAAGACAAGTCGGCCCAACTTTCAAGACAACTCGGACCACTTTTGGAGACAACTCGGACCAACTTTCAAGAGAAGTTGTAACGACTATAAGACAGGTTGGACCAACTGTGAAGAAAAGAATGATGTCGAAAATAATTAAATGTGATCTCAAAGACTTTAATAGATTCGACGGAACACTTTTCAGTGCAGCTTGTGTTGTCTTTGAAGTTATTCTGTAAAATGAAAATGCTTCTCACCACAAACTTTGATATTTGATGAATGTTTGCATTGCAACTAAACAAGTAATCACACAGAAATAATGTGTGAAAGTCGATCAGCCACCAATCACCACAGAAGAGTCAGAATAAACACCTCAAATATAAAAATAGAGACTCAGTCATGCGATTATATTCAATGTAATTACAGGTGAAAATTGACAACTCTGAGTTAATTCACTGATCGGTTCAGCCATACAGTTTTTTCATTTTTTTTGTTTCCAAAACATAGATTATGATCCTTCATTTGAACGAGCGAATCACGTCCGTGCCAATATATATCATTCGGATAATAATGCAGATGTTCATACGGACTTAAATTTGAAGAATTGTGACTTTAAATTTCAATACATATATATTGTACATATAGTTTGATAAAATATGTGCTGGACATTGTTTTTAATGTGAACTTTTATTCATTCATTTATTCATGTCTTTGATTGTCATGCCTCAGTTTTTAATAAATCGTTTAAACCGTGACTTGTTGTTTTGTGACTTTCCTCACCAACCCCGAATCTTCGTTTCTCCACTATTCGGGTCCGAATTATTCACCGAGTCAGTCCAAGTTGCTTAGAAAGTTGGTCGACTTGTCTTCAAAAGTGGTCCGAGTTGACCTGAGAATTGGGCCGACTTGTCTTCAAAGTTGGTCCGAGTTGTCTTTAAAGTTGGTCCGAGTTGTCCTGAAAATTGGGCCGACTTGTCTTTAAAGTTGGTCCGAGTTGTCTTTAAAGTTGGTCCGAGTTGTCTTCAAAGTTGGTCCGAGTTGTCTTCAAAAGTGGTCCGAGTTGTCTTTGGGTCGAGTTGTCTGTAATTCATCTAGATCGAACACCCTCTCTTTTCAACTTAAAGGCGGCATTTGATACGCGTTCAAAGACAAAGATTTTTCAAACTCCGTGGAGCGCTTAAAAGAAGTAACTAGGTACACGTACAGCAAGGTTCGATTTCCGAAATAATATGAAATAGCTGGCACAGTCTATAACCCCGAGGACTGGAAACCGTCAAACCGAAAATCACCGCGGCCAAACTGATTCCCAATCCAAAATTCCAGCAATTTGGCCAATAAAACTGCTATCCTGCCTTGTCACTTGTTACTGTTAGGGACGTCCAACATAAATTTGGTGAAATTTCAGGTAATTTTCTTCAAAGTCCAGTGAAGGCCATAAAGGATTAAGGGCCTATATAAGTAATGAAATTTTGTTTATTTTGAAAATTCTCACCTTTTTTTTCAATTCAAATTAAATATACACAAAATGTGGTAAAGGTGTAGAATAGGGGACTTCTCGTTTTTTTTTAAAAAATAACGATTTTCACGCTATTTTTTCTCTGTTTTCTTAAAGTAAACTATATTTTGAACAAAATGACACAAAATTAGGTACCTCTATCATGTTTTAACATGTAAGAGAATAGATTTTAAATCCCGTTGAATTGCGAGTTTCTCAATTGCCATTTGTTTCATACGCTGAAAATTTCGCAGCGTCTGTTGTTTTCATTCGTTGTTACGAGTGACGTCACAGGGGAGAAATCATTCTGTATGATAGCAGGTGCGCTTCGCTTGTGTGTGAGTCAGCAGGTGCGCTTCGCTTGTGTGCATGTTCCTCGATTTAAGGTCAGTTCAGTTAGGACCAGGGTGAGTTCATCGGTAAGCTAACCCTGGCCCTCACTAGACTGACCCTAAAATTTGATCTAGGGTCAGTTCAGTGAGGGGGCAGGGTTTGTCAGCCGACATTTCAATTACTAAACTCTTCCCATATGATAGCGATAATGGAACTGAGCAATTGCAGTGAGTTCGACTACGCTGTCGCAATAAAATCGTTAATATTTCTTGAAAAAAACGACAAAAATTTGTGATTTTGTGTCATTTTGTTCAAAATATAGTTTACTTTAAGAAAACAGAGAAAAAATAGCGAGAAAGGCATTATTTTTAAAAAAAACCGAAAAGTCCCCTATTCTACACCTTTACCCAAAATGTACATCAAAATGAAGGTTGGGAATAGAACACGAAACACACGTGTAATCAGCTCATAGGGTCAACTTTAGGCACCACTGGTTCCTGGAAGTCTGCTGTCGTATTTGCACCAGAACTGATAATTTAATAATATAAATACAGTCAAGGTGCCAATAGCGGATCAACCCCATTAGCGGATCACTCAGTCATGAATGATCACGTTGAATTAAAAGTGATTGTTTGATTTATGAACCGAGTCCACAGTCATGTAGGTATTGGCAATGTTTAGCAACCGGAAGAATATCACCTGTGAGGTCTGCCGTTTAATATTGAAAATGAAAGTAGGAAGTACAAACCCCTTCCGATTTGGGGAAGTTTTTCCAAGAACTGAAACGGAAACAAAAAACAAACACGAAGTTCACCAGCAGAACAAAAGTTAAAGTTTATGGTGTTTGGTGTCATTTTGAAGGTTAGAATATAGGCAATCTAATTATAAAAAAGTCCAGACCAATCAGACATGAAAAGATGAAATGAACTTCGATCCGCGTGCCTCGGTCAACTACCCATTAGCGGATCACGCACTGCAAAAAATGAGGAAATGCAGCAAACTCAATTTTGTTTACTGTGATGACATATGAAACAAATTATTTGCATGTGTTGTTTCGGATAGTGCAAATATGCCAACCACGTGATCATTTCCACATTCTCATCGAAATTTGCTAATAATTTTTTTTTTCAAATATAGTGTTCCAAGCTATAAGAAAGTTAAGAAAAAAAAAACAAATAAAATACATGTAACTGATCGAATTCACTCGGCGACCATACTAATTCTTGAGCAACTTGCAGTGACAGTCCAGGCCTACCACTCGATATTTTGGGTTTTAAAAGTAGTTAGCGTTCCAAATGCTAGCTGACAAACTTCGAGTGCTGTGTTCCGATTTCAGTTTGTGCAGAAAAATTAAAATATATCCCCCACGACCCACTAGCAGTTACAATAATATAAGAGCTTGCCGCCGATTCCCCGCGATTATCAGAAGAGAACGCACATTGATCCTTTATCCAGCAAAGCGGCAGAAAACGCCCAGAAAATTCACACAAATTGGGCTCCTAAAATCTGCATCCACATTTGCATGATTTCATTGAGGGATACCCATCAAATCTCCAAAGATCAGTAGGAGAATTAGAGAGATGGGGGGGGGGGGGTGCAAAATGTGAGAAGCTACATGAAGCCAACTAACCCCGGAGCCCGCTGCCTTTTAATTTAGGGGCCTACCTGGTCACTGATTAGGCTAGCCGGAGCAGATCTTGCCAGGAATCCTGGCACGATCCGCTCCTGTTAGCCTAATCAGTGACCATATGGCAGCCCTACTGAAAATGCGACATCGCTTCGGCAGCGTGGTCTCTCTTTGCATTTTATATACTTCTATTATCACGTTTCATCTCTCTCCCCTCCCTCCCGCCCTCTCCCTCTTTCTCTCTCCATCCCTCTCTCTCTTTTAGGGGGGGGGGGGGCACAGGTCAATTTGGGGGAGGATGCACAAAACCAGTAAATAATAGGGAGAAAGTGTCCATCCTACAGTTAAAACTAGAAGTCCTGTCATGAAATGCGCACAAAAAGCACGTTGATATGCGCGTTAATATGCTCGTTATGGCCCAAGTAAAGCTATCAAATTCTGTACATATGGCCTGTACACAAGCAATATTTCAGCCAATGGACCTCCGGGTAACCCGGAGGTCCATTGGCAGAAACATTGCATGTGTTTGCTATGAGTAACCAGGAGAACCTGCCATGCTTTGGATGCCATTCGATATGGCAATTGCGCACAATTCCAACGCGCAATTAAGCCTAGATAAGTGCACTATTCGTGACATGACTTCTAGTTTTAACTGTAGCAGATAGAATCAAATTGAATCACGTGATCCGCTATTGGCGGAAGTGATCCGCTATTGGCACCCGACGGTGGTACACAAGACTAATCAATTAAATCTTCCATCCATTATAGTTTTAAAAAAGGTTGGTGCCAGTCATGTAGAGGATGAATTGTTCTTACCACAGAACACACTTGGAATTTAAAAAAAAATAACAAGCAAAATAACATGAAAAAGGAAAAAAGTGATCCGCTATTGGCACCTTGACTGTATTTTCACGAAAAACAACTTGTGGCCAAATGTGCTTTACATATCCAACCATTTGCTTTCGTTTACGTATGAGTATACAGTTAAAACTAGGAAGTCCTGTCACAAAATGTGCGCTTCTCTAGGCTTAATTGTGCGTAGGAATTGCACGCAATTACCATATCGAATGGCATCCAAAGCACGGCAGGTTCTCCTGGTTACTCATAGCAAACAAGGGCAATGTTTCTGCCAATGGACCTCCGGGTTACCCGGATGTCCATTGGCTGAAACATTGCTTGTGCACAGGCCATACTTACAGAATTTGATAGCCTTACTATGATCATATCGCGTAGATTAACGTGCATATCAATGTGCTATTTGTGCGCATTTCAGGACAGGACTTTCAGTTTTAACTGTACTTTTGATTTCAGTTCGGCGTCATCGGATGGAAAAAGCATGTAAAAACAATGCCCTCTAAAATCAAATAATGAAAAAAATCGCCCTCATACAGTATACTGTTATTGGATAGAGATTACACGGTTACCATATTCAATGTAAGGTATGGCACCTGTTGAAATTTCTTAGAATTACGATTTTGCTCTTTGATAGAAATTCGTGGTATCGAGTGATTTGCGCGTATCTGTCGAGCATGGAAACCATCTTCAATAAAAACTGCAGACAGTGTTGTCCTTTTCCAAAATGTAGTCCTGTCACTGCACTCGAAAGTGTTTTGAATGCCTAGCTTTGTTATTGAATATCTGAACTTCTGAAGCACATTCGGTCACGAGTTGTTCTTGCGAAGTATTATTTTCTTATCAGTTCTGGTGCGAATATGATCGCAGACTTCCAGGAACCAGTGGTGCCTGCTGTCAACTCTACAGTTAAAACTAGAAGTCCTGTGATGAAATGCGCACAAATAGCACGTCGATTTGTGCGTTAATCTACGCGTTATGACCATAGTAAGGCTATCAAATTCTGTCCATATGGCCTGTGCACAAGCAATGTTTCAGCCAATGGACCTCCGGGTAACCCGGAGGTTCATTGGCAGAAACATTGCATGTGTTTGCTATGAGTAACAAGGAAAACCCACCGTGCTGGTGATGCCATTCGATATGGCAATTGCGCGCAATTCCTACGCGCAATTATGCCTAGATAAGCGCGCAGTTCATGACAGGACTTCTAGTTTTAACTGTATGAGTTGATTGCATACATGTTTTGTGTTCTATACAACCCAACCTTTATTTTGATGTATAATTTGTGTATATTTAATCTGAATTTAAGGAATATGAGAGGTGAGAATTTCAAAATAAACAAAATTCCATTACTTATACAGCCCCTTAATCCCAATAAATAAAATATCAATTTGGATTGAAACATAGATTTTATGGAAACTACTATTTGCCATGGAACCGTTACCATGTGACAGAAAACACTGCCTGAAACTGAAAGTCTGCTATGGTATAAGTAAAAGCACAGGAGTCAGGAACTTGACATACAGGCATACAATATGATACAAACATTTTCAACTGAGCGAAGCGAGGAAGGAGTGAAACGCATCCTCGACTGGTCGTATCATATTCACGCCTCGCATTACGATTCAAATCAATTTACCACTTAATTTTCTCTTCACACTTACTCACAAATGATTTATCTATCTACATGTAATGGCTGAATGGTTGGATTCACAACTCTCGATTACATACTTTATTACATGATTTTCCTCAAAAAAATGACGGAATTTAAATCTTCTGTGACACCATGTCACCTTTCGTGGAAGCTGAAGTAAACTTGTCGAATAAGTTGGAATTGGAAACTGACTGAAGAGAATTGTAAAACTGATTTATGCATTTGTTGAAATTGCTGCATTTGATTTGACATCAATTTACAGTGTTAAAATAAAAAAAGGTTTATCATTATCGGCACTATAATTAATGTAAGCATATTAATATGGGACTTGTTCACTGTGCCAAGGTGAAATGTGGGGGAAGATGCCCAAACACGCAACACTTCGACCAGGTGTGAGAAATTAAAAAGTCAGCCTTTGAAAATCTTTATTTCCTCGCCCAAAGAAATCGAATTATGGTCGAGCATCGCCATAACTTCTCGATATAAAGGCATAAAAGGGAGCACGGTGGCTCAGTGGGAGACTGTTGGACTTCTATGCTAGAGGTCCCGAGTTCGATCCCCGTCCAGGAGGCCCGCGTTGTAACCTTGGGCTAGAGCTGTAGGTTTTTAAATTTCTTGTTCGGTTTTGGTTTTTCAGGTGGAGTAAAACCTTGGTTCGGTTTGGTTTTCGGTTTGTTCATGAGGCCAAGTAAAATTCAGTGGTAGTGAAATTGAGTGAAGCTCAATGAATGCCCGAAATAAGCTATAATACATGAAGAATCAGGAAGGCCAATATAATAATTACCTAAATATACAGAACTTTTATTGTGCTTGGCCATTTTTCGAGGTCTGACACCTACATGTACACGC
This sequence comes from Pictodentalium vernedei, assembly GCA_031216915.1. Classification (NCBI taxonomy): domain Eukaryota; kingdom Metazoa; phylum Mollusca; class Scaphopoda; order Dentaliida; family Dentaliidae; genus Pictodentalium; species Pictodentalium vernedei. The sequence continues at coordinate 5,196,520 of CM062294.1, read as the reverse complement.
AACTTGAGGAAAACTGCAAACACAACCAAACTGAAATGTCGGAAATTCACAGAATGTAGCCATCCCAGAGTAGTGAGAATGGCAGTGTCTGGGTACCCTCACTATTCTGGGATGGCTACATTCTGTGAATTTCTGCTGCAAGAGAGTATTCAATAAAAAACCTTAGATTACGGGATGTCGACAGTTTCGGTTTTTTAAAAAAACTAAAAACCTCGGTTCGGTTTTGGTTAACCTACAGCTCTACCTTGGGCAAGGCACTTTATTCCGGTTGCCTACATGGGGGCACGATCATCCATGATTAGGCTGTGTACCAGTCCTTCGTGTGAGTAAATTTTACGGGTGCAGAAAAGTGCACTCGCAAATTGTGTTGCGAGTGCAAATTGCACTCGCAAAATTTCCCAAAGGTTCACAACTATGCATGTTTGGGACAGATGTGTTTAAACACAGCTAATCATGATATTTAGATTGCTACTTGCTGACTACTCTGAATACTTCAATAGAATGTAACGTTGATAGAGTCACCATCGGGCCGGGCATTGGCATCTGGAAAACGTAACCAATTCAGAAAAGACCCACAGCAAAAACACCGACGATAAAATTTCTGGCTTGTACACAAATCATTGAAGAAAGGGAAACAAGGTGAAATTATTTGGTACAAGCGATATGGTTGACCCTACCAGACAATTTCACTACTGACTGGCCAATCACAGTTGGTCTATCTGTTTGTTCTGATTAAATTATCATTGTACTTAGGGTTTCGTTTGCTGGATGATTTGGGATGTCGAATGACATGCGCAGTGAATAAAGGAAACTTCAAACTGGAAATGTTTCAGTTTTCACTGACAATAATTATTTAGATCTCTTACAGAGCAGATTGTGATATGGAATTGGGGAGGGGGTGGCATATAACAGCAGTTTTGTTTTCGTTTTACCATTAACCAATGGACAATAAGGAAATAGATGTCCATTCGGACTTGAAGCGTGGCAGTGCTAGTGAGTTGAGTGCAGTTTAATTGAAGTTGAACTGTTTGATGACGGACCCGATTTTCTGCGCTGGTCTTTTTTAAATTACGTGCGTTTGCGAGTTCAATAGTGCCTGTCTCACGCGGAGGACTGGACTGTACTAAGGCATACTGCACGTTGATGGTGCACATGTCTTCAACTGCTGTAACCCTGCTTGAGTGGAGCTTCACCAGAGTTAGAATGATGAGGAGCTGACAGTTGCTCGTTGATGCTCGGTGGTTCTCACCAGGTACTATGGTTCCTCCACCCGTAAAACTGTCACGATCACGATTAACCACTGTGCATAAGCTTAAAGCGCGAAAGCTGACAAGGGACAAAATGCATTGCTCAAATGCTTTCAGTCCATCAACCATATTTCTTCAGTGTCGACAGTTATTTACTAACACAATGGTCCAGGCCTCAAACAATGCATCATGCACATACCAAGAGGGTTTTTAATATGGGCTTCATACATCTGGCATGCCCGAAACTGATACGATCTTACATGTTGGGTATTACGGTATTTTACCGACCTCAAATCGATCATTATTCAGTAAAGCACATGCATTCAACAATGTACCAGGCACTCACAGATGTGCCTTAGAGCTAGGGCTGGTACAATATAGACTACACCCACTGAGTGACATACACGTCCACGCCTGTGTAGAATGCATTCACAGAAGAGCCTAAGAGCGAAGGCTGGGGGTGAATGGAGCAAACAAGTAACTAAGCCATTCACCCTTGGTTCACCACCAGCGTCATTGCTTAACCCTTTACCCAACGCAGACGATATCAAAATTTATCATTTTAAATATCATTTTTAGCTCAACTTTGACGAAGTCAAATTTGAGCTATTGTCATGGCCCGTCGTCCATCTGTCCGTCCGTCCGTCTGTCCGTCTGTCAACAATTGGCTATGGCTCGGGCTAGAGGTCGTATTTATGAACCGATCTTTACGAAACTTCTTGTGTACCTTTGTTATGACCCTGGGACGGGAACAAGTGTTTTTAGGTATGGTCCGAAATTCAAGATGGCTGCCAGCGTCCATTTTGTACCGATGATGCAAAAATCAGTTTTTTGTACAGAACTTCTGTATGAAAGTTCTGATTTGAATAAAGTTTTGTATAAATGTTTAGTACCATGGGATACATCACATATAATACGGGTTTTTTTCTTGTGTGTAAATTATGCAAATTAGACTGACTTTGATTTATTTAGTGTTACTTTCAGAGCTGTAAGTACCAAGCTGCTATGGCTCGGGCTAGAGGCCGTATTTATGAACCAATCTTTACGAAACTTCTTGGGTACCTTTGTTATGACCGTGGGATGAGAACGAGTGTTTTTGGGTGCAGTCCGAAATTCAAGATGGCTGCCAGCAGCCATTTTGTACCGATGATGCAGAAATTTTTTTTTTGTACAGAACTTCCATATGAAAGCTCTGATTTGAATAATTTTTCGTATGAATGTTTAGTACCATGGGATACATCACATATAATACGGGTTTTTTTCTCGTGCGTAGATTGTGCAAATTAGACTAATTTTGATGTTTTTTGGTGTTACTTTCAGCACTGTAAGTGCAAATGCCAATACGGCTCGGGCTAGAGGCCGTATTTATGAACCGATCGTTACAAAACTCCTTGGGTACCTTTGTTATCACCGTGGGACGAGAACGAGTGTTTTTGGGTGTGGTCCGAAATTCAAGATGGCCGATGGCAGCCATTTTGTACAAAATTTGGTGCAATCAGATTTTTGCACAGAACTTCCATATGAAAGCGCTGATTTGAATAATTTTTTGTGTGAATGTTTAGTACCATGGGATACATCACATATAATACGGGTTTTTTTCTCGTGCAGAAATTATGCAAATTAGATGAACTTTGATTTATTCAGTGCTACTTATACACTGTAAGTGCACATGTCAATACGGCTCGGGCTAGCGGCTATATTTATGAACTGATCTTCACAAAACATCTTGGGTACCTTTGATATCACCTTGGGACGAGAACGAGTGTTTCTGGGTGCGGTCCAAAATTCAAGATGGCTACCAGTGGCCATTTTGTACCGAAATTAGGTCTAATCAGTTTTTTGTACACAACTTCTATACGGCTCAGGCTAGAGGCCGTATTTATGAACCGATCTTTACGAAACTTATTGGGTACCTTTGTTATCACCGTGGGATGAGAACGAGTGTTTTTGGGTGTGGTCCGAAATTCAAGATGGCCACCAGCAGCCATTTTGTACCAAAATTAGTGCAATCAGGTTTTTGTACAGAACTTCTGTATGAAAGTTCTGATTTGAATAAATTTTTGTATGAATGTTTAGTAACATGGAATACATCACATATAGTACAGGTTTTTTTCTCGTGCAGAAATTATGCAAATTAGATGAACTTTGATTTATTCAGTGCTACTTATACACTGTAAGTGCACATGTCAATACGGCTCGGGCTAGAGGCTGTATTTATGAACCGATCTTCACAAAACTTCTTGGGTACCTTTGTTATCACCTTGGGACGAGAATGAGTGTTTCTGGGTGCGGTCCAAAATTCAAGATGGCAGCCAGTGGCCATTTTGTACCGAAATTAGGTCCAATCAGTTTTTTGTCACAACTTCTACACAGCTCATATTTGTGAACTGATCTTCACGAAACTTCTTGGGTACCTTTGTTTTCATCTTGGGACAGGAATGAGTGTGTTTTGGGGTGCCTTTGTTATCACTGTGCTATGAGAACAAATATTTTGGGGTTCAGTCAGACCCATTCTGGGACGCAAAGATTTCTTTTCTAGTTTAGCATCTGACTGTCACCCACCTCTACAATACTTTACCTATACATTTGTTACAAGCAACGGTCAGTGTTTATGTACAGACCGTTAAATACTTTATATGTACCTTTGTTATCAGGTCATTACCTAGATGTTTGTCATTGCTGTATCACATACTATACATGTACATGTCTTTGTCTTTGTCTTGACAAGTTGAGCTACAGTGTCATTGACACTTTCATTTTAATTTTTTCAAAAAATGTCAACAAAACCACAAAAAGTGACAACGAGGGGTCACTTGATATGGTTTTGTTGAAATGTTTCGAAAAATAATATTTTTTCAGCTGCTGAATTTGCATATTACGCGGGCGGATGCGGGCGATTCGTTGGGTAAAGGGTTAATACAGTTAAAACTACATGTAGAAGTCCTGTCACGTCTAGTGCAGAAAACGCTCGTTAGTTAATCAATTAATATCTGTGAGCTCGTTCAACTTGGAAAAGATGGATAAATTTGTTTGTAAAATCACCCCAAAAAATCCAAATACCGATAATACCGCTCAGTCTCCAACTGAATTTTTAACGAGCAAATCACAGTAAAGTTTCAAGATCATTTAAAACTGTCTCATTCCTTTGTGAGACACTTGCTCATATTTCTAGCTATGCCCAATTATTACAAACAGTGGAGCCATGACTCGCCATTCAGTACGATGGCAATCGCCCAGAGCGTCCACTAGCCAAATCGTCCCCCCATCGTTTTGATCCAAACCGTCCCCCCATTTGACTCAAACCGAACTTCGACGCCATGTCGTAAGGCTGGCAAACAATTTCACCTTGCCTGTCCCCAGGTCAAAACGTCCCCTGAATATTTCGACGGACCCCCCCCCCCCCCTTCACAAGATTTTGAAATCACGTCTGAGTGGTTACAAGTTGTGTTTTTGAGGCAAAGAGAGGGGTTCTTGCTTTGGCAAATGGCACACATGTTCGTATTAGCCCCCCCCTCCCCCACCCCCCACTTCTTCGTGCAGAGTGTTAAAAATAGACCATACACATGTAGACCCACATGGCTTTAAAGACCCCACCCCTTCTTTTTCCTTCACCAGGCCTACTGCTTGTATTTCCAGGTAATCTGTTCATAAGAGTACTGTCAGACACTTTGGGATAAATTCTTCTGAAGCTAAGTGAGTTTTCTTAATTCTGATTTGTTTAACTTGTCCTCAGTTTGTGCTTAAACTTTTCCGAACAGTCTTGTAGTCACCATGCGCTAAGCGACTCTTACAACATTATCAGTAAACAGCAGGGATGAGAGCGGCAAACAACAAAATTTGTGAAAATTCCCTTATTTTCAAAATGAATTTGTGAAAATCAGGTTTTTTTTTAAATTTTAAGAACACAGAGTGAAGCTGTTTGTTTAGAAATACTTAATGTCTAGAAAATTTCACTATTGGGGCATGAATTCGCTGAAATCTGGGGGGGGGAGAGGGGGGGGGTCAGAATTTTTCCAAATATAATATCCCCCCCCCCTTCCGTCACATGAACTCACACAAAATAATTATGCATCAACGTTTTTAATACAACGTTCCTTTATAACTCATAGTGATAACCTTGTTTTACCTTCAATGATCGAAGGTCCACATGGCATTGGCCACCGGCAAAAATTGAGAATACTTTTTTTTTACTGTTTACTTGAAAAAAGCTAGCGTGGGGAAGAGGAGTTGTGGTGTGTGAGGAATTTTTTGCTACCCATGCTTCACTCTATGTAGGGATAAGGGTACATGAGGACTTCAGGGTTCTGCCTCGAAAAGGGAGCGGTGTGGGGTATCTTTTTTCTTTTTGTTGATCTGATTTTCAAAATTCTCGGCTAATAATTTTTTTTTTCAGCTTTCACCCAAATGTATATTTATTTTACAGAACACCAACTATCTCTTGAAACTGCAACTTTCTTTATAAATAGCCGAGCATTCTGATTTCTTATTTCGCTCGCAGCACTTTCAATACACTGTCAGTTCGGTAACTTTGGTTTTGGTACTCTGTGGAGAGTGTTCTTTGTTTCCAACCATGCTTGTGTTCTCATAGTTCCTCCATAAGAATGGCTACTCATATACATACTATGCTAAAAATTATCGAAATAAAACGTCATTACTTTACCTTCTCAAGGTTTAGCAGTCTTGAATCAACCTGCATGATTTTTTCAATCTTCGAAAATAAAAGTCATGCAATACGCGTTTTTAAATACTTCTTGTATTGTTACGAAATGAATTGATAAGGAGGAGGGGGGTGGGGGCAGATGAATGTACATCATCTCGTCCTCTGAGTGTCTGCATTCTAATATTTAATTGCCATCTTATGTCAGTAGGAGGTGCGACTTAATTACTGTTGATTGTCTGTTTCAAGTAGTGAATATCAATCAGCCGCCGCGCGTTATAATTCTGCAGAAATCGCGATACACTACAGTGCATCAGATGTGGTTCTCTGATGATTTGCTGCGCTAACCTAACACGCTATTATTTCAAGTTAGTGCAGAAGACAGGACTTCTAGTTTTAAACTGAATACATACCAAACATTGATGCGATGTCAGAAACCTATCATACTGGTAAACATGCTTGCCCCATCAGCAGTTACTCGAAATCCACAAACCACACAACATATGATTCGAGTAACAGGGGCTAATCTCACTCACTGTAAAGCACGGGCGCATGTAATGCCTACATCATAGTTGATCGACCTTCCATTTTATCAAAGTCGCCAATATATTCCAAACTCAACTGTCTTATAACTAACGCCAGTCTGAATTACCTACCGAACTGTCTTCAGGCAAATACACTTTAATGTCAGTAATGACATACCCAGATAATGGGCTGAAGTTTTGAGGAATACATACATGTAACTAACATGTTGAATCATGAATTGACAGACTACGTGTATGTAAAAGTGTACTTGGCAAAGTGTTAAAATAAATGCCTACTCTCATCGAGCCAAGAACGAGTCAGTTCAGTGTAATGGACAAAGTGTTAAAATAAATGCCTACATGTAGTCCCGCTAAACCTCTCACTGGCCATTTAGCCAGTTTGGCCGCACATGTGAACATGCTTAACCTCCATAACGGATATGGGGACCCCTGATGGGTATTTGCTGATGCAATGTTACTCTTGCGACCAGCAGTAATATTCTAATAAAACCGCACGTACAACAATTTGCTTAAGCATTCAACCTCCCTTCTTAGCACAAAACAAGCTGTAGGGAGAAGCGCCATGTTTAACCCGAGAACACCCACCCAACCTGTAGGGAACAAGTTACATTGTACTTCATTCATAACAATACCAATTAATTTTACACTATGGTGGTCAAATATACTATGATCATTACTGTCTAATAGTGCACAAACTTGTGTTTTATAGAATAGCACTTAATTATCTTAATAACATAAAAAAAATGGATAATACCAAACCATTTGCTGCTGTTTCCGAATGAGTCATTCAGAAAATGACGGGTAAACAGTACCCATCTGCCAAAAACCACATTATATGATATTCTGTTGCTTACAATGATTACAACAACAACATTAAAATAAAATTGCAGACTTGTTCTGTGGAATTTGTGGTTGAACACTTGTATGCACCTGTCCAAGGACACTGGGCTAATCCTGTATTAATCACACTTATTATAAGCTTTCACTCCAAGGTCAAGTACAGGAAGACTTCAGTCAATTTCATACATGTACAGTTAAAACTAGAAGTCCTGTCATGAAATGTGCACAAATAGCACGTTGATATGTGCGTTGATGTACTATTTGCTATGTTGCTATATTTTTATACTGTACCAATGACCCAGACTTAGCTGGTGCTAACTCCACAAAAACCAGGGCCAAACACAAATTTTGCCCCCCAATCCCCAAAATTTGCATCCAAAACAAAAAGAAATCATGTCCTAAAGGACCTCCATAGTACGACTCTACTGCGCATGCGCAGTGACGCAGTCGTCCCGAAATTGGCGCCAAATATCATTCTCTGTTTGGCCCTTCATCAGTCAACATCTCACTGATCTTTGTGCTTGTAAATCTCAGTTTAAAGGATGCCAGACACGTAATTCTTGGAGAAAATGTGATTCTAAGGAGGATAGAAGGAGGAGAGGAAAAAAGAAGTGGCAAAAAATAATCAGGGCTGTACTTAAAATTTTTTGTTAAAATTATGTTAAGTTGCCTATTTTCGAGGCAAACGCCTCTTGTTGTCATTCTTGCTAATTGTTGCACTGCTTATTCAGTGTTTCCTCTCCCCTAACCTTCTAAAGTCCCCCCTTGCAATTCTCCCATGCTTTTGGCATATTTTTGAGAAGTTTCATTTCTAAAAATTCCCTGGGAGAGTTGCTTGGTTACAGAATGTTTTCTGTTATTTTCCCCATAGTTACGTTTTCACCCATGGGTGTATAACGTTTGTGTTCTGCATCTTCCATCTGATGTTCTGCAGATTCTCCCCTGGGAGTCTCTGTTTTGCATCAGATAGAGTGTAATTGAGGACTGATTCCGGGCCAGTTTTTTCAGTGCCTGGAGTCATGTTTTCTTCTGTGTTTACACTGTTTGTTTTCATTGGCAACAGCCTTTTTTGAGGGGGGGCTGTTTGCCTTTGAGGTAGTTTATCTCATTATAAGATACATTTATATTATCCGAAAGTGTCTCATTAATTATTTTATATAATTTTAAAATTTTTGACCACACTTTGCCATCGGATCCATCGGGGCTCAACGTTACTTTTCAGCAACTTGGGCTTCTCTGAAAAAATATTTTTTCAAAATTATTTTGTTTTGCAATTGTTTTTTCATTTATTAATGGATCATGTTATTATGTATCTTTGTGTCAGGGGTTTTTGCGAGTAACTAGGACTTATTGTTGTTCTTTCACAATGAAGGGAACTTGTTCAAATTGTAATAGGAAGAAATCTTCCTCTGACTTTCATGATTATTGCATAAATTGTAGTCAGTGTTCTCGCATTAATCCCTGTCCTGTATGTGAACATTGGGATGAGAAACATTGGAAACGTGTGTCACGATATGTTGTTTCTGGAGAAAGAGCGATGCCGGCTCTTTCTCCACAAGGTCACTCTACTCTCTCAGTTTCTATTTCAGAGGAACCAGAACAGGGTGATGTTTCCATGTTATCTTCTTCAAGTGTGCGTCCGTCGTCACAATTAAATACAGAGCTAGCGGCAAAAGTGCTCATGGAGATTAGACAAATGTCGTCCGCTAGCTCGCCCGGTGTAGCGTCCATTCACCGAATGGTTCGGCAGCCGGGTTCGTCCGATGCGGTCCAAGAGGAAATTTTGGGTGATGCGAGCACTATAAAAATAATAGATGCACACCCAGTGACGGCGGATAGTGAACGAGAACGGAGGAAGCCTTTTAGTCCGGTTCCTAGCTCGTCCAGGTCCAGCCGGGCCGCGAGCGAGAGAGGCCCCTCTCTCGTACAACAACATCTGGGACCAGATGTTGTGGTACAAAATGTGTCTTTAGCGGAGCATACGTCCGTCGCTCGGGACGCTCCGTTGTATAAGCAGTCCGCAGAGACTGTTAAGGCTTCCTCTTCTCGCCGGCGCACACGACCGCACCTTGGCTGCGTGACCTCCGATATCTTGCCAGCTTCGCCGATGAAGTATTATTCGGCGACCAGGTCACACCATCCGGCAGCCAGGGATTCGAGACCGATGGACTCCGGACGTTCGCATAGGAAAAGTATGCGGGAGCCATCTGATGCGGAGCTGCCCTCGGAAAAGCAGCGAAAGACCGCTCCTCCGCAGGTCTCGACGTCGGACATTCTAGTGCAGATAGCACAGCTTATCGCAGCATCCCAGCAGCCGACAGAGACGGTGTCGGATCGAGAATTATCCGACGGCGCTGGGTCGGTACGCTCCGCCGAAGCATCGGGGGCGGACGACCGGGAACATCGGGAGGTCCGACCGGATGGTGAAAGGGATACGGATGAATTGGAGCTATCCCTTTCGGAACAACACAAAGCTGCCGTAGACTTCATCCGGCACTTTCTTCCTCAAGTTGTTCCGTCGGGCCAGACTGCTGCGCTTCCGGACAGGAGAATTATAGCGTCATTGGACTCTGATTTTTTCGAGCGGTTCAGGGACATCGCTCCCGAGTTTCCGTCGCAGTCCAATAATGTTGCAAGAACATTTGAATTATTGAACGACGCTATTTTTAAACTTGCTTCCAGGACAGGGAAAGCAGGCTTCTTGTCCGCAAATACTCTCAACCTGCCTTTCATTAATGCAAGGAATAAATTCGACACGGCAGGTCAGGGTATACCGAGAGTTCCTCTGCGTATGGACGACGAGGCGGAAGACTTAGAGCTATCATTACCGTCGTCAGCTTCTATTCCAACCGCAGTGTTGGAAACAGCTATTGCGTCTAACAGAGCCAATTTAGATGCCTTATCTTACGCAGATCACCTTACGAAGGCGTTATCACTGCGTCTTCAAGGGGAAGAGTTTCAGGATATACAATCCTCCTTAAGACTTCTTTCAAGGGCAGTAGCTTATTCCACGTGTTACTCCGCCCTTTCAGTGGCAAATCTGGAGTTGGTTAGACGTGACGCAGCCCTGTCTACATCCACACTAGTGGATTCTAAGGTGAAGAACTCTCTTAGAGTCGCTTCGGTCTCAGGAGATCTTCTCTTTGACGGCAAGCTTTCCGCTATTTATGATAATATTAAAAAGAAAGCTAGTGATTCTCTGTTGTTTAGATCCGCTCCTAAAAGGTCGGATTCAGCAGACACGAATAAGGCGGGCACTTCTGGGTCTAATGCGCCCAAGAGAGGTTCCTATAGAGGTTCCGGTGCGTCCTCTAGCTCTTATTCGAGAGACCGTCAGGATAGCGACTCTCGTTCGGGACGTCCTTCAGGCCGGGACAATCGGTCGGACGCCCCGAGGTCGACGAGGCGAGGTGCGGGTCGTGGAAGACGTGGTTTCACCTACCGCAGGCCTCGCAGATCCAGGAGGTGATGGCTCAAACCTCTATCGCGTTCCGGTTGGCGGAAGGTTGTCGAGTTTTTCTCAAGAGTGGGCGTCGATTACGGACGACCCGTGGGTGAGAGGAGTGACTTCGGAAGGTCTAAAGATATCCTTCAAACGAAAGCCTCCATTAACTCGAAGTCCAAAGTGGACTCATCTTCCGTCAAACCCTCAGAAAAGAGACGCTCTGCTATCAGAGGTGCAGTCTCTTTTAATGAAGAACGCGGTAGAGGTCGTAGAAAACCAGGAATCGCTGGGATTCTACAGCCATCTGTTTCTGGTTCCGAAACCAGACGGCTCGTTCCGTCCAGTCATAGATTTGAGCTGGATAAACAAGCTGATCATCGCTCCGAAGTTTTATATGGAGACGATTCGATCGGTCAGAGCGAGTATTCGGGTGAACGATTATGCAACGAGCATAGATCTCAAAGATGCGTACTTTCACGTCATGGTACATCCGACATTCCGAAAGTATCTACGCTTCGCAGTCCTAGGAGTGGTGTATCAGTTCCGGGCCATGTGCTTCGGATTGAATCTAGCACCCTGGGCTTTCACTCGGGTAATGAACTCGGTAATGATCTACTTCCGAGCTCATTCGTCTGCGGTAACGTCGGCCTACCTGGACGACATTCTTCAGAGGTACGGCAACGAGTTAACGCTTCAGAACGATGTTCAGAATCTTCTTCTATTGCTCCGACGTCTCGGTTTCATAGTAAACGAGGAGAAGTCGGATCTGGTGCCGTCCAAGTCATTCACTCATCTGGGAATGAGCTTCGAGACGCACAACAATCTCGTTCGTCTGCCGTTAACCAGAGCGAAATTAGTCAGTTGTTATGCTCGCTATTGTCTAAATACAGACAAAGTCACAGCGAGAGAATTTATGAGACTGATAGGTCTGTGCGGAGCCGCTGCGGATCTCATTCCGATGGGACGGCTACGCACACGGCCTCTTCAAATTTTCTTGACTCAGAATTGGAGTGTGAAAATTCATTCGCTCGATGTAGACGTTCTCTTGTCAGATCAAGTGAAACAAGAGATTCAGACTTGGGCAAACATTCAGTGGTTAACTCAAGGAGTTCCGCTGCAGTTGCCGGATCCGAGTTTTACCATTATGACGGATGCCAGTCAAACAGGTTGGGGTGCATCATTAATCCCAACGGATTCGAGATGCCAGGGTCTTTGGGATCCGCAATTCCTGTGCAAGCACATAAACATCAAGGAAATGATGTCAATTTGGCTTGCGTTACGTCACTGGATGGACATTATTCACGATGCTCATGTCCAAATCCTATCCGACAATACGACAGTAGTGGCGTATATACGGAATCAGGGAGGCACTCATTCAGTTCCGTTGTTCAATCTAACGGAAAGAATCCTTCTGTTTGCGTTGGAACATCACGTTCTTCTTTCGGTCCGTCACATACCGGGTCGTCTGAATGTGCTAGCAGACTCCCTTTCTCGAAAGGGTCGCTTGTTGCCGTCGGAGTGGACTCTCAACAAACAAGTATTCAATCAGATTTGCTACCAATGGGAACGGCCAATGATAGACTTATTTGCGACACATCTCAACAATCAGTTGCAGACGTATGTGTCCCCGTGTCCGGATCCAAGAGCATTTGCTGTAGACGCTCTATCGATCCCTTGGGACGGAATGATAGGATATGCGTATCCTCCAGCGCCGTTAATTCAACAAGTATTGCTAAAGATAAAACAATCTCAATGCAAGATTCTGTTGGTAGCATCTCTGTCGCCACAGAGACCGTGGATAAATCTACTCAGGTGTCTGTTGTGGGACCTACCGCGGAAGCTCCCTCCACGAGAGGATCTTCTTTGGCAGGGGAAATCGCGCCAACTGCATCACAACCCGCAAGGTCTCAACCTTCACGTTTTTCCGTTGTGCGGTCCTTCTTGCATGGCAAGCACTTTACAGGACGAGCAGTGGACGCGATTTCTAACTGTAGGAGGACCTCCTCTTCGCTAAACTATGCTGCTAAGTGGAAGGTTTTCCGTCGTTGGTGTAGGGATCATTCTGTTGATATATTTGATCCCTCTATACCAGACATTGCTAACTTTCTAGTATACTTGTTTGACGAAATCAAACTGCAACCGGTTACTATAAAGGGTTATAGATCTATGTTATCTGATACCTATGCACATCATGATAGTTTACAAATTGGATCTAATGTCTCTTTATCGAAATTGGTTAGAAACTTTTCGATAAATAGACCCAGAACTCTTAGATTAATTCCTAAGTGGAATTTAGCTTGGGTTCTCCTTAAATTGAAGGAAAAGCCATTTGAACCTCTTGGGACAGTAGATTTCAAATTCTTATCTTATAAGACAGCTTTTCTCTTAGCTTTCTCTTCTGCCAGAAGAGTCAGTGAGCTTCATGCACTATCGGTGGATGATTCTCATTATCGTAGTGTGGGGAACACTATCACCTTCACTACTAACGTCGGTTTTTTAGCTAAGAATCAGGCTCCTAATAAATATCCGGAACCTATTGTTATTAAGGCTCTTCCGTCTTCAGACGGGCGTAGGCCTTTACTCTGTCCTGTTAGAGCACTACGTATCTATAAACAGAGATCTCAGTTCATCAGAAAGGGACGGAAACGTTTCTTTCTGTCTTTGATGCCTAATAGAAAGGACATTTCAGTCCATTCTATTGCTAGATGGATTCAGTTAACTATCCGTACTGCGTATGAAGATTTATCTTCTTCTCAGCAGTCTGTGCTTAAGATTTCTGCTCATGAAGTAAGAGCTCTTTCTACTTCCTGGGCTTATGCTAATAGTGTTGCTATTACAGATTTAATGAAGGCTGCTTATTGGTCTCAGCCATCCACATTTACTAATTTTTATCTCAGAAATATTGAGTCCATTTCTGGAGACCTGCATTGTTTAGGTCCGTTATCTGTTGCTCAGAATGTCGTCCACTAAACAGTTGCAACTATAGTTATGCAGGCTTTCTGTTCCGGCAGTGACTCCGTCCGGCTGCCCTCTTCGCTCTGGGCTATTTGACCCAGGGCAAGGGGAAGGGGGGGGGGGGGGGGCGGGTGTTCCCTTAGGTCACCTGCTTTATAGTGAAAAGCAAGGGAATGCCTCCTCCAAGACAGTATTTCTGAGTCGCTTCCGGGATGGTTTTAAAGTGTAATATTAATGTTTAATTTCATTCATGTCTTATTTTTAAAGTGTAGCTCGGTGTGAAGCATTTGTATATGTCAAGTGTCAAACGGGCTTTAATATACAATACTCGGACACTTTTAAATGATTATAAAGAGTCTCAATTCTCTGGACTACTTTATTTATTGGCTTGTTTTAAAAATAATTAGTATAAAGGTTATACTGGATGTTAATAGAGAACATGAATGTTATTGTGCTCAATTATTAAGGGTAGTGTATCTTTCTAATTTAAATATTAAATAAGAAAGATACATGTAAAGCCTAATACTCCTTTTCTCCTTAAGGGGTTACCTCTTTATTTTATAATTGAGCTTATTGGATTTTCCTCTATGTCCTAGGCCCTCCAGCCTGTTTACTATTCAGCTAAGTCTGGGTCATTGGTACAGTATAAAAATGTTAAAAAATTTATAGTAATTTATATATTTTTTATACTTACCAATGACCCAGACGGGGATGGCCCTCCCTGAGTTGGGAACTCTTGCCTCCCCGCTGAGTACATAGCGCTGACCAGGCACTGCCAGTAAGAATGATATTTGGCGCCAATTTCGGGACGACTGCGTCACTGCGCATGCGCAGTAGAGTCGTACTATGGAGGTCCTTTAGGACATGATTTCTTTTTGTTTTGGATGCAAATTTTGGGGATTGGGGGGCAAAATTTGTGTTTGGCCCTGGTTTTTGTGGAGTTAGCACCAGCTAAGTCTGGGTCATTGGTAAGTATAAAAAATATATAAATTACTATAAATTTTTTAACTTTTATATTCCTGTTTGAAAAACGGACGTACACATGTATTATGTTATGGCGCTGTCCATCTGTCCGTCTGGGGACAGTTGTATTCTGTGCTCTACAAAGCGTGATTTCAATTGGATTTAAAAAATATTTGATATACTGCACAACCAGAATAAGATCTCGCGCAAGTTCGAGTTTGCGTCATGTTCGACAGTTTTCCTAGTACGGTAGGTATTCCCCCTTTAATACTTAGAAATCGAGCAAATTATGCTTTCCGTGCTCTACAGACCGTCAGCTTAATAAGATTCTGTTCAAAATTGATACTCAGCTTCATGGTCATAATATCTCGCACAAGTACATATTTGGGTCGTTTTCGGTTGTTTTCTTAGTAGTTATTGCCCTTTTCATACTCAGAAATCAGTCAAATTATGCTTTCTGTGCTCTACAGTCCATGAACTTAATCAGATTCTTTTGAAATTTAATATACAGCTTCATGAGCATGGTATCTCGCAGAAGTGCAAATTCGGGTCATGTTTGTCGATTTTCGAAGGAGTTGTTGCCCTTTAATACTTAGAAATCGGGCAAATTATGCTTTCTGTGCTGTACAGACCGTGAACTTAATCAGATTCTTTTCAAATTTAATACGCAGCTTCATGTAAGCTCTGTCAAACAATGGAGCTCTGTCAAACAAGATAGAATAAATGCTAAGTTTATCTGTAGAATACAGGAAAGTGACACAATCCCTGTTAATTGAATACTCTTGTTAATTGAATAATTTTCATTGGCAAAGTGGCTATTCAATTAACAGGGTTCCACTATACATGTACGTGCATGGTTTTAAAGAATTATTTTAAACTTTTTTGAAGCTTTTGCTTGGGACCTACTCAACTAACGATTCTCAATTAATATTGATTGGGTTGCAAACTTGGCTTCAATTGTAGCTTACAGTTACTATAGAAACTCTATCGAAAATCACATCTTCATCTTCTTCTCTGGAGCCAAACTTGGCAGGAATTATCTATGGGAGGTCCTCTAGAAACGATCGTCATTTTTTTCCCATGGTTTGAAATACATGCACATGGCTTCCAGGGGCATTCTTTGATTCTGATTGGTGGATTTTCAAAAATCTTCTCCTTTGAAACTACCAGGCCAAATGTTTTGATACTTCACATAAATGATGTTTGGGACCCCTTCCACCAAAGGTCCTCATTTAATGTTGATTGGGTTGTAAAAATGGCCAGAATTGTGGCTTATAGTTAAAATAGAAACTCTGTGGGAAATTACATTTTCATCTTCTTCTCTGGAACTACTGAGCTGACGTGAACCAAACCTGGAAGGGATAGTCTATGGTAGGCCTTCTACAAATGCTCATCATCATTTTTGTTACCATGCATCAAAAAACATGGCTGCTAGAAGCGTTTTTTGAAACCACTGGACCAAAATGTTTTGAAACTTTTCATGGTTGATGACTGAGATACACTACTGTGCAAGCGACCATTACATGAATATCCCAGGTCCACGATATCTTCACTGAAGATCTAAGAGAAGTCGCCGACTAATTTTGATTTTCCTAAAGGGAAAATCTATTTGTTCTTGCATTGATTATTTGGATTTTCCTAAAGGGAAAATCTATTTGTTATTGCAAAGATTATTTTTTTTTTTTTTTTATTATTCTTCCACACTTTTATTTTCACTATTTCTCGAAAACGCTCTGAACGATTTTTTTTAAAGTTTTTTTTAAAGTTTCTGTACTCATAAAGGGTCATAAGTTGTAACTAATCGTCACATTCCCATTTTTCTGAAAATGTTTTAGTTAACCCTTTAACAAAAATAGTCGGCAGCTCATATCTTTGGACTGGAAAGGGCGATTGACTTGAAATTTTCTCAGACATGTCAGCAAAACACCCCTCTATCAGCCTGTGGTACAAAAATGTATGTAGTTAACACCTTTCTGCCAAAACATTTTTCAAAACGAAAAAAAAAATTCAAATTTTGACCATTTTTGAACTCAATCTCGGGACAGGGATATGCTGAACCAACTAAAATGGCTTAGAAACGAAGACTGTATCACCGAATTGTAAAAACCATCGAAAAAATTTCGATTCGAATTTCCGACAATCCAAAATGGCCGAAAAATCAAATTTTTATTTTCGGTTATTTATGCATTTCAGGCCATTTGGAGACGAAAAAAAAATTTTTTTTTGCACCAGAAAAATTTTTGGTTTGGACTTGGAAATTTTCGACCAAACGTCGGAAATTTTTGTTTCGACCGGGCTACTTTGCCGTCACAGTACTCAACAAGGGGGACGATTTGAAAGCTTCTAAGGGTAGAAATGTTGAAGTCACAGTGTACCTGAACAGTTATCATCTTTTGGAAGTGGAGTTGTTCTTAATTTGGCTTCTGCTAGCAGTCAAACATGGCTTCAGGACACTGACCAAAAATTGAAAAAAATTTTCTTGTGCTTTTTTTTTACTTTATTATGTCTAGATTCATTATTTCTCATAAATAAAAACTATCAATGACGGCCATGAGTCCTAATAAATAAAACCATCAGTATTTGGGGCAAAATGTTTTTCTTGTTGGGCAAAAACGCCCCAAAACGCCCAAACCTTTATAGGCCAATATCTCATGAAGGAAGAAAGCTATCGACTTAAATTCTTCACAGCATTGACAGAATTACTCTTGTCTAAAACAAACATAATCGGTATTTTTTTCCATTTTTTATGTTTTCGGCCAAAATTTTTCACAAAACGGAAAGTTATCTCGGAAATCGGCCATCTTGCATTGAAATATCTATATTTAAATATGAGTCCTCTAAAAGGGATCCAAATTGAAGGCAGTAATATCACTTTATAAGAAAAATCGAAAGAATTTCGTTTCGATTTTTCGTTAATCCAAAATGGCTGCCAAAAAATCGAAAAATTTGTTTTCGTTTTTTATGCGTTTCGAGACAAAAAATTTTTTTTTTTTGCACTGAAAATTTTCGGCCCGGTTCGGACGGAAATTTTCGACCAAAAGTCGGAAATTTTTGTTACGACCGGGCTACTTTGCCATCACAGTACTCAACAACAGGGATGATTTGAAAGCTTCTAAGGTTAGGAATGTTGAATTCACACTGTACATGAACAGTTATCGTCTTTTGGAAATGGAGTTGTTCTTCCTTTGGCTTCCAGTAGCAGTCAAACATGGCTTCGGGACACTGTGACCAAAAATTGAAAAAAAATTTCTTGTGTTTTTTTTTGCTTTGTTATGTCAGGATTCATTAGTTCTCATTAATAAAACTATCTGCATATTGCGGAAAATGTTTTTTCCAGCCAAAACCGCCCCAAAATGCCCAAATATGCGGGAGCCGATATCTTTGGACTGGAAGGGGCGATTGACTTGAACTTTTCACAGGAATGACTGTAAAACACTTCTCTATTAATCAGGGTCACAAAATGGTAGCTGGTGAAAACCTTTCTGCCCAAACATTTCATGAAACCGAAAAAAAATTCAAATTTTTATTTAGTATCGAGCTGCCTTAGGACTTGCTGAGTAGAACAATGAGTAAAACCACTAAGGAAAATCCGGTGTATTGTTCCGAAGGTACAATCACTTCCTCTAGTTTTTTTTTATTATTCTTCCACACTTTTATTTTCTCTATTCCTGGAAAACGCTCTGAACTATTTTTTTTTAAGTTTCTGTACTCATAAAGGGTCATAAGTTCTAACTAATCATCACATTCCCATTTTTCTGAAAATGTTTTAGTTAACCCTTTAACAAAAATAGTCGGAAGCTCATATCTTTGGACTGGAAAGGGCGATTGGCTTGAAATTTTCTCAGGCATTTCAGCAAAACACCCCTCTATCAGCCTATGGTACAAAAATGTATGTAGTTAACACCTTTCTGCCAAAACATTTTTCGAAACGTATTTTGTTTTCAAAATTTGACCATTTTTTGAACTCAATCTCGGGACAGGGATATGCTGAACCATCCAAAATGGCTTAGAAATGAAGATTGTATCACGGAATCGTAAAAACCATCGAAAAAATTTCGATTCGAATTTCCGACAATCCAATATGGTGGCCGAAAAATCCAATTTTTATTTTTGATTATTTATGCGTTTCAGGCCACTTGGAGACGAAAAAAAAATAATTTTTTTTTGCACCAGAAAAATTTTCGGTTTGGACTTGGAAATTTTCGACCAAAAGTCGGAATTTTTTGTTACGACCGGGCTACTTTGCCATCACAGTACTCAACAAGGGGATGATTTGAAAGCTTCTAAGGTTAGAAATGTTGAAGTCACAGTGTACATGAACAGTTATCATCTTTTGGAAATGGAGTTGTTCTTAATTTGGCTTCTGCTAGCAGTCAAACATGGCTTCGGGACACTGTGACCAAAACTTGAAAAAAATTTTCTTGTTTTTTTTTACTTTATTATGTCTAGATTCATTAGTTCTCATAAATAAAAACTATCAATGACGGCCATGAGTCCTAATAAATAAAACCATCACTATTTGGGGCAAAATGTTTCTTTTTGGGCAAAAACGCCTAAAAACACCCAAACCTTCATAGGCCAATATCTCATGAAGGAAAGGAGCTATCGACTTAATTTGTCGACAGACTTGTCAGAATTACTCTTGTCTAAAACAAACATAATCGGTATTTTTTTCCATATTTTATGTTTTCTGCCAAACTTTTTCACAAAACGGAAAGTTATCTCGAAAATCGGCCATTTTGGATTGAAATATTGAGATTTAAATATAATGAGCCCTCTAAAAGGGAACCAAATTGAAGGAAATAGTACCGCTTTATAGCTGACAGCTGCTCGTCGTTGCTCGGTGGTTCTCTCCGGGTACTCTGGCTTCCTCCACCCGTAAAACTGTCACGGTCACGATTAGCCATTGTGCATAAGTATGTGACCTTGAACACCAATAAATAAATAAATACCGCTTTATAAGAAAAATCGAAAGTGGCGGCCAAAAAATCTAAAAAAAATTTTTTCTTTTTTTATGCGTTTCGTTCAATTTTGAGATGAAAATTTTTTGTTTGTTTTACACTGAAAATTTTCGGACCTGTTTGGACTGAAATTTTCGACTATAAGTCAGAATTTTTTGTTACGACTGGGCTACTTTGCCGTCACAGTACTCAACAACGGGGATGAGTTGAAAGCTTCTAAGGTTAGAAATGTTGAATTCGTTCAATTTTGAGATGAAAATTTTTTGTTTGTTTTACACTGAAAATTTTCGGACCTGTTTGGACTGAAATTTTCGACTATAAGTCAGAATTTTTTGTTACGACTGGGCTACTTTGCCGTCACAGTACTCAACAACGGGGATGAGTTGAAAGCTTCTAAGGTTAGAAATGTTGAATTCACAGTGCATATGAACAGTTATCGTCTTTTGGAATTGGAGTTGTTCTTCCTTTGGCTTCTGCTAGCAGTCAAACATGGCTTCAGGACACTGTGACCAAAAATTTAAAAAAAATTTCTTGTGTTTTTTTTACTTTATTATGTCTAGATTCATTAGTTCTCATAAATAAAAACTATCAATGACGGCCATGAGTCCTGATAAATAAAACCATCAGCATTTGGGGGAAAATGTTTCTTGTTGGGCAAAAACGCCCAAACATTCATAGGCCAATATCTCATGAAGGAAAAATGCTATCGACTTAATTTCTCGACAGACTTGTCAGAATTACTCTTGTCTAAAACAAACATAATCGGTATTTTTTTCCATTTTTTATGTTTTCTGCCAAAATTTTTCACAGAATGGAAAGTTATCTCGATAATCGGCCATTTTGGATTGAAATATCGAAATTTAAATATAATGAGCCCTCTAAAAGGGATCCAAATTGAAGGCAGTTATACCGCTTTATAAGGAAAATTGAAAGAATTTCGTTTCAATTTTTCATTAATCCAAAATGGCGGCCAAAAAATCTAAAACCTTTTTTTCGTTTTTTATGTGTTTCGTTCAATTTTGAGACGAAAAATTCTTTTTTTTTCTAAACTGAAAATTTTCGGTCCGATTCGGACTGAAATTTTCGACCAAATGTCCGAAATTTTTGTTGCGACCGGGCTTCTTTGGGGTCAGAGTACACAATAACGGGGATGATTTGAAAGCTTCTGAGGTTTGAAATGTTGAATTCACAGTGTACATGAAAAGTAATCGTCTTTTGGAATTGGAGTTGTTCTTTGTTTGACTTCTGCTAGCTCTCAAACATGGCTTCGGGACACTGTGACCAAAAATTGAAAAAAATTTTCTTGTGTTTTTTTTTTTACTTTATTACATGTATGTCTAGATTCATTAGTTCTGATAAATAAAACTATCCGCATATTGCGGAAAATGTTTTTCCAGCCAAAACCGTCCAAAAACGCTCAAATATGCAGGAGCCGATATCTTTGGACTGGAAGGGGCAATTGACTTGAACTTTTCACAGGAATGCCTGTAATAAACTTCTCTATTAATCAAGGGCACAAAATGGTAGTTGGTTAACATCTTTCTGCCAAAACATTTCACAAAACCGAAAAAAATTCTAATTTTTATTTGGTATGGAGCTCCCTTAGGACTTGCTGAGTAGAACAGTCAGTAAAAACACTAAGGAAAATCCTGTGTATTGTTCCGAAGGTACAATGACTTCCTCTAGTATTGGCGATTGTTTTTCGAGTCAATGTCCGACACGATATTAAAATCGCCGTGATTCACGGTCAAACAGATTACAGCTGTAAATTAATTTCTAGGGCACTTGAAGGAAAAGTATGCACTTATTGTCGTATTTTGCACGACTCTCACAATTTTTCTCAACTCGACGAAATGACATTTACCAACACTCTAGAAATATTTATGTTTTTAATCAGAAAGAATTTTTTTTTAAATTCGACAAATTCCAACATTCCGACACAAACGTACATGTACATAAATATGATTCGGAAAATTATTGATGACTGGTTATGATTCTGATATTCTGTGACATCAACATGCAGTAGTTTATTTGGTCTAATCTATTTCACAATTAATGCCGAGATTACGCTCTCTGGAGTTAATCCCTTTCACTCCAAATGTCTTGTCCACTTTAATTATTGCATTCATTGTCCGCATAATATCGGGTGTGTTTAATACTTTTTTCTCACCTCGGACCTAGGATATTCATGTAACTGTCTTGGATACAGCATTGACTGACTGCTTCGGACCTACAGTACTGTGATCACATAAGCTGACACCAAATCGTGGCAAATTCATGTAATGGTCACTTGTACACAGTAGTGTACCCTGTACCAATGATCCTCATTTAATGTTGATCGGGTTGCAAACATGGCTGCAATTGTGGCTTATAGTTACTAGGGTTGCACGGTATATCGATAAACCGATATATACCGGTATTCAAACCAATATCGATTGAATACCGGTGTAATTACAAAAATATCGGTTTATCGTCATTATTTATTTACCCACAATTTAATTTCCAAGATGTCTTGAGTTTTTTAACTGTAGCTCCGAATGAATAATATTATCCATTTATCCAAGGAATCGTCTGCTTGAGCCCTCGCAATATACAAATTCAGCAGTTGAAAAAATAATTTTCAAAAGTTTCAACAAAACTATATCATGTGACCCCTCATTGGAACGAGCTCGTTGAGCTCGTTCCAATGAGGGGTCACATGATGTAGTTTTGTTGAAATCTTTGGTTAAAATCTGGTAAACTAATTTTGAAAATAATAAATGTTGATATCGTCTGCGTTGGATAAAGGTTTTTCGAACCGTATCATCAAGGCGTGCTAATTCGTTCCGACTGTGATGCCTCGAGTCTCGATTGTGGTACTTGTGTTCATATATCTGAACAGTTTTCGATATACCGGTATACCGCAGTATTTGTGTGAATACCGATACCGGTATTCAGTTTTGAATATCGTGCAGCACTAATAGTTACTATAGAGATCCTATGGGAAATCACATTTTTATCTTCTTCTCTGGAACTACTGAGCTGACATGAACCATTGTTACCAAACCTGGCAGGGATAGTCTGTGGCAGGTCCTCTACAAACTCTCCTCATTTTCTTAGTCAGGGGTCAGCCTGGCAGCTGATTTTAGGGAGAAGTGACTTCTCCCTCCAGAGACTTTAGGTTTAGGGAGAAGTCAGGGGCCAGGAGGGAGAAGTCACTTACCTGCTGCGCTGGGTGATAGAATCTTACCGTGCATTGAAGAACATGGCTGCCAGAAGCATTTTTAGCTCAACTTTGGCGAAGCCAAATTTTAGCTTATGCCATGGCCTGTCGTCCGTCTGTCCGTCAACAATTGGATACGGCTCGGGCTAGAGGCCGTATTTATGAACCGATCTTTACGAAACTTCTTGGGCACCTTTGTTATGACCGTGGGACGAGAACGAGTGTTTTTGGGTGCAGTCCGAAATTCAAGATGGCTGCCAGCCGCAGTTTTGTACCGACGATGCAGAAATCTGTTTTTTCTACAGAATTTCCATATGAAAGCTCTGATTTGAATAACTGTTTGTATGAATGTTTAGTACCATGGGATACATCACATATAATACAGGTTTTTTTTCTCGTGCGTAAATTATGCAAATTAGACTAACTTTGATGTTTTTTGGTGTTACTTTCAGCACTGTAAGTGCAAATGCCAATACGGCTCGGGCTAGAGGCCGTATTTATGAACCGATCTTTACGAAACTCCTTGGGCACCTTTGTTATCACCGTTGTATGAGAACGAGTGTTTTTGGGTCCGGTCCGAAATTCAAGATGGCCGATGGCAGCCATTTTGTACAAAATTTGGTGCAATCAGATTTTTGCACAGAACTTCCATATGATAACGCTTATTTGAATAATTTTTTGTGTGAATGTTTAGTACCATGGGATACATCACATATAATACGGTTTTCTTTCTCGTGCAGAAATTATGCAAATTAGATGAACTTTGATTTTTTCAGTGCTACTTACACATGTCAATACGGCTCGGGCTAGAGTCTGTATTTATGAACCGATCTTCACGAAACGTCTTGGGTACCTTTGTTATCACCTTGGGACGAGAACGAGTGTTTCTGGGTGCGGTCCAAAATTCAAGATGGCTGCCAGTGGCCATTTTGTACCGAAATTAGGTCTAATCAATTTTTTGTACACAACTTCTATACGGCTCAGGCTAGAGGCCGTATTTATGAACCGATCTTTACGAAACTAATTGGGGTACCTTTGTTATCACTGTGGGATGAGAACGAGTGTTTTTGGGTGTGGTCCAAAATTCAAGATGGCCACCAGCAGCCATTTTGTACCAAAATTAGTGCAATCAGTCTTTTGTACAGAACTTCTGTATGAAAGTTCTGATTTGAATAAATTTTTGTATGAATGTTTAGTAACATGGAATACATCACATATTGTACGGGTTTTTTTCTCGTGCAGAAATTATGCAAATTAGATGAACTTTCATTTATTCAGTGCTACTTATACACAGTAAGTGCACATGTATGTTAATACGGCTTGGGCTAGAGGCTGTATTTATGAACCGATCTTAACAAAACTTCTTGGGTACAGTTAAAACTAGAAGTCCTGTCATGAACTGCGCGCTTATCTAGGCATAATTGCGTGTAGGAATTGTGCGCAATTGCCATATCGAATGGCATCACTAGCACGGTGGGTTTTCCTGGTTACTCATAGCAAACACATGCAATGTTTTTGCCAATGGACCTCCGGGTTACCCGGAGGTCCATTGGCTGAAACATTGCTTGTGCACAGGCCATATGGACAGAATTTGATAGCCTTACTATGGTCATAACGCATAGATTAACGCGCAAATCGACGTGCTATTTGTGCGCATTTCATGACAGGACTTCTAGTTTTAACTATACCTTTGTTATCACCTTGGGATGAGAACGAGTGTTTCTGGGTGCGGTCCAAAATTCAAGATGGCTGCCAGTGGCCATTTTGTACCGAAATTAGGTCCAATCAGTTTTTTGTCACAACTTCTACACAGTTCATATTTGTGAACTGGTCTTCACGAAACTTCTTAGGTGCCTTTGTTTTCACCTTGGGACAGGAATTAGTGTGTTTTGGGGGTGCCTTTGTTATCACTGTGCTATGAGAACAAATATTTTGGGGTTCAGTCAGACCCACTCTGGGACTCAAAGATTTCTTTTCTAGTTTAGCATCTGACTGTCACCCACCTTTACAATACTTTACCTATACATTTGTTACAGGCAACAGTCAGTATTTATGTACAGACCGTTACAATACTTTATATGTACCTTTGTTATCAGGTCATTACCTGGATGTTTGTCATTGCTGTGTCATATACTATACTTGTACATGTCTTTGTCTTGACAAGTTGAGCTACAGTGTCATTGACACTTTCATTTGATTCGGATTGGTGGATTTTGAAAAATCTTCTCTGAAACCACAGGGCCAAATATTTTGAAACTTTGCATGTTTGATTACTGAGGCGCCCGCTACCAACAATCTTCATTTAATGTTGATCGTGTTGAGAACATGGCCACAATTGCGGCTTACAGTTACTATAGAAACTCTATGGGAAATCACACTTTTATCTTTTTTTGTGGGGGGGGGGGGGGGGGGGGGGTTACAATTACACCTTTAATTCTTCATACAGTTTAGTGGAATGTTACTGTTTCTTATTTGGGACAATGTCTACTATCTACAATCAACACCTGTAATTGGATATTGTCTGTTCAGTATTCGGCTGTTGGAGAAACATTTCAATATTTTGGCTTCACATTGTGTGCTATGTTATTTTGAAAATAATTATATCAGTAAAGGTGAAATACCATTTGATGGGGGCGTGATGGTGTTGCGGTAACCGGTTCTCTTCAGGTAACTGAAGTTAAGCTGCTTAAGCAACGTCGAGCCCGTTTAATCATTGGATGGGTGACCATCTGAATGATCGATTCGGACTCCTGCATTGTGTCCTTGGGCAAGGCACTTAACCCAGATTGTCCATGTGGGGCATGATGACGCTGTGTACTGAGACATACTGCACATCGATGGTATGCATGCCTTCAACCAATCTAACCTAGGGCTGCACGATATTCGGATTTCAATACCGGTAACGGTATTTTAAAAAATATCACGATACACCGGTATATCGTCAAGTTCAAAAACATGTAAGATTCCCACCCAAATTGTCCCAGTATTTTTTGGACATTCGAAGTCAAATTATTACATTTTAAAAGCATTGAAATAATAAGCCTAGTAACTTGTCTTAATTCAACCTTGTATAAATATTTGGAAATAAACTTCATGATGGCACAACAAATATCGTTTATTTTGAGTCGATAATTTCAAATAAATGTACACTATTTGATCCATCGCTTTACAAAACAAAAATTCTTAACCTGCGATTTGTCGTGTTCATGTGAATAGATCACCACTAGAGGGTGTTTGCCATGTACTGGTTAAGCAGGATGCCGCCAGAGCGCTAGGAGTTTGTACACTTTTCCACAAATGAAAGCAGTCAGTTTTGTCACACGGTATCACAAACAGCTGAAACGCACATGCTGGATAGGCACGTTTTGATGTACCGGTGAACCACCACGTGCAGTGGGTGAATGCTGGCGATGTATAAATTACTATTTCAATATTAAATAACTCTTAACAAAGTGAAAATAAACAATATTATTCCTTTTATATTTTTATTAGTGTTTTGATGACTATCTGTCTAATTTTTAAGATGTGGCGTACTAGTCAGATCAAAACGTTCACCTACTTTTCAAAACATTAACACGTATATCAAAATACCGTGCAGCCCTAATCTAACCCTACCTGTGCTGCAGTGTGGAGTTATGATGTTGAGGAGCTGGCAGCTGCCATGATTAGCAGCTGCATACAGTTAAAACTAGAAGTCCTGTCATGAAATGCGCACAAATAGCACGTCGATTTGCACGTTAATCTACGCGTTATGACCATAGTAAGGCTATCAAATTCTGTCCATATGGCCTGTGCACAAGCAATGTTTCCGGAGGTCCATTGGCAGAAACATTGCATGTGTTTGCTATGAGTAACCAGGAAAACCCACTGTGCCAGTGATGCCATTCGATATGGCAATTGCGCGCAATTCCTATGCGCAATTACAGTTAAAACTAGAAGTCCTGTCACGAATTGCACGCTTATCTTGACACAATTTCGCACAGGAATTGCGCGCAATTTTCCTATTGAAAATACCCAAATTACCACAGAGTCTTGCCATTACTCACAGCAAACACAAGCAATGTTTCGGCCAATGGACCTCCGGGTTAAACCCGGAGGTCCATTGGCTGAACCATTGCTTGTTCGTAGGCTGCTTAGAGAATTTGATAGCCTTTCCATATGACCTAACGCGCCGATAAACGCGCTAAATGCCGAGGTGTTTGCACGCAATTGATGACAGGACTTCTAGTTTTAACTGTATGTCTAGATAAGCGCGCAGTTCATGACAGGACTTCTAGTTTTAACTGTAAGTATATGATCTCAAACACCAATAAATAATAAATCAATACCATTTGTTATAACTGAAAATCCAAACATTATGGCTTGGCCTCAGTACTTACAATGCAATGTAATGGATGTTATCGTAAATTCTTTTTAGACAATAGTGACAAAATATTCATTCAGCAATTTTCTGTGAGAAGATGTGATGTAAATTTGGGAGCAGAGTGGAGCATCCATTGTTACTGGAGTTGAATGAATGCATGGGTACATTGGGTGTTCCGGGTATGACACAGTCAACATTTACTGTTACTGGAGTTGAATGAATGCATGGGTACATTGGGTGTTCCGGGTATGACACAGTCAACATTTACTGTTACTGGAGTTGAATGAATGCATGGGTACATTGGGTGTTCCGGGTATGACACAGTCAACATTTAGTGTTACTGGAGTTGAATGAATGCATGGGTACATTGGGTGTTCCGGGTATGACAAAGTCAACATTTATTGTTACTGGAGTTGAATGAATGCATGGGTACATTGGGTGTTCCGGGTATGACACAGTCAACATTTACTGTTACTGGAGTTGAATGAATGCATGGGTACATTGGGTGTTCCGGGTATGACACAGTCAACATTTACTGTTACTGGAGGTGAATGAATGCATGGGTACATTGGGTGTTCCGGGTATGACACAGTCAACATTTACTGTTACTGGAGTTGAATGAAATTGAATGCATGGGTACATTGGGTGTTCCAGGTATGACACAGTCAACATTTACTGTTACTGGAGTTGAATGAATGCATGGGTACATTGGGTGTTCCGGGTATGACACAGTCAACATTTACTGTTACTGGAGTTGAATGAATGCATGGGTACATTGGGTGTTCCGGGTATGACACAGTCAACATTTACTGTTACTGGAGTTGAATGAATGCCTGGGTACATTGGGTGTTCCGGGTATGACACAGTCAACATTTACTGTTACTGGAGTTGAATGAATAGATGGGTACATTGGGTGTTCCGGGTATGACACAGTCAACATTTACTGTTACTGGAGTTGAATGAATGCATGGGTACATTGGGTGTTCCGGGTATGACACAGTCAACATTTACTGTTACTGGAGTTGAATGAATGCATGGGTACATTGGGTGTTCCGGGTATGACACAGTCAACATTTACTGTTACTGGAGTTGAATGAATGCATGGGTACATTGGGTGTTCCGGGTATGACACAGTCAACATTTACTGTTACTGGAGTTGAATGAATGCATGGGTACATTGAGTGTTCCGGGTATGACACAGTCAACATTTACTGTTACTGGAGTTGAATGAATGCATGGGTACATTGGGTGTTCCGGGTATGACACAGTCAACATTTACTGTTACTGGAGTTGAATGAATGCATGGGTACATTGGGTGTTCCGGGTATGACACAGTCAACATTTACTGTTACTGGAGTTGAATGAATGCATGGGTACATTGGGTGTTCCGTGTATGACACAGTCAACATGTACTGTTACTGGAGTTGAATGAATGCATGGGTACATTGGGTGTTCCGGGTATGACACAGTCAACATTTACTGTTACTGGAGTTGAATGAATGCATGGGTACATTGGGTGTTCCGGGATGACACAGTCAATATTTACTGTTACTGGAGTAGAATGAATGCATGTGTACATTGGGTGTTCCGGGTATGACACAGTCAACATTTACTGTTACTGGAGTTGAATGAATGCATGGGTACATTGGGTGTTCCGGGTATGACACAGTCAACATTTACTGTTACTGGAGGTGAATGAATGCATGGGTACATTGGGTGTTCCGGGTATGACACAGTCAACATTTACTGTTACTGGAGTTGAATGAATGCATGGGTACATTGGGTGTTCCGGGTATGACACAGTCAACATTTACTGTTACTGGAGTTGAATGAATGCATGGGTACATTGGGTGTTCCGGGTATGACACAGTCAACATTTACTGTTACTGGAGTTGAATGAATGCATGGGTACATTGGGTGTTCCGGGTACGACACAGTCAACGTTTACTGTTACTGGAGTTGAATGAATGCATGGGTACATTGGGTGTTCCGGGTACGACACAGTCAACATTTACTGTTACTGGAGTTGAATGAATGGATGGGTACATTGGGTGTTCCGGGTATGACACAGTCAACATTTACTGTTACTGGAGTTGAATGAATGCATGGGTACATTGGGTGTTCCGGGTATGACACAGTCAACATTTACTGTTACTGGAGTTGAATGAATGCATGGGTACATTGGGTGTTCCGGGTATGACACAGTCAACATTTACTGTTACTGGAGTTGAATGAATGCATGGGTACATTGGGTGTTCCGGGTATGACACAGTCAACATTTACTGTTTCTGGAGTTGAATGAATGCATGGGTACATTGGGTGTTCCGGGTATGACACAGTCAACATTTACTGTTACTGGAGTTGAATGAATGCATGGGTACATTGGGTGTTCCGGGTATGACACAGTCAACATTTACTGTTACTGGAGTTGAATGAATGCATGGGTACATTGGGTGTTCCGGGTATGACACAGTCAACATTTACTGTTACTGGAGTTGAATGAATGCATGGGTACATTGGGTGTTCCGGGTATGACACAGTCAACATTTACTGTTACTGGAGTAGAATGAATGTATGTGTACATTGGGTGTTCCAGGTATGACACAGTCAACATTTACTGTTACTGGAGTTGAATGAATGCATGGGTACATTGGGTGTTCCGGGTATGACACAGTCAACATTTACTGGATACAGTTAAAACTAGAAGTCCTGTCATGAACTGCGCACTTATCTAGGCATAATTGCGCGTAGGAATTGCGCGCAATTGCCATATCGAATGGCATCACTAGCACGGTGGGTTTTCCTGGTTACTCATATACTACGCTGCAAGCGACGATTACATGAATCGCTCAGGTCCGAGTTAAGATAAAAGATTTAAACCTGTCCGATATTACGCCGACTGAGTTAGCAATAATTAAATCCAGTGAGGTATTTCAAGAGAAAAGGATTAGCTCATGTCGCGTAATCTCGGAGATAATTGTGTAAAGGATTAGCGGTAATTAACTTCTGTACATCAACTCCACCTCCAAAAAAAAAACAGTCTTATAGACACGTGCACATTTTATTCTGACAATTTCTGTCGACAGTGTTACCTTGAAAATAACATTAAGGGCCTATATAAGTAATGAAATTTTGTTTATTTTGAAAATTCTCACCTCTGATATTCCTTCAATTCAAATTAAATATACACAAAATGTACATCCAAATGAAGGTTGGGGTGTATAGAACACGAAACACATGTGTAATCAACTCATAGAGTCGATTGTAGGCACCACTGGTTCCTGGAAGTCTGCTGCCGTATTCGCACCAGAACTGATAATTTAATAATATTTCAAGAAAACAACTTGTGGCCAAATGTGCTTTACATATCCAAGAACAAAGCTAGGGGATCAAACTTCTTCAAGACACAGCGACAGAGCAGCATGGGGGAAATTCCAAAGCCTTTGCATTTGTTTACGTATGAGTATACTTTCGATTTCCGGTCGACGTCATCGGACGGAAAAAGCATGTAAAAACAATGCCGTCTAAAATTAAATAATGAAAAAGATCGCCTTCATACAGTATACTGTTATTAGATGGAGATTTCACAGTTGCTATATTCAATGCAAGGTATCATGATACCTGTTGAAATTTCTTAGAATTACGATTTTGTTTTTCGATGGAAATTCGTGGTATAGAGTGATTTGCGCATGTCTGTCGAGCATGGAAACCATCTTCAATGAAAAATGTAGACAGTGTTGTCCTTTTCCAAAATGCAGTCCTGTCACTGTATTCGAAAGTGTTTTGAATGCCTAGCTTTGTTCTTGGAACTATGAAGCACATTTGGCCACAGGTCATTCTGATGAAATATTATTTAATTATCAGTTCCAGGAACCAGTGGTGCCTGTTGCCAACTCTACGGGTTGATTACATATGTGATTCGTGTTCTATACATCTCCACCTTCATTTTGATGTATAATTTGTGTATATTTAATCTGAATTGAAGGAATATGAGAGGTGAGAATTTCAAAATAAACAAAATTCCATTACTTATATAGCCCCTTAATGAGCAATACATTACACTGACAATTCTTCTTGAATTTTTCAATCACTTCACGCTGAAGTAACATAGTTTTAAAATGTTGAGAACAAAATACGTCATCATAATATTATACGTCAAGTTAATGTCATAGCAAACTCAGTCTCAATTATTTCTATTCAAACTTCGTTGTGACGGTGTTGTTCATTTTAAATAGTTCAGGCTACATGTTGGCCTTCAGTTCTCACTTTTCTGCGTGTATGCATTGGAAAACAGTGGTTAGAGTTGGCTTCTGATTTTCGCTTTTTTCCCCCGTATTGAATCTTCTAATTATCGATGATATCACCATCACGTTGAATGCCAAAACAAACACAGGTACTCGGCACAAGCTTAGAAATCGAAAAAAGGATATCTGATAATATTTTTGGATCGATGTTGTCGTGCCCTTATTAATTATGGGTTATGGAAGCGCGGCAGCATCGAGCGCATAGTGATAACAAATTTATCCAACAGTCCCGTTACAGCCCATTGCCTTCATTTCTCAGTTCAAATTAGGTTAAATGGGCGTAATAAGAGCCTCCATTGTAAGTATGTACAAGAAAATGAACCAGTTCAATGTTGTTTCACAGGGCTCAGTGAACTCTTAGCATGGTTAACTTTCCTGTGGATTAGGCCTACTACTGGAACAATTTGCACCTTTCGAATTTTGGATCATAAAAAGTTAAACAGAATTCGTCAACTCGTCCTCAGTTTTCCGAAAATTACAGAACTTATCCAGTAAATTAGCCCAGACCTGATTTACTGAACTCGTTTTGTATATTCCGGAAGCCATCTATTTATCAACTCGGTTTGTGTGTGTGTGTGTGGGGGGGGGGGGGGGTAGGGGTAGGGATACGTCACCCAGGGCCTACCTAGAAATTTAGTAATGAGTACAGTACCATTAAATCTTTTGGATCATTTTGGCAGGGCCATGTAGACCGTACGTTCTTCGAAACTCGCCACATATGCTGGTGGATGGATGACAGGCTCTGCACCGGGCATGCAGCTGAAACCAAGTTCCATTTAAAATAACCATTCCAAGAGAAACCTTAGAGGAGTACATACACACACCATGATTTAAATAAATGCACATCATTGTTGGGAAACCTTGGAAGCAAAGAGTGCTGATCTACAGATGTAGACATTTATTTACTGCACCAAAGAGATTGTGGAGTAGGGGTGGGCATATTGAAACTTACTCCACAGGCTTATTATCGAATGTTCAAAATTTCGAGAAACTTATTGCAGAAAGGAAACATGTGCAGGAACGTTCTTTGGTAAATTCATTTTAATTCATCGGCTTCAATCTAGTTCAAACTTGGACCCGCAGTCAGTAATATTATTTTTGGGGTTGGTACGTCCTACAGGACGTACCAACCCCAAAAATTATATTACGGACTGTGGGTCCAAGATTGGACTACATGTAGCTTCAGTCGGGACCGATTTGTTGTTCCCACAACCCCACTTCGTCTGAACACACTGGTGCCATTGTCATTTTCAGAGTTTTGCGAACAGAAGAATGATTTGCTAACAAATCATGGGAAGCGACTATTAATCGACTAACCGTCGATTACTGGTCATGATTAGTCGATTACAAAAAATGATAGTCGCGACAGCCCTATGCAGAGTGTCGGGAAACAATACACAAGTCGGGAATGAATTAATTGCCGCCATTCTCAAAATATTTAATTCAATTTCATGAATACTTAATTACTTTTCGGGGTGCATTGTGAGATCAGAGCATTGTTTTTGTAAACAATAACTTCAGAAGGCCTGCACAATAAAAGGAAGCTGATTGATTTGTATGCCCGGCACTTAATCTAATTTCGGTGAGTGTCCAATTGCCACCAGTTTAATTAAAAAACAAACTGCTGTAATTAAGCACCTGTGGAAACACGAAAGGGGAACGGTTACTGCTAGTCTAAGAGTGCCTTTTCCATTGTTTTTTTTTCTTTTTATCTGAACTACCCACTATTTGAATGGCAGAACTACCCACTATTTGAATGGCAAAAGGAGATTTGCTGCATTTAAATGATTGACATTTTTTATGCAGATAACGTGTGCGGTAATTTTTATTTTTTCTAAAATTGAAAGCACATCTCTTCGTCACAACGAGACATCACCAGTCGACGAATGGAATGGTTTCACGCGCCGAAGGCGCGCAGGGACGGTATGGGGAACAAGCCCCTTTCGACCCTCAGTGACTGTAAATGACTAATTTCCACAAGTCTACTCGTGTCGAAGAAGGAACAGCTTCAGGTACTTGGCAGGTGTCACCGGTTGTGGCGTGATGGTCTCTTTGACTGATGTCGGTTGAACCCTCGGGTGAGGAGGACCAGTGTGAGAGGTTGGGTCCTCTCGCAAAGGTACTACCTCTCCCCTAGGGTGCAGTCGATCATCATCACCATCACCAGTTTGAATCACCACACGTTTTCGTGTTGAGTTTTCAAAAATATCGGGAACACAATGTCCCAGGGTAAATTGAAACGTCTCGGACTCCAATGGGCCGACCCCCCCCCCCCCCTCCACCCATCCATCTATTCCTTTCATAAGACCAACCTGCTTCAAATTTCTTCAACACAAGCCGTGTTCTTTGGAGGAAGATGGGGGTGCGGGGAGGGGGTGAGGGGGGGGGGGGGGTCCGAGTTCTCCAAGGAGCCAATTCTCAGAAATGGTGTGCAATGGGATGGGGTCTTTATTTAAACAGAAAATTTCTTCATGCTCTTTAAATGTGCCGATTGAAAACAATATAACGTTGTGTTAACAGACATCCGATTGAAAAGTGGATTTTGCCATATATATTATTAATTATTATTACTGCCAAACATTCTTTGTAGACTTGTGTGAACAGTCGAACTGATTTTAAGGTGGATTTTTTACTCATCCCGCTGCAGCTGCAGGCTGCAATGGAAAAATCAGTGAATCACTGTGTGATCGAAATCGGCCGTGATATTGGCAGATTTCCCGAAAACCACTGTGGTCAGAATTCAGTTGCGTTTGAAACCATTATCCCTTTATGGCCAGTGTATTGAACGAAAATAAAATGGACTTGTTGGTACGATCGTTTTCGTGCATATAACGCGTGCGGTAATTTTTATTTTTTCTAAAATTGAATGCACATCTCTTCGTCACAATGAGACATCACCAGTTTGAATCAACATACGTTTAAATAGGCTTAGCCTGTTCGCCAAAACCCCATTTCAACTCACGTTTTTGCAGTAGCGCAATTGATAACCAGTTAATTATATTACCAAGAAGGAAATAATCCGTTTCACACTGAATCACCATTGCAACAGTGATTTACCAAGGAGATACTCTTTTCCACATCTAAACACCGTTTGCACACGGTGTTTAATTTGGTCAAATTACACCGTGTGACACGGTGTTGGCCGGTGATTTTCAGAAAATCGTCTACCGTGTCGGGTGTTTGAGACAGGATACACTTGGCACGTACTGTATATGATAAGAAACATGGACTGTTGTATGGGGCGAAATGTAAAGGTCCGGATGAGTGAGAACGTTTTTTTTTTATTTCGAAATGCCACGTGTGAGTGAATATAAGTTCAAAACGTTTATTTCTTTCATTTTGTTGTGTTGAATAAGTCTAAATAAATGAGTATTTGAATCTTCGTTCTGCTCTTTTTAATTGTACCGGTAGTACTCCTTGATTGAAAACTTTTCCCAAGAATGAAAATTATCAATTTACCCCAAACAGCATGTAGCGGTCGATCGTTTGAGACTGAGAAAGAATGGCGACTATTGTTTGGAAACTCGCATTCAGTGGCATAATTGGCACAAAATGGATTTGTTGGGGGGGGGGGGGGGGGGGGGGGGGCATTGAGGAATCTTTGCACGGCGATGGGTGATGGCCACTGCAAAACGTGTTACGTGGGAAATTTATGCACTTAGGCCTAGTGTAATGCAGGGGAGCGCGTGGGGGGGGGGGGGGGGTGCTGGATTGGCAGTCATTCAACATAAATAGGCATATTTATAGGGTGGCGGAGGTAAGGGTGGAACAGTATCATGCCATATTTCGAAGGGCTCTGGGCCACTAACGTTGATTTTATTTTCTCGGTTATTGTTTCTCAGCCTATCCAATTCATTTTTTTTTTAAATGCAATCTCCGAACAGAATAGATTACTCTCTCTGCGAAAAACGCCTATAGAAATATATAAATTTATATTAAATAAGGTTGTGCTTATTTAATATTAATTTATATGTATACATGTAATCTTGTTTTCACAATTATGGGGAAATCGAGTGTTTATTTTGAAATTGTTGTTTAAATGGGTAATAATAAATTGTGAAGCGTTTCGCAACGAGTTAAAAATGGTCGGCGTAACTTGATTTAGTTTTAATATTTTCATAATTTCTTTTTGCAACTTGAGGGAAAACTTGTTATAATCTGCTGTCAGTAATTGTGAAGCTTAATCTTTTTCACAGTACTGTCCGAGAAACCAATCAAGTCGAAAGTCCCCTTTCGGACTTGATTGGGCAACTGTGACGGCTACAGGGGCCCGAAGCCCGAAAACCTTTAGCACAGTCTAGAGGTCATATTTATGAAAGAATTTCATTGTAACTTGGTAGGATGACTCCAAATAATGTCTAGATGAGAACGTCCCATTTTGATCGCGATCATGCAGCCTTAATGGGTGCCCGAGCCCAAAAACCTTTAGCATAGGCAAAAGGTCATATTTATGGAAGGATTTTATTGTAACCTGTTAGGTTGACTCCATATAATGCCTAGATGATGACATCCCCTTTTGGTCGTGATTGGTCAGTTGTGATGGCTACAAGTGCCCGGAGCCCCAAAACCTTGTGCACAGTCCACAGGTCATATTTATGAAGGGATTTCATTGTAACTTCTTAGGATCACTCCAGATGGTGGCCAGATGAGATTGTCCCCTATGGTTGCGATCATTCATCCATGATGGCTGCCCGAGCCCGAAGCCCGAAAACCTTTAGCACAGTCTACAGGTCATATTTATTAAGGGATTTCATTGTAACTTGGTAGGTTAACTTCATATAATGTCTAGATGAGAACATCCCCTATTGGACATGATTGGGCAACTGTGGTGGCTAAAGGTGCCCGAAGCCCAAAAACCTTTAGCACAGTCTACAGGTCATATTTATGAGGGGATTTCAATATAACTTGTTAGGATGACTCCAAATAATGTCTAGATGAAAACGTCCCATTTTGATCGCGATCATTCAGCCTGTATGGGTGCCCGAGCCCAAAAACCTTTAGCATAGGTAAAAGGTCATATTTATTGAAGGATTTCATTGTAACCTATTAGGTTGACTCCATGTAATGCCTAGATGATGACATCCCCTTTTTGTCGTGATTGGTCAGCTGTGATGGCTACAAGTGCCCGAAGCCCGAAAACCTTGAGCACAGTCTACAGGTCATATTTATGAAGGTATTTCATTATAACTTCGTAGGATCACTCCAGATGATGCCCAGATGAGATTGTCCTTTTTGGTTGTGATCATTCAACCATTATGGCTGCCGAAGCCCGAAGCCCGAAAACCTTAAGCACAGTCTACAGGTCATATTTATGAAGGGATTTCATTGTAACTTGGTAGGTTGACTTCCTATAATGTCTAGATGAGAACGTCCCCTTTTGCACATGATTGGGCAACTTTGACGGCTAAAGGTGCCCGAAGCCCAAAAACCTTTAGCACAGTCTACAGGTGATATTTATGAAGGGATTTCATTGTAACTTGGTAAGATGACTCCAAATAATGTCTAGATGAGAACGTCCCATTTTGGTCATGATCATTCAGCCTTGATGGGTGCCTGAGTCCAAAAACCTTTAGCATAGGCAAAAGTTTATATTTATAGAAGGATTTCATTGTAACCTGTTAGGTTGACTCCATATAATGCCTAGATGATGACCTCCCCTTTTGGTCGTGATTGGTCAACTGTGATGGCTACAGGTGCCCGAAGCCCGAAAACCTTGAGCACAGTCCACAGGTCATATTTATTAAGGGATTTCATTGTAACTTCTCAGGATCACTCCAGATGATGCCCAGATGAGATTGTCCCCTTTGGTTGCGATCATTCAACCATGATGGCTGCCCAAGCCCGAAGCCCGAAAACCTTTAGCACAGTCTACAGGTCATATTTATGAAGGGATTTCATTGTAACTTGGTAGATTGACTTCATATAATGTCTGTATGAGATTGTCCCATTTTGATCGCGATCATTCAGCCTTGATGGGTGCCCGAGCCCAAAAACCTTTAGCATAGGTAAAAGGTCATATTTATGGAAGGATTTCATTGTAACCTATTAGGTTGACTCCATATAATGCCTAGATGATGACATCCCCGTTTGGTCGTGATTGGTCAGCTATGATGGCTACAAGTGCCCGAAGCCCGAAAACCTTGAGCACAGTCTACAGGTCATATTTATGAAGGGATTTCATTGTAACTTTGTAGGATCACTCCAGATGATGCCCAGATGAGATTGTCCCCTTTGGTTGCGATCATTCAACCATTATGGCTGCCCGAGCCCGAAGCCCAAAAACCTTAAGCACAGTCTACAGGTCATATTTATGAAGGGATTTCATTGTAACTTGGTAGGCTGTCTTCATATAATGTCTAGATGAGAACGTCCCCTTTTGGACACGATTGGGCAACTGTTACGGCTTCAGGTGCCCAAAGCCTGAAAACCTTTAACACAGTCTACAGGTCATATTTATTAAGGGATTTCATTGTAACTTGGTAGGATGACTCCAAATAATGTCGAGATGAGAACGTCCCCTTTTGGTCGCGATCATTCAGCCTTGATGGCTGCCCGAACCCAAAACCCCAAAACCTTTAGCATAGTCTATTGGTCATATTTATGGAAGGACTTCATTGTTACCTGTAACTTTGACTCCATATAATGCCTAGATGATGACATCCCCTTTTGGTTGTGATATTTATGAAGGGATTTCATTGTAACTTTGTAGGATCACTCCAGATGATGCCCAGATGAGAATGTGCCCTTTTGGTTGCGATCATTCAACCATGATGGCTGCCAGAGCCCAAAGCCCCAAAACCTTTAGCACAGTCTACAGGTCATATTTATTAAGGGATTTCATTGTAACTTGGTAGGTTGACTTCATATAATGTCTAGATGAGAACGTCCCATTTTGATATATATATATTTATGAAGGGATTCTATGTAACTTGATAGGATGACTCGTTTTGGAATAATTTCAGTGTAACTTGGTAACTTTTGTTGATATATGTTAACTGTGAGGGCAACATACATTAACTGTGAGGTCATATTAACCCACCCCTCAGCTCTTTAGTACAGTGTACACCTCATATTATTTTTATCATAAACATAGCATACAGGGAACAGAAATGAACATATTCCCAATTATCACGTGATTAGTCTTATTTCATAATCCTTTCATAAACATTGAACATTATCCTTTTCATCAAACACAACACACAAGTTAAGCTACAGTGTCATTGACACTTTCATGTGTATACCATAGTAGGTGGTGATAGTTCTGTTTTTGCCATGTTACAAAGTGAGGTTCCTGTGTGTGGTGTGCGTTACACGCATATCATAGTAGATGGTGATAGTTCTGTTTTTGCCATGTTACAAAGTGAGGTTCCTGTGTGTGGTGTGTGTTACATGCATATAGTAGATGGTGATAGTTCTGTTTTTGCCATGATACAAACTGAGGTTCCTGTGTGAGGTGTGCGTTACGTGCA
This sequence comes from Pictodentalium vernedei, assembly GCA_031216915.1. Lineage (NCBI taxonomy): Eukaryota > Metazoa > Mollusca > Scaphopoda > Dentaliida > Dentaliidae > Pictodentalium > Pictodentalium vernedei. Next base: position 5,157,569 of record CM062294.1, on the reverse strand, counting down.
TATCATAGTAGATGGTGATAGTTCTGTTTTTTCCATGTTACAAAGTGAGGTTCCTGTGTGTGGTGTGCGTTACGTCTATACCTTTGTAGATGGTGATAGTTCTGTTTTTGCCATATTACAAAGTGAGGTTCCTGTGTGTGGTGTGTGTTACATACATATCATAGTAGATGGTGATAGTTCTGTTTTTGCCATGTTACGAAGTGAGGTTCCTGTGTGTGGTGTGCGTTACATACATACCATACTAGATGGTGATAGTTCTGTTTGTGCCATGTTACAAAGTGAGGTTCCTGTGTGTGGTGTGCGTTACATACATATCATAGTAGATGGTGATAGTTCTGTTTGTGCCATGTTACAAAGTGAGGTTCCTGTGTGTGGTGTGCGTTACATACATATCATAGTAGATGGTGATAGTTCTGTTTTTGCCATGTTACAAAGTGAGGATCCTGTGTGTGGTGTGCGTTACATGCATACAGTAGATGGTGATAGTTCTGTTTTTGCCATATTACAAAGTGAGGTTCCTGTGTGTGGTGTGTGTTACATATACATACATACCATAGTAGATGGTGATAGTTCTGTTTTTGCCATGTTACAAAGTGAGGTTCCTGTGTGTGGTGTGCGTTACATACATATCATAGTAGATGGTGATAGTTCTGTTTTTGCCATGTTACAAAGTGAGGATCCTGTGTGTGGTGTGCGTTACATGCATACAGTAGATGGTGATAGTTCTGTTTTTGCCATATTACAAAGTGAGGTTCCTGTGTGTGGTGTGTGTTACATATACATACATACCATAGTAGATGGTGATAGTTCTGTTTTTGCCATGTTACAAAGTGAGGTTTCTGTGTGTGGTGTGCGTTACATGCATATCATAGTAGATGGTGATAGTTCTGTTTTTGCCATGATACAAAGTGAGGTTCCTGTGTGAGGTGTGCGTTACGTGCATATCATAGTAGATGGTGATAGTTCTGTTCTTGCCATGTTACAAAGTGAGATTCCTGTGTGTGGTGTGTGTTACATGCGCATCATAGTAGATGGTGATAGTTCTGTTTTTGCCGTGTTACAAAGTGACGTTCCTCTGTGTGGTGTGTGTTACATGCATATCATAGTAGATGGTGATAGTTCTGTTTTTGCCATGTTACAAAGTGAGGTTCCTGTGTGTGGTGTGTGTTACATGCATATAGTAGATGGTGATAGTTCTGTTTTTGCCATGATGCAAAGTGAGGTTCCTGTGTGAGGTGTGTGTTACATATCATAGTAGATGGTGATAGTTCTGTTTTTGCCATGTTACAAAGTGAGGTTCCTGTGTGTGGTGTGTGTTACATGCATACCATAGTAGATGGTGATAGTTCTGTTTTTACCATGTTACAAAGTGAGATTCCTGTGTGTGGTGTGTGTTACATGCGTATCATAGTAGATGTTGATAGTTCTGTTTTTGCCATGTTACAAAGTGAGGTTCCTGTGTGTGGTGTGCGTTACATGCATATAGTAGATGGTGATAGTTCTGTTTTTGCCATGTTACAAAGTGAGGTTCCTGTGTGTGGTGTGTGTTACATGCATATTATAGTAGATGGTGATAGTTCTGTTCTTGCCATGTTACAAAGTGACGTTCCTGTGTGTGGTGTGCGTTACATATCATAGTAGATGGTGATAGTTCTGTTTTTGCCATGTTACAAAGTGAGGTTCCTGTGTGTGGTGTGCGTTACATACATATAGTAGATAGTGATAGTTCTGTTTTTGCCATGTTACAAAGTGAGTTTCCTGTGTGTGGTGTGTGTTACATGCGTATCATAGTAGATGGTGATAGTTCTGTTTTTGCCATGTTACAAAGGGAGGTTCCTGTGTGTGGTGTGTGTTACATACATAACATAGTAGATGGTGCTAGTTCTGTTTTTGCCATGTTTCAAAGTGAGGTTCCTGTGTGTGGTGTGCGTTACATGTACATACATACCATAGTAGATGGTGATAGTTCTGTTTTTGCCTTGTTACAAAGTGAGTTTCCTGTGTGAGGTGTGCGTTACGTGTATGCCATAGTAGATGGTGATAGTTCTGTTTTTGCCATGTTACAAAGTGAGATTCCTGTGTGTGGTGTGTGTTACATGCGTATCATAGTAGATGGTGATAGTTCTGTTTTTGCCATGTTACAAAGTGAGGTTCCTGTGTGTGGTGTGCGTTACATGCATATCATAGTAGATGGTGATAGTTCTGTTTTTGCCATGTTACAAAGTGAGGATCCTGTGTGTGGCGTGCGTTACATACATATCATAGTAGATGGTGATAGTTCTGTTTTTGCCATGTTACAAAGTGAGGTTCCTGTGTGTGGTGTGCGTTACATGCATATAGTAGATGGTGATAGTTCTGTTTTTGCCATGTTACAAAGTGAGGTTCCTGTGTGTGGTGTGCGTTACATACATATCATAGTAGATGGTGATAGTTCTGTTTTTGCCATGTTACAAAGTGAGGTTCCTGTGTGTGGTGTGCGTTACATGCATATAGTAGATGGTGATAGTTCTGTTTTTGCCATGTTACAAAGTGAGGTTCCTGTGTGTGGTGTGCGTTACATGCATATAGTAGATGGTGATAGTTCTGTTTTTGCCATGTTACAAAGTGAGGTTCCTGTGTGTGGTGCGCGTTACATGCATATCATAGTAGATGGTGATAGTTCTGTTTTTGCCATGTTACAAAGGGAGGTTCCTGTGTGTGGTGTGCGTTACATGCATCTCATAATAGATGGTGATAGTTCTGTTTTTGCCATGTTACAAAGTGAGGTTCCTGTGTGTGGTGTGCGTTACATACATACCATAGTAGATGGTGATAGTTCTGTTTTTGCCATGTTACAAAGGGAGATTCCTGTGTGTGGTGTGTGTTATGTGTATACCATAGTAGATTGTGATAGTTCTGTTTTTGCCATGTTACAAAGTGAGGTTCCTGTGTGTGGTGTGCGTTACATGCATATAGTAGATGGTGATAGTTCTGTTTTTGCCATGTTACAAAGTGAGGTTCCTGTGTGTGGTGTGCGTTACATGCATATAGTAGATGGTGATAGTTCTGTTTTTGCCATGTTACAAAGTGAGGTTCCTGTGTGTGGTGTGCGTTACATACATATAGTAGATGGTGATAGTTCTGTTTTTGCCATGTTACAAAGGGAGGTTCCTGTGTGTGGTGTGCGTTACATGCATCTCATAATAGATGGTGATAGTTCTGTTTTTGCCATTTTACAAAGTGAGGTTCCTGTGTGTGGTGTGCGTTACATACATACCATAGTAGATGGTGATAGTTCTGTTTTTGCCATGTTACAAAGGGAGGTTCCTGTGTGTGGTGTGCGTTATATGCATATAGTAGATGGTGATAGTTCTGTTTTTGCCATGTTACAAAGTGAGGTTCCTGTGTGTGGTGTGCGTTACATACATACCATAGTAGATGGTGATACAGGGCTTGCCTTGAGTCGGGGCTGATCAGCCCAGGCCCCGAGATCAGCTCCGAAGAGCACTTGCTGGGGGCTTTTTTCAAGCCGGGCCCCGACATTTTCCACAAAAAAGCACTAACAATAATGGACAAAATGGAAAATCAGCCCCGAAAAGGCCCCGACCTCAATATGTGGAGCCCTTTTTTTAGTCCCCGACCATTTTACTCAAGGCGAGCCCTGGTGATAGTTCTGTTTTTGCCATGTTACAAAGTGAGGTTCCTGTGTGTGGTGTGCGTTACATGCATCTCATAGTAGATGGTGATAGTTCTGTTTTTGCCATGTTACAAAGTGATGTTCCTGTGTGGGGTGTGCGTTACATATAGTAGATGGTGATAGTTCTATTTTTGCCATGTTGCAAAGTGAGATTCCTGTGTGTGGTGTGCATTACATGCATATAGTAGATGGTGATAGTTCTGTTTTTGCCATGTTACAAAGTGAGATTCCTGTGTGTGATGTGCGTTACATGCATTCCATAGTAGATGGTGATAGTTCTGTTTTTGCCATGTTACAAAGTGAGGTTCCTGTGTGTGGTGTGCGTTACATACATATAGTAGATGGTGATAGTTCTGTTTTTGCCATGTTACAAAGGGAGGTTCCTGTGTGTGGTGTGCGTTACATGCATCTCATAATAGATGGTGATAGTTCTGTTTTTGCCATTTTACAAAGTGAGGTTCCTGTGTGTGGTGTGCGTTACATACATACCATAGTAGATGGTGATAGTTCTGTTTTTGCCATGTTACAAAGGGAGGTTCCTCACTTTGTAACATGACATGTTTTTGCCATGTTACAAAGTGAGATTCCTGTGTGTGGTGTGCGTTACATATAGTAGATGGTGATAGTTCTATTTGTGCCATGTTACAAAGTGAGGTTCCTGTGTGTGGTGTGCGTTACATGCATCTCATAGTAGATGGTGATAGTTCTGTTTTTGCCATGTTACAAAGTGATGTTCCTGTGTGGGGTGTGCGTTACATATAGTAGATGGTGATAGTTCTATTTTTGCCATGTTGCAAAGTGAGATTCCTGTGTGTGGTGTGCATTACATGCATATAGTAGATGGTGATAGTTCTGTTTTTGCCATGTTACAAAGTGAGATTCCTGTGTGTGATGTGCGTTACATGCATTCCATAGTAGATGGTGATAGCTCTGTTTTTGCCATGTTACAAAGTGAGATTCCTGTGTGTGGTGTGCGTTACATATAGTAGATGGTGATAGTTCTATTTGTGCCATGTTACAAAGTGAGGTTCCTGTGTGTGGTGTGCGTTACATGCATCTCATAGTAGATGGTGATAGTTCTGTTTTTGCCATGTTACAAAGTGAGGTTCCTGTGTGTGGTGTGCGTTACATTCATCTCATAGTAGGTGGTGATAGTTCTATTTTTGCCATGTTACAAAGTGAGATTCCTGTGTGTGGTGTGCATTACATGCATATCACAGTAGATGGTGATAGTTCTGTTTTTGCCATGTTACAAAGTGAGGTTCCTGTGTGTGGACAATACATTGTAAGATATCAATGTGCAAATCATGCTTGAAAGTGTTTAACCCTTCACCCAACGCAGACGATTTCAAAATTTAGTATTTTAAATATCATTTTTTAAATTTTTTCAAAAAATTTCAACAAAACCATATCATGTGACCCCTCTTTGTTACATGTTATACTAAAGTACTTGGAGTTAGAGAGTTCCAGTCATTCTATTTCTTTGTTTTACTTCCTGAGCTAGCCTCTCCACGTTATACTAAAGTAATTGGAATTAGAGAGTTCCAGTCATTCTATTTCTTTGTTTTACTTCCTGAGTTAGCCTCTCCACATTATACTAAAGTACTTGGAGTTAGAGAGTTCCAGTCATTCTATTTCTTTGTTTTACTTCCTGAGCTAGCCTCTCCACGTTATACTAAAGTACTTGGAATTAGAGAGCTCCAGTCATTCTATTTCTTTGTTTTACTTCCTGAGCTAGCCTCTCCACGTTATACTAAAGTACCTGGAATTAGAGAGTTCCGGTCATTCTATTTCTTTGTTTTACTTCCTGAGCTAGCCTCTCCACATTATACTAAAGTACTTGGAATTAGAGAGCTCCAGTCATTCTATTTCTTTGTTTTACTTCCTGAGCTAGCCTCTCCACATTATACTAAAGTACCTGGAATTAGAGAGTTCCAGTCATTCTATTTCTTTGTTTTACTTCCTGAGCTAGCCTCTCCACATTATACTAAAGTACCTGGAATTAGAGAGTTCCAGTCATTCTATTTCTTTGTTTTACTTCCTGAGCTAGCCTCTCCACATTATACTAAAGTACTTGGAATTAGAGAGCTCCAGTCATTCTATTTCTTTGTTTTACTTCCTGAGCTAGCCTCTCCACATTATACTAAAGTACTTGGAATTAGAGAGCTCCAGTCATTCTATTTCTTTGTTTTACTTCCTGAGCTAGCCTCTCCACATTATACTAAAGTACTTGGAATTAGAGAGCTCCAGTCATTCTATTTCTTTGTTTTACTTCCTGAGCTAGCCTCTCCACATTATACTAAAGTACTTGGAGTTAGAGAGTTCCAGTCATTCTATTTCTTTGTTTTACTTCCTGAGCTAGCCTCTCCACGTTATACTAAAGTACTTGGAGTTAGAGAGTTCCAGTCATTCTATTTCTTTGTTTTACTTCCTGAGTTAGCCTCTCCACATTATACTAAAGTACTTGGAGTTAGAGAGTTCCAGTCATTCTATTTCTTTGTTTTACTTCCTGAGCTAGCCTCTCCACGTTATACTAAAGTACTTGGAATTAGAGAGCTCCAGTCATTCTATTTCTTTGTTTTACTTCCTGAGCTAGCCTCTCCACGTTATACTAAAGTACTTGGAGTTAGAGAGTTCCAGTCATTCTATTTCTTTGTTTTACTTCCTGAGCTAGCCTCTCCACGTTATACTAAAGTACTTGGAATTAGAGAGCTCCAGTCATTCTATTTCTTTGTTTTACTTCCTGAGCTAGCCTCTCCACGTTATACTAAAGTACTTGGAATTAGAGAGCTCCAGTCATTCTATTTCTTTGTTTTACTTCCTGAGCTAGCCTCTCCACGTTATACTAAAGTACTTGGAATTAGAGAGCTCCAGTCATTCTATTTCTTTGTTTTACTTCCTGAGCTAGCCTCTCCACATTATACTAAAGTACTTGGAATTAGAGAGCTCCAGTCATTCTATTTCTTTGTTTTACTTCCTGAGCTAGCCTCTCCACATTATACTAAAGTACTTGGAATTAGAGAGCTCCAGTCATTCTATTTCTTTGTTTTACTTCCTGAGCTAGCCTCTCCACATTATACTCAAGTACTTGGAATTAGAGAGCTCCAGTCATTCTATTTCTTTGTTTTACTTCCTGAGCTAGCCTCTCCACATTATACTAAAGTACTTGGAATTAGAGAGCTCCAGTCATTCTATTTCTTTGTTTTACTTCCTGAGCTAGCCTCTCCACATTATACTAAAGTACTTGGAATTAGAGAGCTCCAGTCATTCTATTTCTTTGTTTTACTTCCTGAGCTAGCCTCTCCACGTTATACTAAAGTACCTGGAATTAGAGAGTTCCGGTCATTCTATTTCTTTGTTTTACTTCCTGAGCTAGCCTCTCCACATTATACTAAAGTACTTGGAATTAGAGAGCTCCAGTCATTCTATTTCTTTGTTTTACTTCCTGAGCTAGCCTCTCCACATTATACTAAAGTACCTGGAATTAGAGAGTTCCAGTCATTCTATTTCTTTGTTTTACTTCCTGAGCTAGCCTCTCCACATTATACTAAAGTACCTGGAATTAGAGAGTTCCAGTCATTCTATTTCTTTGTTTTACTTCCTGAGCTAGCCTCTCCACATTATACTAAAGTACTTGGAATTAGAGAGCTCCAGTCATTCTATTTCTTTGTTTTACTTCCTGAGCTAGCCTCTCCACATTATACTAAAGTACTTGGAATTAGAGAGCTCCAGTCATTCTATTTCTTTGTTTTACTTCCTGAGCTAGCCTCTCCACATTATACTAAAGTACTTGGAATTAGAGAGCTCCAGTCATTCTATTTCTTTGTTTTACTTCCTGAGCTAGCCTCTCCACATTATACTAAAGTACTTGGAGTTAGAGAGTTCCAGTCATTCTATTTCTTTGTTTTACTTCCTGAGCTAGCCTCTCCACGTTATACTAAAGTACTTGGAGTTAGAGAGTTCCAGTCATTCTATTTCTTTGTTTTACTTCCTGAGCTAGCCTCTCCACATTATACTAAAGTACTTGGAGTTAGAGAGTTCCAGTCATTCTATTTCTTTGTTTTACTTCCTGAGCTTGCCTCTCCACGTTATACTAAAGTACTTGGAATTAGAGAGCGCCAGTCATTCTATTTCTTTGTTTTACTTCCTGAGCTAGCCTCTCCACGTTATACTAAAGTACTTGGAATTAGAGAGCTCCAGTCATTCTATTTCTTTGTTTTACTTCCTGAGCTAGCCTCTCCACGTTATACTAAAGTACTTGGAATTAGAGAGCTCCAGTCATTCTATTTCTTTGTTTTACTTCCTGAGCTAGCCTCTCCACATTATACTAAAGTACTTGGAATTAGAGAGCTCCAGTCATTCTATTTCTTTGTTTTACTTCCTGAGCTAGCCTCTCCACATTATACTAAAGTACTTGGAATTAGAGAGCTCCAGTCATTCTATTTCTTTGTTTTACTTCCTGAGCTAGCCTCTCCACATTATACTAAAGTACTTGGAGTTAGAGAGTTCCAGTCATTCTATTTCTTTGTTTTACTTCCTGAGCTAGCCTCTCCACGTTATACTAAAGTACTTGGAATTAGAGAGTTCCAGTCATTCTATTTCTTTGTTTTACTTCCTGAGCTAGCCTCTCCACATTATACTAAAGTACTTGGAATTAGAGAGTTCCAGTCATTCTATTTCTTTGTTTTACTTCCTGAGCTAGCCTCTCCACGTTATACTAAAGTACTTGGAATTAGAGAGTTCCAGTCATTCTATTTCTTTGTTTTACTTCCTGAGCTAGCCTCTCCACGTTATACTAAAGTACCTGGAGTTAGAGAGGTAGGAGAATGGGCAAGTAAAACTGACAGTGTTTTTTTCTTCATTGTTCATGTCAAACAACTGTACATGTATTGAAAATCATAGAAATCTAAAAAACGTATTCGAACATCAGTTTTAAACAATAAATAATTTCTCATTTCAGTACAGTGAAGGTGTTCATAAAAAACAAAAGGTTGAAAAACCATCCACCAAGCCATCTACATGTACATCATCTGCAACCTGTTCATGTTACAAGAGGCAGTCAAGAAAACCATCTAGACTGAGTGAGGCATTACTTTTAGTAGGCAGAAAGATACGTCACAAGTGGATTATTGATGAGGAATCACAACAATGTGAGTAAAACCACAAAATGATCGGTAATTCAAAAGCCTTGTTCTCAAAGTAATGATAACATACTACAGACTCTGAGAAAGCATTTTTATGACCTACACTCAGGGACCGACCTGGGCGTGCGCCAATGCGTATTTGGCTCTGAAACATCAGGACCTGGCTCTTAAATCTCGGAAATAGGCTTCTCAGTTGGCGCATGACTTCTCAGATCATATTTTGATATTCCTTCGATGGATAATCGATAGAGACACTCTTACATGTATTATATATATGATTATCATTTATCATTGTTGTAGAGTGCTTAAGTTAATACTTCAAATCTTAATTACCAAGCATTAATCTTCACTGTGGTTTCTGATCAAGTCTTGGCTGCCTAAATAGGCAGCCAAGACTTGATCAGAAACCACAGTGAAGATTAATGTTTGCTATAGTGTACTAAATGAAAATGCTGAGAGCTATTACATATTTGCAGTGTGTGTTACAAACAGCAGTGTGACTCCGTAAATTGAAATCTGGCGCATGAATTGAAAAAATAGGCTCCGAGGCTAGAGCATATTTTAAATAGTCCTGATCGTTCCCTGCCTACACTGGTGTGTTTTGATGTTGGAATGCAATGGATGTTCCGGATGTGGCCATGTTTCAATAATATTTATTCAGGTCATGTGATTACAATGTGGTTCTTGCAGGAATACTCATTTTGGTCGATCGTAAGAATGAAAGGATGTGATCAGGTCCTTTATTTGCTCAAAACAATGTACATGTATGAGCTGATTTTGCAAACACGTTAGAGCAAATACTTGAGCTGTTAATGTCATAACTGCAAAATATGGTTTGAAATTCCCTCCAGTGTTTACAGGCCATCTGAACTTTTTTTTGACAAAAATTCTGAATTATTGCACACTAAAAATTCACTATGATCCACTTGTAAATAACTTTCCGAGTGTATAAAATCGGGACGATACACATAAAACAAGGCAATATTCATAACAAAGTAAGCAGAAGGCTTCAGAAATCACATTCTCTCGAAGTACATGTATATTCCAAATGACCTGAAACTATATTGAGTGTGTTGATTTCCACCGATGTTGTGAAGTTATTTACTTCCTAATAACCATGGATCTTTGCCTAAGCTGCTTTTATGTCTGCAAAGGACCGATTGAAGATGGGTTGAAAATTATGCAATCGCACTTTTAAATAAGGTGCAATTGGACAGTGCTGTGAATTTAGTTTTCTTTCAATCAACTATACCAACACAAATGCCGATCAGTGTCTTTTGTCATCATTTTACACTGACAAATGTGACAAATCTCATTTACCAGATACTATCTCCCAATTGGCATATTATAATAAACATAACTGCTGACAGTGTGACTGTAATGGTCAAAATCCAAACAAATTTGGAAATTAGGAATTATGGATCTGAAGATCGTATAATAACAGGACTGTGTTTTATATATTCTCGATCATATTTTCAACTACATTCTCATTGTATATTATCGTGTCAACGCGATTCGACAATGCATTTTTCTGTTGATGAATTTAATTGTTATTGGAGTTAGGTGTCAATCAGGGACTGTCTGGACAGGATTCCTTCACTCTGTTGAGGGCTGAATTTCTGTTTTTTCGGTCCCTGTCGACCGTCTGGGTTCTGTCGTGTACCCACCATTTTTTTTTCTGCCCCCTTCTCTCATAGGTGAGGGTGTTCTACTTTCTGTTTCTGTTGAGTTCACCTTTTTCTTCTACTGCTCTCACCTCTGTTATTTCCAGTTCCTTTAGGGCAATTCCTTTTGCCCTCGCCTTGGTGCGTTCTCGTGGCCATTTCTTCTGCACCCGCGGGTGGTGTGGAACGCCGTCGTTTCGAGAGCCTCCCGACTCGACCATGTCTGGTTCGAGTTATACCCCCTCCGTGGGGGATGTGCAGTTCCTCCCGCACCTGCAGGGGGGACACTGTGAACTCCGTGTCATTTCCGTCCACTCATTCTGGCCACACGACCAGTTTTGGGGGACCAAAGTCTTTTGTGCAGCCTGGACCTTCTGCCCCGCAGAGGTCCGCGGTGACTCTCATGAGTTCCCGCAATGTTGATCCTCGGGGTGTGTCGTACCCCTATACACGTTTGCCTTCAGACATTTCGGCTGCCGCCCGTCGTCCTGCGTCGGGTGTTTTGGAAGATCGTGACTCTTTGCTGGTTAAGAGGGTCAGAGGTGAAGCCACTTTGCCGGTTCGTTTCCTGTCGAACTGGCCAGTATGAGCAGTGAGCTTAGGGTGGCCCTCTCCTTACTCACTCAGCTTCTGTCAAAGAGCCTTCCCGTTGCTTCCAGCGAGGCAGCGAGTGGTTTCCAGGCAACCCCTATGGCGCCGCCTCCCGGGATTGGAAACAGGCCGCTTTCTGATCCCCCCCTGGTGTTCCGACACCATGGCATCAGCTGGTTTGCCCACGATGGGCTATGTGTCTTCCGACTCAGGGGAAGAGTCAGACATGCTTGATGTCGAGAGCCAGCAGTCTTCGGACTTGGGGGCAGCTCTTGATATTGTGTTTGGGTTCCTTCCGAATCTCAAACCATGAAACCAGCCGACAGTGTCAGCCAGGCCGCGATCATCGGTCACGCGCCAACAGCCTATGGAGCAACCTGCTTCTGGGCCAGTCGGTACAGGTGGTTGAAGCATTTTTAGCCCTGGACTCTAAGCTGAGTTCCAAGGCTATGAAGGCTCCGTTCTTCATCAGGGTTGACACCTTTTTTGCCTCCGGCGCGTTATCATTCCTACAATTTTGCCAATCCGTCAGTCTGCCAGACTTTGACGGTTTTGGATCAGGACTCCAATTCCCTCGGGGTTTCCAAGCCCACGTCTGCCGTCATTCTGATGACGACTCTGGAGTCCAGGTTGTGCTTATCGAGAGAGATGCTTGGTATGCTTTCTCTCTCAGATCACGTCGTCTCAGGTTTAGCTGCTTATCTGCCTCCAGATAAGTTTGACGAGGTGCAGGCTCCTTTGCATGTGCTGTCCAAGGTGCTCTTGCATCTTACTCACGCATGCCTGTAACACAGCTAATCTGGAATTAGTTCGAAGGGACTCTGTGCTGGACACAGGCCAATCCCTTCCTGAGGAGCAGCGCGCTACTCTTCAATCTGCTTTTTTGGCAGGTCCACAACTTTTCTGTGTTTCCGTGTCGACTAGTGTTGAAACGATTACCTATTTTTCTAAGTCGACTAGTCGACGGGAGTAATCGATTCAAAATCGACTAGTCGGCTGTTTTGTTGAAAACATAATTGTTTCAGTAAATTAGGTGATAAGAGACTGTTACATGTAAGTTGATAACCCATTCGTTTAATGACTCGTTTGACAGGTGTTTGATGAAGTTTCCTTGTCAAAGTTATGAACATAGCTGTTCTCTTTTTCGTATTTTGAGTTTTTTAAAACGTTGTGCATATTATAGCTTTAACCATTCAGTAAAAAAATTAGGATACCTGGGAAGTGCGTGCCTCCTAGTCCTCTGTCCATACAGTGGAAAAAGTACCCAGTGATGTATGATGTTAAAACAGAAGTTTCGTGAATTTGTAAAATGTTTGAAGTGTGCCGCCATTCGCCCGGTGCAATTAATTAAAACTTCCGGGGTCAAATTTTGTGACGGACAGTTTCCTCTCCTTCATATCCGGTCTTTGCCAGCTCGCACCCAAACCAGTACAGTAATATCATAGAATATGGAGCTATGGCATTGATTTACCTTTGAGGAAGACAGGGCAATTGGCTCAAAGAAGATTCACTTATATACATGTACAAGAGTCAGTTTAAGCATGAGAACTCTGCAGAAACTGCAGAGTTACAGTGCTTCAACTGACTTGTATGGAGTGCAGAGTACTGCAGACGAATGATAGGAGAAAGGACTTAGTGTGGCGGTGCCCTAACAGGGATTAAAATTCACGTGCGAATCCGAATCGATTCGCGCAAATGATTCTCGCAAGGGAAACAACGAGAATCAACTTAGATTCGCGCAAAATGTTCATTTGATTCTTGTCGTAGATTCTAAAGGTGGCTTTAAGAAGCCAAAAGAATGCTCTGTCTTTGCCCCCTCATAATAAGGAAAAAAAACTACACTTAGCAGTGGTGTATAGTGAAGTCTTGGCTGCCTATATAGGCAGCCAAGACTTCACTAGACACCACTGCCACGATACTGTAATTTCCATCAGCCAGACCACCAAAAGCCTGTATGTTGGAACATGTGTTGTACGTGTACGTGTGTGAGAAACACTACAGAATGGAAACTGGGTCCATAAAGGGAAAACTCTGAAAAAAAAGCTGTGACGTTTGCCTTTTACTATGGCATATGTAAATGTTGCACTCACATAACAGTACTCTCAAATTCAAAATATTTTAGAACTGAAAATTGATTCTCGCAACAGGAGCTCGCGAGAATCGAAACTGATTCTCGTGAATCGAGGCAAATTTTAAGGCCTGCGTAACCCTTTACCTCAACTTGTAACATTATCGGCATCAACAACCAAAATAATTTCATTGATATCCATTTCTCAATACAATTTAAAATAGGTCCACCGCAAAGCAGAAATGTCTGATGTAGGGCTGTCACGATTTTTCAATTTAGGAATCGATTAATCGTCGCAAATAATCGATAATAATAATCGATTAATCGTACCTAGATAACCCCCACCCATCTCCCTCTCTTTGAAGTCGATAAAAATGAAGTTCAAGTCAGCTGACCTACCTCAAGTAAACAAAAGACGATCAACTTTTAGGTACATTCAAAGCTTTGATGTTCTGAACTTTTGAACCGTCAGTGTAATAATCAAGACCGGTCGGCAGTTGCGATCTTCGCAACTGCCGACCAGTCTTGATTATTACACTGACGGTTCAAAGATTCAGAACATCAAAGCTTCGATAAATGTACCTGGAAGACAAATACTTTCAACGGCTTCTTGGGGTTTAACATCGATGTTCTTAACTCAATACCTTTAGAAACAATAGTTTTTTCATCAAATTTTCTTTTAATTATTAAACATCTAAAACGGGATACAATTTACCGATTATTCGACAACGAAAAATACTACTTGATTTCGCCGTGACCGATCAACAATCGATTAATCGATTGATCGTGACAGCCCTAGTCTGATGTTTGTAATCATTAACACCAACTATTGTCATTTTACGACTTCAACTTTCAGTTTCCCGACTAGTCGACTGGTGGATTTCAGAGTTGATTTTTCTGAAAATCGAATCAACTTCGACTAGTCGACTAATCAGGGCTCGTCTTGAGTAAAATGGTCGGCCTTAAAAAAAGTGCCCCACATATTGAGGTCGGGGCCTTTTCGGGGCTGATTTTCCATTTTGTCCATTATTGTTAGTGCTTTTTTGTGGAAAATGTCGGGGCTTGAAAAAAAGCCCCCAGCAAGTGCTCCTCGGGGCTGATCTCGGGGCCTGGGCTGATCAGCCCCGACTCAAGGCAAGCCCTGCTAATCATTTCAACACTAGTGTCGACGGTCCGGCATGACGTCCTATGTCATTCCAAAGATCAGCTGCTGTTTCTTCAGCTTGATCAGCCTTCTAGGGGAGGCAGGTGCCGTTCCAAGCCTAACAAGTACCCTTCTGCTTCCTCTGCAAAGCAAAAAGCTGATCCTTCTGCCACCGCTTCTACTTCTTACTCAAGGGGTAAGGGTAAGCGTGGGCAGACTAGAGGGAAGTCCCAGGATTCTTCATTCAGTAGAGGAGGTGGTTTCTCCTCTTGCGGGTCTCGTCGAGGCTCGAAATGAAGGTCCTCACCTCGACTCGTCCCAGGTTGGAGGAAGGATAGCAAAGTTCGTAGACCATTGGGCCACCATCACATCCGATCCTTGGGTGTTAGATGTTGTTCGATCCGGGCTGCAAATATCCTTCCGAAGGCACCCCACTCTGTCCAGGGTGCCTCTTCCAACCACAGTTCCTTCGGACGTTTTACATTGGGTTCTTTTGTCCACGGAGATAGACAATCTCCTGACAAAGGAGGCGATCGAGGTCGTCAAGAACATTCAGTCAGTGGGGTTCTATTCCCGCCTGTTCTTGGTGCCGAAGAAGGACGCGACTCCGACCAGTTATCGATCTGAGTATCATTGCTCCCAAGTTCAGCATGAAGACTTTCAGGTCAGTCCACCGTTCAATTCACCAGGGAGATTTCGCTTCCAGCATCGACCTGCGAGGCGCTTACTTTCACGTTCCGATTCATCGGGCTTCACGGAAGTATCTCAGGTTCGCTTTTCTGGGGCGAGTTTACCAGTTCAAGGCCATGCCTTTCGGCCTCAACCTGGCTCCTTTGCCTTCACCAGACTGATGTCACATGTGATAGCTTCCCATCGCACACAGTCCAGGGTGACTACTTCGGCATATCTGGACGATATCCTCCAGAGGCATTCCAGTGCTGCCTTACTAGAGTTGGATGTTGCCACTTGGTTGAGCTTGCTCACATCTCTAGGATTCAGAGTCAACAAGGAGAAGTTGGACCTGGTCCCTTCTCAGTCGTTTTATCATCTGGGGATGGCTTTCCGCACCCAATTCAATTTGGTTGCGGTTCCCCAGGCCAAGGCTGTGATTCTCTCAGCTTTTGCTCTGACTCTGTCCCAGTCCACATCCGCGACGGCACAGAGTATTCTCCGGCTGATCTGTCTCTGCGGTTCGGTGATTGATCTCATTCCTCAAGGTCGGCTGCGTGTCAGACCTCTCCAACACTTTCTGCTGGGTCGTTGGAGGCCGAATGTAGATTCTCTGGATCTGGTGCTTCAGTTTCCAGAATCGCTTTATCCTTACCTTCTCCCATGGACGGATGTCCAGTGGCTTTCGCACCCCAATGGGTGTCTCATTGGACTTACCTACCCACGTCCGATTGCGTTTTGATGGCAGAAGGCAACGATCTCGGATGGGGTGCGACGTTGGATCCTCTAGGTCTTTCCCTTCACGGGATGTGGGACCAGGATCAGGCAGCTCTACACATCAACCAGAAGGAGCTTCTTGCTCTTCTTCCGAGTTTCAGGCAGTGGATCCCCCACCTGTCGAATCGCCAGGTCTTTCTGTTGTCCGACAATTCAACGGTGGTTGCTTACATTTGGGCCCCAGGCGGCATGCACTCTGTTCCAATGTACGAATTGGCTCGGGATCTTCTACTGCTCGCACAGGATGTCCAACCCGGGGTGGTTGTTCGTCACATTCCCGGTCGTCTGAACGTCCCAGCCGACTCCCTGTGACGTCGGGGCAGGGTCATTTCTACCGAATGGATGCTCCACATGGCAGGTTCCATCGATCTCTTGGAACCATCAGGTGGACACTCTCGTGTCCTCGTGTCCAGATGCTCTGGCTTTCGCCGTGGATGCTCTGGCCCTCCTTTGGGATGGTCTTGTTGGCTACGCCTTCCTGCCGGTTCCGATTCCGCCTCAGGTTGTCACCCAGATATGAACCTGCAGTTGTCGAATCCTTTCGATGACACCCGTTGCCTCAGTGGGTTTGGATCAATCTGCTCCGCTCTCTGTTAGCGGTGGTTCTGGCATGTCTCCCTCTACCTCGCGACTTTCTTTGCCAAAGTCGCCCGAGGAGGTTTCACGTTGACCCGACTTCATTGTGCCTTCACACGTCTTTTATCGGGTCCTGTCTCCTCCGTAGTGGTTTTTCGAGACTTGCAGTGGAGTTGCTTTTCTTCTTCAAGGAGGCACTCACTCCACTGGTTTAGCTTCTCGATGGTGTGCGATCACTCTGTTGCTTCTGTCACTCCTTCGATTACAACGTTTGCAGAGTTTCTGGTATATGTTTGTTTCTGGGGGTCTCCAGCAATGGGTAGAAGTCTATGCTTCGGAGACCTTTTTCATATGTGGTACCACATTGCCTCTCCAAGCTTGTTCAGCTCTTTTCCTTGAAAAGGCCTAGGACTTTGCAGTTTACTCCAAGATGGTCACTTTCTTGGGCGCTGCTCTGCTTGGGGGCGTTCGCGCCTTTATCCTGGATGGATATGTGTTTTCTCACATGCCAGATCTCTCCTGCATCCATTTCTTGATGGATTTGTCTTGCTATTCGTGCAGCTTCCGCTCGTCTATCTAATGATGATTGTGTTACCAATTGTTTTTTCTTCCACGAGGTGCGTGCATTGTCTTCCTTTTTATAACTCTGTCATGTTGTCGGATGACGGATGTTATACTGGCAGCCTACTGGAGAAATGCTACATTCTCCTTTTATCTGCGACAGTTGCAGGAGCCGACAGAGGACCTTTGTCCTTGGGGCCCTCTTTCTTCGGCTCAGGCTGTTGTCTATCCCAGCCATTCAGCTTTTTTCAGGGTCAGTTCCAGCTCTGTGCTGTTACTGCCCTTTCTGTCTGTGCATCACACTTCACCATACGCCTCATCTTTCATTGTCTTTTACTAATGTTTGTGACGCTATGGTTTGACAGGCCTAGGGATCTCTTCCTCTGTCCACGGTTCTAGTGCTATTGAGTTATGTGTGGGTTGGTTATGTGATTCCCTCCATCCTATTGTCTATTCAGCCTGTAGTAAACAATTGCAAGGTAGGTCGATAAGAAATATAAATTTTATAGTAAATTTCCTTTCTTATTATACCTACCGCAATTGTTTACATGGAAGCCCTCCGGTCTTCTTATTTGGGTAAGAATCCTTCCTCCCCACTGATCACATAACTCCTGTGTTATCGGAAGCAAAAGAATGATGAATTGACGCACTGTGCATTGGTTTACGGAAGTCGTGGATTTGTACTATGGAAGAGCGTCCCACACTGGGTGTGGGCCAATGGCGCTCGACCCAGTTTTGGCTTATTTTTTCGTGGTGTTTTTACACCACTTTTCTTTCTCAAATCTCTTGGGAAAGATTAAAATAGAGAGTATTTTATCAGAGTCAGGTTCTTCCACTGTAGTGCAAGCCTGTAGTAAACAATTGCAGTAGGTATAATTAGAAAGGAAATTTACTGTAAAATTTATATGTTTCTCCCCACATTTTTTCAGAGTTATGGTACTTTTTCACTCTTTCGAGTTAGAAAATTTTGTTTATAACTTGTTGATTTATTACAATTTGTTGAGAAATGCCTGCTGACATCCTCCAATTTACGGCAACAAAATATTTTTTGTGAATATCTTGTTCTTATTACTTATCAAGCAACAAGCTAATGAATATTCTGTAAAGTCACCAATCTGATGTTTGGCACTTTCATCGGAGCTGTTATGGAGGCTTCTGGAACTCAACATGTTGATTATGGCAGGGTTTTTTTCTATTCAGCCATTAATCGATAAATTAAGTGTTATAGATGGAAGTAAGAATCATGAAAGGTCCAGAACTTAGTCTAAAAAGAATGTTTTGCAATGTAGCATGATTTTTGCAGATACACTTATTTGGAGGGTTACCTGTCTGATAGTGTTTGGAACATGTGTGTTGCCAGGATCTTCAAAAAGAAAAAAAGAGTTAAACTTTGAGAAAAATGACATATGCCATGAGTGCCGGAGTCAGTATAAATCATCCCTCCTCCTGGGGAATTTTTTGTCAAATGGAGCTCACGTGTCACCTTTTGGTGATTACTTTGCATACTGCGTTCTTGAAAAAAATATCTGAACACCTCTGGATGTGTCAACCTGATCTCAATATGCCAATAAGCCTCCTTTGGAAAAGTACATGCAACAATGGTTATGTAAGGTTGATTTGATTTGTTTTGAATAACAATGTATTTTTTATGTACGTTAGATGGTTTATTGCAGTGACAGGTTACAGTTACTCTTATTTCTTCTCCAACAGATATGAGTGTATTGGTGTCCAAGAGTTAAACAAAGCTATTATACTTATTGATAAACCAGACAAATTTAACAATTTAATCACTATCAAATTGATGCATGGGATAAAAGGGGTTACAGTGCAATGGGTTTGTAAATATATTTATTCTACTACAATGTATGACTTTGCAGTGCATTCTACATAGGAGAATATCATAGTTTCTTTCCAAACCACCACAGTGATACATACATCTTTATATTGGGAGACACTCTTTTGTCCTTCCATACTTCTTCTGGTGGACTCCTTCAAGTTGACCTTTGTTGAACACCCCCAAATCAAAACATAAACAAAAGAAAATGTCTTCCTTCAATCAGTGAGCACTCCACTTACAACATTTGGTCTCAATCTTTATTACTTTCATGAATTAGGAAAAGATTTCTTCGAGTATGTACTTCAATGTTTATAGAATACAGCCTTTATTTTATTTTGAAGTATTTTATTGTAAAACTTTTGTTCTCATAATTATGCCATAGCAGACTTTCAGGTGGTGCTATTTACACATGGCAGCAGTTCCATGGCAAATTCCAGTTTCCACGTGTTTTATGTTTCATTCCATGCGTTTTGGTATATAATTTATTGGGGTAATTCATTTTGTGTCTTTTTTAGACTTGGAAGAAAATTACATGAAATTTGACCAAAGTTAGGTTGGACATCCTTTTAATACTGCCAGTGGTTATCACGTCTCGGCGATTTTTTATGGCATTTCTTTCAATTCAGTATTAATATTTTAAGTTGCAGATACTTTTAACAACCGGTCATTTTTAGCTCAACTTGACAAAGTCAAGCTGAGCTATTGCCATCACTTCTCGTCCGTCGCCGTAACTTAGTTTAGTCAAACCACAATATTTCCCTTTGGCACACCCTACAGGGCACATTTATGATTTGATTGCTTTGAAACCTGGTATGCTTATTTAGGGTGACCTCTAGATTGGAGCTATCGATTTTCTTCAATTTCCGGCAAAAAATGTTGCCACAGCCAACGTTCGTAGAACTTAGTTCAGTCAGACCTCAATATTTCCCTTTGGCACACCCTACAGGGCCCATTTATGATCAGATTGCTTTGAAACCTGGTATGCTTGTTTGGGGAGACCTCTAGATGGGAGCTATCGATTTTCTTCAATTTCCATCAAAAAATGTTGCCGCAGCCAACATTCTTAGAACTTAGTTTAGTCAGAAGACTCAATATTTCCCTTTGGCTCACCCTACAGGGCTCATTAATGATTAGATTGCTTTGAAACCTGGTATGCTTATTTACGGTGACCTCTAGATGGGAGCTATCGATTTTCTGCCATTTCCGTCAAAAAATGTTGCCACGGCCAACGTTCTTAGAATTTAGTCTAGTCAGACCACAATATTTCCCTTTTGTACACCCTACAGGGCACATTTATGATCGGATTGCTTTGAAACCTGGCATGCTTGTTTGGGGAGGCCTCTAGATGGGAGCTATCGATTTTCTTCGGTTTCTGTCAAAAAATGTTGCCACTGGCAAAAAAACTGACATTGGTCCCAATGATCTTCAATTTTGCCATTTCATTTATAACTTACCAAGTTCAAGTTTGTCAAGTTGAGCTACAGTGTCATTGACACTTTCATATTAAAATACAAGCCCCAAAACTTTAACATCCTATCAGCTGCTTCATATTCTTTCGAATAAATAATTGATATTGCACATCAGTGCACATGGGAAGAAGTGATTGACCTTAATTTTAAGACACTTTAAAAATCAATGTACGAAAGCCAACAGGTGACATCAGATTTAGCATTATCAAAGTTCATTTGGTCAGTTGAGGTGCTGCAAATGCTTTTAAAATGCTTTGCTTTTATTAGTAAATTGATTTGCAAATGTTTTTCTCATAGAAAATGGAAATTTACCCAAATTTGTTATGGAAAATTGTTGTTTCCCTGGAATTTTCAGAAACGTGTATGAGGCCAAGAACCAGAAGTGAAAGTCAGTGAACACTGATAGAGTGATTCCACTCAAAATCCACTATAATTATACCCCCACAAAACGAAGGAGTCAACTTGTCCGTCGGCCGGTCTTTTGTCATTGTCATCGTCGCTCCATTGCACTTGTAAACTTGAGGAGTGAACTCCTTCCACAGTTTTAGCCGCATTTTCATGAAACTTCACAAAAATGACCAAAATGATGAGGAGCAGTGCGTGACATAATTTTTAGCAGGCGTCAGACCATCTCTAGTTGCAACTAGGTGAATGTCATAAACATGTTATTTTTACTTCACTTTACTTGCATATTTCTGTGGATATTGGACACTGAATTCACTGGACAGTGGACATTAATTTTGTTGCAACTTTGATAGATAAGGGGAGGGGGCGTCAGGGCCAAGAGTGTTACTACCTGTGAAAACTTACTGAAAAGCCCTGAAGTGGAAGAACATTATGTTTCTTCTACCCGATTCAATGGGGGAGGGGCATGGTAAATGTACAGTTAAAAATAGAAGTCTTGTCACGTCTAGTGCAGAAAACGCTTGTTAGTTAATGCGCTATCTATCTAGTGCAGAACAATCAAGTAAATCTCGTTAAACATGTGATAAATTCTGCGCTATGTAACGCAGAATGTAGTGCGCTATTCACAAGGTCATTAACTTTGATGCTCCGACACATGTAATTAGGAAAAAAAATGCAACTGAACTCGAACATCCATCGAAATCATTTCGAATCGGATTCGTCTGGTAAATTCGTGTTGACATTGAAAGAAAAAATTGTCGAAATGACCAGTTTTAATTTTCACAAGAAGCCCAGACAGTGAAATCAAAGTCACTGCCAAATCGGATAATCATCTTGATAAAATGTGTTTTGACAACAACATTTTATCAGTTAATATCTGTGACTTCGTTCGACTTGGAAAACATGGATAAATTTGTTCGTAAAATCACCATAAATAATCCAAATACCGATAATACCGCTCAGTCTCCCAACTGAATTTTTAACGAGCAATGCACACTAAATTTTCAGTGTCATTTAAAACCTTCTCATTCTTTTGTATGACCTTGTTCATATCACTATCTACACCCAATAATAACAAAAACAATTGGCCGCGACGTGCTATTTAGTATGGTGGGAATCGCTCAGAGCATCCCCTGGCCAAATTGACCCCCCCCCCCCCCCCCTCATCGTTTTGATCCTGCTATTTGACCCCAACCAACATTCAGCAGTCAGGCCGTGAGGCTGGCAAACAATTTCACCCCGCCTGTCCTAGATTCAAACCATCCCCTGAATATTTCGACCGACACTTCCCCCCCCCCCCCCCCCCCCTTCAGATTTTGAAATCGATTGCATGGTCATAATTTGCATTTTTGAGGCAAAGGGGGGGGGGGGGCTTGTTTTTGGCAAATGGAACGCATGTTCGTATTATCCGAAAGGTTAAATAAACAATAATTTTTTAATGTTGATTGAAAACTGCCTGCCCTCCCTTCCAGTGGAAAGTGGTTAAAATAGGCCATAGGCCTACATGATTTTAAAGACTCCCCCCTCCCCCTTCCTTTCCTCCCCAATTTCTTTGGGATAAATTCTTCTGAAGCTAAGTGAGTATTTTTATACTGTAACCAATGACCCAGACTTAGCTGGTGCTAACCCAAAAATATCTAGGGCCAAACACAAATTTTGCCCACATCCTCTAAAATTTGCATGCAAAACCGAAAATTAGAAGTCCTATCTGGCCCTCCATACATTTTACTAGGGCTGCACGATATTCGGATTTCAATACTGGTAACGATATTTAAAAAAATATCGCGATATACCGGTATATCATCAAGTTCAAAACATGTAAGATTCTCACCCAAATTGTCCCAGTATTTTTTGACATGCGAAGTCAAATAATTACGTTTTAAAAGCATTGAAATAATAAGCCTAGTAACTTGTCTTAATTCATTCTTGTATAAATATTTGGAAATAAACATCATGATGACACAAGAAATATCGTTTATTTTGAGTCAATAATTTCAAATAAATATATACTATTTGATCCATCGCTTTACAAAACAAAAACGCTTCACCTGCGTTTTGTCGTGTGCATGTGAATAGATCATCACTAGAGGGCATTTGTCATGTACTGGTTAAGCAGGACTCCGCTAGAGGGCTAGGAGTTTGTACACTTTTCCACAAACGAAAGCAGTCAGTTTTGTCACGCGGTATCACAAACAGCTGAAACGCACATGCTCGATAGGCACGTTTTGATGTACCGGTGAACCACGTCGTGCAGTGGGTGAATGCTGACGATGTACAAATACTATTTCAATATTAAATCACTCTTAACAAAGTGAAAATAAACAATATTATTCCCTTTATATTTTATTAGTGTTTTGATGACTATCTGTCTAATTTTTAAGATATGGCGTACAAGTCAGATCAAAATGGTCACCTACTTTTCAAAACATTAACACGTGCGAACAGGTGTTGACAAAAATGAATATTCATTACTGCAGCACTTGGAATTGTGGGTTGAAGTGGGAGGAACTATTAGTATTAAACCAGAAATTTCCTGGTCCAACAAAAGCCATTATTACTGGAAATACGGTAACCATTCTTCACGGTTTACGTTCGAAGCCATACTGTTTGGGGAAAATCTGTACTTACCCGTGTCATCGGAGAAATCAAAATAAAACAGCTTATGGGAGAATACTACCAGGACAGGAAGTGTATTGATAAAAAAACAAACTGCTTTCACAGTTTCTGTTTATATACACTTTTTTCAATCAGCTGTGAGATTAAATAGAATTTTTCGGAAAATGTCTGTCACTAAAAAACGCGGCTCGAAATGATTATCGTCCAGACAATATACCGGTATTAAAAAAAAATGGACGATATTTAACCAGTTAAGATTTCAATACCGATATTACCGGTATATCGAAATACTGTGCAGCCCTTCATTTTACCCTCCGTGCATGCACAGACGTCATGAAGTCACCGAATCTGGCGCCAATAAATCATTCTTTGTTTCGCCCTTGTCAGATAACAACAAACTGATATTTGTGCTTTTAAATCTCAATTAATAATGATGCCAGAAACAAATCAGTGGTTAAATTGGTGGATCCAAGGACAGAACTGGATGAAGGAAGGAAGAAACAGTGGTTTGAAACATTCAGGGCTGTAATTTTATATTATTTATTAAAATGAGTTCATGTTCCCTAATTTCGGGACATGAGCCTGCCTTTATCACTGATTGATTATGATCTATCCACTGTTTATTTAGTATTCCTTCCCTGCTTTCCCTTGAACCCCCCCAATTAAGCTCCCAAGCTTTTTGGCTTGTTTTAAAAAAAAATTTTTATAAAATTTAATGGGAGTTTAACATTTTATACAGAAGATTATTCTGTACATCCCCAGGGTTACATCCTCCATCTTAGGGTGTTCGGGCATTTTGGTCATGAATCTTACATCCAGTGTATTGTTTTTTCTTCTGAGGAAGATCTTGCTTTACATCTGATAGTCTTATTTCTGTTACTGACTTCTGGCCATGTTGCCTGGGGTCTTGATTCCGGTGTTTTGTTTACATTACATTACTCTAGGTAGTTTCCTATTTTTGTTTAGGAACAACAGTTGTAGGTAACATGAAATATTCTGATAGTGTGGTAGTTAATTTTAGTTTTTCTTTTGGATATATTTATTTCATTGATTATATTTTAATGTTATCTTATATGTAGATTTGGTGGTGGTACAATGACATATATTAGTATTTAGGTTAGGGCTGGGCGGTTTTGAAATTTGCATTTCGGTTCGGTTTCGGTTTCGGTTTTGTACAAAAACTCGGTTTTCGGTTCGGTTTTCGGTTTTTCATAATATATTGTAGAAATCCACATTTTAGAGGGTAATGTACACATAAAATCTGTCTGTATTTGTCATCCAAGTCATGAGGCTCATATAGCGAGTTGACTCATTCGGGTTAATCAGTGTTCACCACTCTTCTCAGCAAATGGACATAATGTGTTGGGCTGCTGTAGTGGGCAACAGTGGTGGAGCGGTGGAGCCATGAGGTATCTACTATCTAGGGAGACCAGCCCCCCCCCCCCCACCCTCCACTCAAAATCCCACTTGCTTCTCCCATCCCCAAATTTGATAAAATTATTTTTGATTTCCTGCCCTCAGTACAAGTACAGTACCCTCAGTCCTGAGATTCCCCCCCCCACCCCCCCCCAAAAAAAAAATCTCCACTAGCATGGTCCACAGGATTTCAAACCATGGCTCCACCACTGGTGGGAGCTGCCTTGTTCTGTCAGTGAGATTTGGGACCTTGTCAAGACAAGATGCAGAAATTCACAAGAAAAGCTACATTTTAGCAAAAATCAACATTTCCTTATTTTTTATGGAGTCGCAATGCTCTCACCCTGGTTTTGGTGGATAATGTGCAATTGTTGTGCTTATTTCGGTAATTATCACATCGCTTGAAAATAGACGTGCCCCGTGTTTCTTGATGGTTCCTGCTTCAAATGACAGTGGAATAAGAGGAACACAAATCATATTTTTTCTGATTTTGATAACTATTGTTGAAGTAAGTCGTGATATACGAATCACTTTTATTGGTAACTCACTCCAATGCTTTCACAATATCTCTCTTAATTTCGACTGTAGATGTTCGTTTTTTACTTTGATTCTGCCCAAACATAGAAATTGGGCGAAATGGGCGGTGCCAAGGCAAAGATATTAGCAACTTTACTTTGCCCTCTTGGCTTATCCCTGCGTTGATTTCATCTTATTCATGACAGGCGATTGGTGATTTTGAAGGGTGTGAGACTGCTGCATAATGGGGGTTGAAAGAAAGTTTGCAATATTGCATCTTGCGATTTGTTGTGTTTACAAAATACACATGGTCATGACACGTGTTGATTATAACATCTTCGTATTGGGAATGCAGCGTGTGTACCTGACAGACCTGCAGTACTGCGCGATTCCTTAAAGTAAGTTCAAATAGTATACAAACAATTCCCAATAAATTTTTAAAAAAACTTTCAATAGTTACCTGCCATCCATTTAATTGGATGTGTTCTATTTTAATTTAACCATTTTATTGTTGACAAAAAACATAACTGCCAATGCGCAGCGTTATCTCTGAGCATGTGACTTCAGAGAACGTGCCAGTGGTCGGTTAATTAACATAATTTACTCGTCATTTTTCCCATGTGAACTTTGAGGTTTTAAAACTCAATAAATTTTATGTTTACCACCAATCTAATTTACAACGTGCTGTACGCAGATGATTTTAGGTCAAAGGTAATTTATAATACTTTTACACCACATATTGTCAGGTAACTTGCAATACCTCTTTGGTCGAATATGCCCGGTTCAGTAAATTTACTTAACAATTCTTGAATTGCATGTGTGGATTTTTACGTACGACTTTTTAATTTTTCATATTCCATCTGCTGGTGGTTCTGTAGATATTGTTTAAGATACAAGAAATTTGCTACCACTATTTGTGGGGGGAGGGTGGGGGGATTTGTTGTCAGTCCTCTCGAAGTAAGCATAAATGGCACAGCATTTACCTTTGCCTGACATTTAAGCCTTTGGCGTGCGGAAAGCAAGTGACTGAGTGGTCATAAACTTAACCAATTCTGGGAAATTTGTTGAAACCGAAAGTCTCGGTTTTTTGTTAAGGCGGCGGTTCGGTTTCGGTTTAAAAAAAAAAACCGAACCGAACCGAAAAACCGATAAACCGCCCAGCCCTAATTTAGGTAATTATTTTTTTCTAATAGTATGCAGGCCTGGAAATAATTTTCTTTGGTGCATCGGTCATAATAACCGGCCATAATGATCGGATCGGTCATACAGTAACCTGGGTCGGTCATATTTTTGGTTTTCCAAATCAAACATTAACTAGGGCTAAACCCATGTAAATTATGTTGGGCTAAAGGTAAACAATATACAAAATACGAGGGCCTACCTGCATTCAATTTTATTGAAATGACACTTGACTTTTATGACATTAAACTGCATGACAGGGATGTCTTCAGTACGAAAATCACTTTTTTTTCTTCTTAAAACGTAACAACTGGACTCCAATGTGACAATTTCTTTGAAACTGAATGCTGAACATCTCCGCATCTGG
Organism: Pictodentalium vernedei; assembly: GCA_031216915.1. Classification (NCBI taxonomy): domain Eukaryota; kingdom Metazoa; phylum Mollusca; class Scaphopoda; order Dentaliida; family Dentaliidae; genus Pictodentalium; species Pictodentalium vernedei. Next base: position 5,130,894 of record CM062294.1, on the reverse strand, counting down.
AGCCTAGAGGCTGGTCGACTCGCCGCTGGGAAATCTGGCACCTGGTCAAAACCAACCCCATCATTTCGGCACCAGGTAACCTCGGCACTAAATAAAATCGGCACTTGCACATCTGTCACCTGAGTTAAAAATGGTTATATTTTTCTGGAAGTATTACTGAATTACTGTAAAGCTTTCCGGAAATTATGACAACTTCTGCTCACAGTCTTCAAAGAAAGTATATTACACAAAGGAAAGGAAAGAAGAGGGAACATCTGGTTCGATTTTCGAAGAATATACACAGAAAAAATAGAGTACAAATGAGTTTCAGTTTCGATTGCAAAAGGAGCGTCTCTCATTTATAAATCTGTCTTGTGTTTTATGATTTTGTATTTGTATTTATTTTAGAGAACATATTCGAATGTGGAAATTAGTCACCATCAACAGCCATAGTTAATGATTCAGAACACAAGGTCTCATGTGAAAATTACTGAAAAATTAATATACTTGAGAGAAAAATACACCGGTCATTCATGACCGGTTGGATACAGTTAGCGCCGGTCACATCGATGTTTCGTGCCGGACACTGTCCGTGACCGATCACTTATTTCCAGGCCAGAGTATGGCAAATAGAGGAAACCTTTCCTTTATTTACTTGGTCATTGTAATAAGTTTACTTGATGTACTACCACTAATTCTACTCATGTGTCAGATTTGATAATCTAAATGACGGGCGTCATGGTTTGTGTTAGGCGAGTGGACGCTATCGGTCCTATCGCGGCGAGGGGACTCGGCTGGCCCTCTCGTCAAAAGGTCACTATAGTTTTTTAGTTTCTATTTAAAGAGGAACAAGAACATGGTGTGGCTTCGTGACGCCGTCAGGTAGAGTGCAGTCGTCGCAAATCAATGAAGAGCTAGCGGCAAAAGTGCTCAAGGAATTAGACAAGTGCCTAGATCCTTAGTAGGATTGATGACCTTGTCGCCAGCTAGCTCGACCGGCAGATCTCTCGTATGTGGGTGATGTGATGCCGGGTATGTCTGTAGCAGTCGAGAAGAGGAATAAGGGTATAGCAAGCACTATAAACATACGAACATGCTCACCCGGCGATGACGGAAAGGAGGAAGTACAAGTTCTGAGGTATGCTCGTCCAGGTCTTCCGTGATTACGAGCAAGAGAGAGGCCTCTCTCTCTTATAACAATATCTGGGGTCAGAAGTTGTTGGTAGGAACTAGTGTCAGTTGGAACTTCGTCCTCGGGACGCTCCTTCCATGGACTGCCGGGGTCAGCCAGTCTTATAGCTTCCTCTATGTTCGAAAAGCACACATTACCGCATAAGTCTGCTGTCGCCCGTTATCTCGACAGGTGAAGTAGTTACTCAGAACGGTGACGCCGGGTGTATACGATCCGGGCTAGGAGATCATATAGGGTGCAGCGAAGAATATGACATGCAATTATGCTCACCCAGCGATGACGGGAGGAAACCGGCAAGTTCTTAGGTACGCTCATCCAAGTCATCTAGGATCGCGAGCAAGAGAGAGGCCTCTCTCTCTTACAGCATCATCTTTGGACAGATGTTGTTGGTAGGAGCTTGCGTCAGTCGGAGTATACGTCCATGCCACCTGTCTGGGACGTCCCGTCTAATAGTCAGCCGGGGTCAGCTAGTCTTATGGTTTCCTCTACATAACGGACAAAGTGATCTTTATATTGCACAGGGCTATAAAACCCGATGAGTGGTTTCAGTTCCCTGTCGCCGACGAAACGGTTAAGATTGGATACTAGGACCGTGACTCCGGATGTCTCGCATATGCATTGTATTTAGAGCTAGTGAAAAAGTGCTCAGTGATTTTAGACAAGGGCTAGGCTTCAAAAGAGGTTTATGTCCCTTGTCTACAGCTAGCTCAGCCGGCAGATCTCACTCGTATGTGGGTGATGTGATGCCGGGTATGTCCGTGGCGGTCGAGAGAGAGTAAGGGTGTAGCGAGCACAGTTTAATCGAATCATGCTCACCCATTATTGATGGAAGGAAGAAGGCAGCAAGTTCTGAGGTACGCTCGTCCAGGTCTCCCCGAACCACGAGCAAGAGGGAGACCCCTCTCTCTCTTTCAACAGCATCTGGAGTCGGGTGTTGTTGGTAGGAACTTGCGCCAGTCAGAGCTTACGTACATAGCTATTGTCCGGTACGCTTAGTTCAATTCTTAGCCGGGGACGGCTCCAGTTTTGCTTCTTTAGCGTCTACCAAGCACTCCCGACCGCACCTTGGCTAAGTGACTCCGGATTTCCAGTCTGCATCGTCAACAGGTCCATCTTTTTATGATGAAAGTCGCACCATCTAGTAGCCAAGGAGATGAGGCTTCATTCATCGGGTCGTCCGCAGTAATAACTATATTGGATTCCCTGTCCTAGGAGCAGCCGGTGAAGAGGCTATTGATGACCGCTGCTCCTCAGGCCTCTGTAACGGACTTGCTGTCACAGTTGCGCAGCTAATCTCAGTATTCCTGCTAAGGCAGAAGCACTCAACATCAGTCTCAAATCTTTAGCTGTTGCATGGTGCTTATTTGGTCCAGTCACCTTCCTGTTTAGATGCTGGTGAGTGTGATTCTAACTGATTTGAACGTATGATGGAAAGAATAACTTTTCCTTCCGGAACAACTCTTGGATGATATAGATACCATACATTATCATTTCCTTGAATTTGTTCCAGTGATTCAAATGCTGCGAACAATTATGAGAAACCGCTAGCGCAGTTGGACGCTGACTTCATCCGGGTAAAGAGCAGGGTAATAAGATCTCTTTCCGGTTAAGTCTACACGGGTGTCACAGGTCTTTGATTATGTAGACAATACCATATTTAACTTCCTGTGGGAAAAAGTAATTCGGTTTCTTATCTTCTTCCTCTGTATTTTTAATCATTTGTGATTGTTCACATACTTTTAAAAACAACAGGGGAAGATGTGGAGAGTTCCTCTGCATTGATTGAGCAGGCTAAGATCCTAGTTTTAGCATTACCTTCATCATTAGCTGTTCGCTTGGCCGCAATTGAGAAGATAATTTCTTAGAGCGAATTTAATCTCATGGTCTTATGTACTTCAATTTTAAGTACTGTGATGCATCGTCTATATGGAAAGGAATTTTGTGGTCTTTTGTACCTTTTAAAATTCTTTCCAGACCTGGTATTTATATCTCGGTCTTTACAAACGTTAAGTGGGAGTTATTCTGATGCAACTAAGCCTTGTGTCTTCATTTTTGCATTTGACTAGCTCGCTTTAGTCTTCCAACTCCAGTCTTCATGATAAGAATCAATTCTGGACTCTTTAAGTTGGGGTCTTATGTACCAACACCAGCAGAAAGAGTACGAGAGGTTGTCCAAGACTCAGACTGTCTATTAGGACTCGTAGCAGAGGTATAGGTATACCTAAGTCTTTTATGGTATGCTTTCATTATTGTAGGATTAAACTACACAAAAGCTTCTATACTCCACTAAGTTGGGGTCTAATCGACCACAGCCAACAGAAGAGTAGGAGACTTTGTCCAAGACTCAATTCGCTTATAAGGGCTTCATAGCGAAGTTATAGGTATCTCTCCTATATATTTTTCTTTAGGATTGTCTATACAGCCACTTGGATAGGGGTTTCTCATCAGACTGAGTTACTGATCAGACTCCCCTGAGCAGGGCTCGAAATAAGAGGCGAACGCTCGTACCGTTTGCCTATCGGTTACGCAGATTTGTTTTCAAGCGAACGCTCGATCGGTTAACCAAAAATTGCGCCGATGGCCGACGAAGTTACTCGTTATGGGATGAGAAAAGTTTTCAATGTTTTTCCTCCCACAGATTTAAAAGAAACACTGTAGTGAACAAAACGAGAACAAAATGCTTGTGGTTATCATACAGCGTGTTTCAATCATTACTGTACTTGTGGGGGTATAAATCTATAGTATGAAGATCTGCAGTACCAACTCGTGGTGCCCTCTGGCTCTCGAAACAATTAATTTGTTTTGATTCTGAGAAAGATGATTGTCTGTTACAGCTAAAGGGAGTTAACTGCTTTGTTAATACATTTACCGCATGTGAGGTATTAACTCTCGCACTGCACGAAGCTGTAAATAAGTCTTCGATACAATAAAAAGGAGACATATTGAAAATCAAATAAGCTGTTGTTAATTATTTGCATTCCGCCCCTTTTTACCCTACCAATCCATGAGAAAAATTATGGAAACTTCTTTTATTCACCAATGCTGACTTATTATTTACGTGCTTATTCCATTTGAATAAACAGCCAGCATGGTTGTGAAGAATCCTGGTCGTTTCGGCACCGGGTCGTTTCGGCATCCAGTCGTTTCGGCACCTGGGCAAGTCATTTCGGCACCTGGCCAGGTCGTTTCGGCACTGAGTCGTTTCGGCACCAAGTCGTTTTGGCACCAGCGCAAGTCATTTTGGCACCTACGGATTTTATCATTGTTGGGTTAAAAAAAACATAATTTAAAATTTGCCTCCAAATTCAAAGTTTTATTAAAGATATCTTAAAAATTGATGAAAAGAACAACATTTGTGGCCGCACATGAAAATAGCAACATTCAGTTTAACATAGCACAATATCAACAAGCATCATAAGCATCACGAGATAAGTACTTTGGGTAAAGGGTTAAACCAGATTATAACATAAATATTAATTACAGTACAAACAATGGAAAACAAATAAACACAGTTTTTCATGGCCTGTAGATGCCAGCACACCTCTTTAGTAACTTACTGGTACTTATTTCCCCTTTTTTATAATTTTCCCAAAGTCCAAATGTGACCAGACATCCGTATTTGTGTGGTTTTATTGCAAATATTGTGAAGAAAAGTGGTATAAATCACGCAAATTTTAGAAATTCATCTTTTCTTTCTATTCTTAGTAAATACGATCTAGGAGACATTAATCTTTTCTTTCTATTCTACGTAAATACGCAGCTAGGAGATTAAAATAATTACCTCAGCTTTTATGGTGACGGCTACATGTTTTCCGGGTTCAGCTGGATGAGCATGCTCCTTCAGGCCTTTCTCGTATGTTTCACCGTCTTGGATCACGGTTGCTGGACAGTTTGCTCCTCGTTCCCGTTTTGTGCAGCGCCATAATGTTTGGTCATTTTTTTGTTTTTGTAACAGTGAAGCTATAGCCGCTGTCGTCTACTAGCATCCGCTTTCCACGTTTTGTGCCCGAGTCTATGATGTGATACATACTCTCTGGGTTTGAAGTTGATGCCTGCACAACAGCAGTATCTTTTGTCTCTTCTGATACTGAATGTTCATTTACGGCTTCCCGCGTTTGAAATGATGAGTCAATGTTAAAAGACTGTGTATGTTTAGCCCTCGTTTCCTCATCCACTGTGTTAAATGAATGCTGAACAAAGAAACACTATTACTGTCGTCAATATTATCACCACTATTAATACTATTGTCACCACTGACATTGTCATTACCATTTGGTTGAGAGCATTCTGTGCATGACCATTCCACATTTCTACGTTGCCTAATCGCTTCTCTGTATTGATTCTGGGTAACTCCCGTTCCACACTTTCTGTGCTGCCATCTTGAGCACCCATCACATTGAAGCCCATGTTGACGAGGTCGAACTGCTGTGTTGCACTGGATACATATATCTTTAGACAATTTGGAGAATGACAAAAGCTTGTTCCAGAGCCAGCTTTATAGGAAAATTCTCCCTTCTAACAACAAACAAGGGGCCGAATTCTTTCTGTAAAGTTATTTCTGTTGCTCACACCCTGTTATGTTTAATCACTGCAGAAACAACTACATCGGGTCGCCCTGTTATGTTTAATCACTGCAGAAACAACTACATCGGATCAATCAAAATGGGGCCGCAGCTTTGATCCCTTTGAAAACAAAGCCATACAAAACACAAAGAAATCATTTCTCTTTGAAATTAATTAAAAGTTTAATATCATTCAATACAGTTCCAAACTACTTCAAACAAAAAAAACAGTGTAAAATATCCATAATACACTGAAAATACGCTATTAAACAACTAAAATACATGACAGAATAAAGTGCCGAAAAAATTTAATCAGGTGCCGAAACGACTTACTGCAGGTGCCGAAACGACCTACTCCAGGTGCCGAAACGACTTTCCCTGGTGCCGAAACGACCTGCACCCGTTGTGAACATGGGTTTTTCCAAATGATTTCGAACATTGTCGCACAAATAAAGTTTTAGTTTGGAAGTTTGCATTACATTCTCCGGATTCCGAAATGTAGGGGAAGGTAGATATGATTTACAATTATTTCTTTTCCAAGGTTAATCAGAGACTGCCAATGCAACTCCCATACCCTAAAGTTCAATGTATTCATAATACAGACGTCCATCGACGGTATTTGACCCCATCCCCACACAATTGCCCAATTCCCACTCCCAGTTCGAGACAAATGTGTTTGGGTTTCTGAAATAATAAGCCACGCGGCAAAATAAACAATTAAAATTCTTTAATTTTTATTAGACACAAAAATCATATAAAGCAAAGAACAACAAATGTTAATGCGTGCATTCGTGAATGTGCAATGTGTATGGGGGGGGGGGGGGGCAGGGGGGGGGTGGTGTATGTACCTGTTTTGTACTGCGCCTGCCTTGGGTCCCTTGTGTCTAAATGCCAAACTAATTTGGGAGGAACTGTAGTTGGGTATGTCAGAAGCTTTGTCAGTATTAATACTTTTAATGCAATGGTTAACCAATAGGTTTATGAAAAAAATCTAGGTAACCGATCAACAGGTTAACCATTGTCAAATGAGGCAACCTGCTGGAAGGTTTATCAAAATCTTGTTATTTCGCGGCCTGCCTGAGTCAGTTGTTCGAGGCTCTTATTAAGGCTGTCACGATTATGAATTTTCATAATCTATTATTTTGTCATAAAAATCGACGGTTATTCGATTATTTATGGTTAATATTTCTGTCTTGTTTCCTAGGACTTCGTCTATGATATAACTTGGGAGGGGTAAAAAATTAAAATATCCTAATCGTAAATGAAGCAAGCGAACACCAAACCTTGAAAAATTTGACAAAACAGAATCTACATCACGTAGATTCAAATTTCAAATCACAGAAAAATGCATACTAAACTCACTAATGGCCCCATCCGCGCTCAATGTGTAATGATTATGAATTTAGCCTTAGGGAATGTCAAGTCAACAAAGCTTTACACATGGAAATGAAACTTCTGGTTGCGATACGTCGTAGAACAAAATAAATCATCATACTTTAAAAATAACATGGCATTTTGAAGTTTTTCCCTCCTTACTTTCCGTATATTAAAATTGATTATCAAGTATCAAATTGATAAAAACAAAAACAATTCAACACTTGACGATGTCTTATTGGCAAGCAATACAATGCAGCCATTGACAGAAAGGCATCATTGAGTGTTATGTTATTTTTGTTAAATTGTTATCACCGCTAATGGCAGTGAGCCAGTGATGCTTGAACCAGAAAGTTCGGCCCATGAATGATAATGATTCAGCCCCTGTTCAGTGTGAAAATGCTTTCCCTTGGAGAATCAATCTTTCCAGGGATTAATTTTATTTATTTACTCATTTATTTATTGGTGTTTGAGACTTGAACACTATGAAAGCTAGGGTCAAATTCAACTGATCACGCATACGATGATGACTGGGTTTCGGCTAACTTTAACTTGCGTGGTGCCGCGACTTGAAGCATATTGGTTTTATGTTTTAACCCTGTTCACACACACATTTGTTGTTGAAATAGGTCCTTTATGTGAAACAATAGCTTGTGAATCAATATTTCCCCTTTGTTTAACAAAAAAGTAGTATGACAGCACATGTCTAGTCAAATAATCGATCATTGAAATAAATCGTCGATTATGACCTCAATCGACGGTTGATCGATTTTTCGATCATTTGTGACAGCCTTAGCTCTTACAGAACTCAGTCTGGCTGATTTTGACTGGAAGTGGATAATTAGGTTATTTATGATTATCTTTCAGTCGAAAAGCGAACGTTCGGCAATTGTATCGAATATAGTTCTTTAGATCACTTGTTTTGTGAACTAGATAACGTCTCATCGGATTTATGATAGGATTCACGTATCCCACTATTCATTTGGCTGGTTCATCTGTTTCACAGAGCGATTTGACCAGCTGTTTGGCTTGCTTTATCTGTTATCTGATGCATTAACAGTGATAGTTTTATGTGCTGGTTGGAGTTGTGTGGAGCGGCTTGGAATGTTATTTCAATGGGACGCTTACACACGTCTACTCCAGTTATTAACTGGAGTTGTAGACGTTTTTCCCTCTTGACCTGTTTTGTGTTAGAGAATCTTTTAACATAAGGTCAAGTTTGGGAATATATTACGGTTTTCTCAATTATTTCAGACGTGAGTTCATATATTGCATTACAATCCTGAGTCCGAGGGTCTCTCTATGCAGGGATCTTGGCACCTTTGGTTATTGGAAATCACATATTCAATAATGTCTCATTGTTTACGATTACATCATCAATTTTTTTTCCGTTCATGTATTTATAAACGCACATCAGAGTTTATCAAAATAGAAGTAACTCTTCTTTTGTCATTATTTTTCAATAGAAGGGACGTTTACATGTATGTCCATTCTATTGTTAAATAGGTCAGTTAGCTATTCATACTGCTTGGGTTATTTATCTTCCAATCAGCAGTCAATGCTTAAGATTTCAGCGCTTAAGTAAGCACTGGCTACATCTTGCGCTTATTCTAATTGTTTGGCTATTACATGATCTTATGTGGGATCTCTTCAGGATAGTTATGTTTTCTGCGCATGGGAATAATAGTTTCCATTATTTGTGTTGTTAGTATAAGGCTTTTGAGCGCATACATTGGCCCTCAGCCGTTTTCACGACGGGAATGAATGGTAGGATATGTGTATCCTTCAATTCATTTGTTTCTATTGATTTCATTGAGGTTATGGGTTTTGCTATTGAGCATTCGCCAGAAGCTTCCCCATTAGAGGGTTTTCTTCTTTAAGGTAAGTTTTATTCTTCATGTCATTCTCCACTCTCAGTGGCATTTCGGAGTATTCCAGACATGAAAGAGCTTTATGGTCACTATATTATTGCTGTCTGCACCAGCAATGATTAAGTAATGTGGGTGAGTAGGTTTCGACATATATTTGAATTCCCTACCCCCCCCCCCCCCCCCCCCCCCTACACACACACACTTACGCTGTCGCGTATATATTTTTTAATACATACATACTTTGCGTCTGGGTCGTGTTGGATGGCACCATCATAGGCATATACGCAGTTCTGTTGCATTTGTTTCCGGTATTTATTTTCTGATTTTGGAGCCGGTTTATCATACCTACCTCCATTTCTAGATCCTGGTCTCTATTTTGTCTGTTCTCAAATCGCATATTCTCACATGTTAATAGTTGTAGATACCCAATAGTACATGTTGGAGAGTGTATTTTACCGGATTTAATATTACAGAGGCCTCCTGTGAATGATCTTGAAGCGTGTTTTCTCTGCAGAGATTGTTCATCTTATCCTGCCTTTGTATGTATATGTTATAATTGATTTCTCACTGATTTTGTCGTACCTGTATACGGCATCTGCAGTGCATATTTTGTAGTGGATAATGTTATTTACCAAAATCATCGCTATAGCCTTGGCTTGTGAAGTGGCATTAACTGGTAGAGTGCTGGAAGCCCACATTTGGGCTTTATTCAGAAGTGTCAGTACTGCAATTTAAAGGTTTCATATTCTGTGGATGTGCTTCATATTATCTTTGAAGTGAAATTATTTCATCTGTTAGGATTTGCCTTGTTACAATTTATGGGAGAGTGCCTATGGGCACTCTCCCATAAATTGTTACAAGGCAAAGATGCACAAAGAAATTTTAAGGACCAAAAATAATTTAGCACTCTACCAGTTAAGCATCATTTATTATTCATGAATAAATTTGTTGAGTGTCTGATCGATAATGATTTATGTCACTTCCGGGTTCTGCTTATTGATTCCAGAGCTCTCCCCTCATTCTTTTGAAGTTATGTTAAAAAAGAGTGGGGAGGGGGGGGGGGTCATTTTGTCCACTGCTCTGCCTTATGGGGTATGTAACTATTGAGGAAGCTGTCTTGTCTGTACTATGTTCGGCTATCAGCTGCAGTATTATTGTGTGGCGTAGGTTTATAGGAAATTTTCTCTCATTCACAGTGTGCCATGATAATTTTTAGGGCCTAGTCCATACCAGTCTCAAAAATGATTTATTTGTTACATCCAAATTAACATTAATTTATGCTCATATGTAGGATTTACATAATTGGGATTCACATTAGGATATGTCTCTTCTATTATGGTATTAAAAGACATACATGTAAATTCTAATTTCTTCATCATGGATTGAAGGATTTGATCTACTATTTCGGAAGTTCTAGGCCCTCCGCCTTTTTACGATTCAGCTAAGTCTGGGTCATTGCTTACAGTATAAAAATATGAAAAAATTTATAGTAATGTATATATATTTTTTATACTTACCAATGACCCAGACGGGAATGGCCCTCTCATGAGTGGGCAGTACTGGGCACTCATACCTCTCCGCTGAATTATTATAATCTTTTTAGCTCACCGAAGGGAGCTTAACTTATCACTTGCTGTCCGTCGTCGTCGTCCGTCGTCATGGTGAACATTTTTCAAACGACTTCTCCTCTGAAACCACTGGTCCGATTTTCACGAAACTTCATGTGAATGTTCATTACTATATGGCAATTCATGTTTGTTCAAATGAAATGGCCATGTCCCTTGGGGGCTCTGTATGGGGCATAACTCTGATAGCACCGTATGAATTATAGAAAAATTATTAAAAACTCTTCTCCAGAACCAGTGGGCAGAATCTTTTGATACTTGGTATGCAGCATCTTGGTATGGGTCTGATTCAAGTTTGTTCAAATCGAGTCCCTCAACCAATATTGGTGCTCACTATGGGGGCGTGAATCTTTACTTAGTCCAATTTAAGAAAAATTCTTTAAAAATCTTCTCCAGAACCAGTGGGCAGAATCTTTTGATATTTGGTATACAGCATCTTGGTATGGGTCTGATTCAAGTTTGTTCAAATGGAGTCCCTTGATCAATTTTGGGGCTCACTATGGGGACCTGAATTTTTACTTAGTACAATTTAAGAAAAAAAATATAAAAATCTTCTTCTCCAGAACCAGTGGGCAGGATCTTTTGATATTTGGTATACAGCATCTTGGTATGGGTCTGATTCAAGTTTGTTCAAATTGAGTCCCTCGATCAATATTGGGGCTCACTAAAGGGATGTGAATTTTTACTTAGTGCAATTTAAGAAAATTTCTTTTTTCCGGAACTGATGGGCGGAATCTTTTTATATTTGGTATACAGCATCTTGGTATGGGTTGGATTCACGTTTGTTCAAATTCAGTCTTTTGATCAATATTGGGGCTCACTTTGGGGGCGTGAATGTTTACTTTGTGCAATTCAAGGAAAATTGTTTAAAAATCTTCTTCAGAACCTTCAGAACCATCATGCAGAATCTTTGGATATTTGATCAGCAGCATTGTCCCATTCAGTCATGTTGATGTTTTAGCTCCACAGAGAGTATAGTTTTACTCTGTTCAACCTTAAGAATAGCTTTTGATAAAATTTGTGTCTTAACAGTTTGCAACATTCGGTGAGCGCCTAAGGCCCCCTGGGGGCTCTTGTTTTCTACAAAGAATGATTTATTGGCACCAGATTCGTTGACTAACTGACGTCTGCGCATGCGCGGAGGGTAAAATGTATGGAGGGCCAGATAGGACTTCTAATTTTCGGTTTTGCATGCAAATTTTGGGGATTGGGAGGCAAAATTTGTGTTTGGCCCTAGATATTTTTGGGTTAGCACCAGCTAAGCCTGGGTCATTGGTAAGTATAAAAAATATATAAATTACTATAAATTTTTTCATTTTCGTAATAATGATTTCTTTAACTTGTCTCAATTTGCTCTTCAGCTTTAACGAACTGTGTTGTCATCACCACGAGCAAAGCGTATCTTATAACATGATCAGTAAACAACAAGGATGAGAAAGGCAAGCAACAAAATTTGCTGAAATTTGTGAAAATTCCCTTAAATCATGTTGTTTTTTTTTTAAATCGAAGAATACACAGTGAACCTGTTGGTTTCGAAATACTTAATTTCTTTAAAGTTTAAGATTTTTGGGCATGAATTTGCCAAAATCAGCGAATTTGCTGAAAAATCCCATTCCTGTAAACAAATAAAGCAGCTGGTAAAAATGAGTTGTTTTTTTTTATTTTAATTTTTTAACCCAAACTGATTTTTCTCTGGATCAAGTCTTTTCAATCACTCTTCATCATTAATCCTTATTCACTGATGATAAATGAACACAAGACCCATTGAAATATAAATTTTACACCTGATTGTTGTTAAGTAATCCATTTTCTAATTGAGGTCATAAAAGGGGAGCTTTGTATATTGACAGGACTGTTTTTAAAGCTTACATGAATTCACACCTTCCACTGTCAAAAAATGCAGAAATGGTGATTGCCAACTTTACTGATTGCTACCTGAAAAAACTGCCGCAAATTGACGAAAATCTCTGTTCAGGCAGGATGGGTGTACATACAGTTAAAACTAGAAGTCCTGTCACGAATAGTGTGCTTATCTAGGCTTAATTGCACATTGGAATTGCACGCAATTGCCACATCGAATGGCATCCAAAGCACAGCAGGTTCTCCTGGTTACTCATAGCAAACGCATGCAATGTTTCTGCCAATGGACCTCCGGGTTACCCGGAGGTCCATTGGCTGAAACATTGCTTGTGCACAGGCCATATGTACAGAATTTGATAGCTTTACTTGGGCCATAACGCGTAGATTAACACGCATATCAACGTGCTATTTGTGCGCATTTCATGACAGGACTTCTAGTTTTAACTGTATACCACTCCCAGTATGTTTACATTGAGAAGGATAGCGATCATCAACCATATTTATTGATACTTTATGCCACATATGAGGCCATCGGCACAATATAGCCCGAGCTGCTGATGTAGCCTTCACCATCAATAAATAATAATCATATTTGTTCCATATATGAAGAGCAAGAAAGTAAAATATTCAAAGGAACAATGGACAGGTGACAATTTATGAAATTTAAAACCTGACAAGACCTCTCTCCCAGAAGTGTAAGTACAATAAGTTGAGCATACGTTCGTTGAAGAAAAAAGTATGTATGACAGGGACAAATAATGAACAAGGAAAAACACACAGCAGTCTGAGGACGGTTTGAGGACTAAACTTCTTTGCATCAACTTTCTAGTGTGTGGGTTAAAAACTTCACCGTGCAGGTGATTTAATGACATTCCACTCTAAACAAACTGTTCGCCTATTTTAGAGATATGACAGGGTTTTAGTTCAAACATTTATTCAAGAGATACAAAGTACAACATAGTTGACGGTGGATCAGACACAAAGCTAGAAAGCTTATACAGGGGTTTGTATGGAATGTGTCTATACAATTCCCATCCCCACCCACCGTTTGGGATAAACGACTGAAATCTTGCAAATTTCAGCTTGAGGAAACTCCACTTGTACTCATCTACTCACCCGATGACCAGAGTTATTCTGCAAAGAACTCCCTACCATATAATTGGGGGTGTCTGCAATTCACTCCAGGGGTGGAATATCCACCCAAATGATATACTCAGTTCTGTGACAAAGCAAGCACAAGGAACACACAGTATGGTTCAGTGGATTGGGCTTGTTATATTGGCTCAAAGCTCACTTGAAGTTGAGAATGTTTCTTTCACATAATACCATCCAGTGTGCATGGAAATTCCACTTTGTGGGTGCTTCTGTACACAGGCATTCACCATCTACCGCATCAGAATATCAATTCACCTCCAAAAGCCGCATGTGAACAGAAAATGAAAAAAGGATTTTTAACCGATTTCTAGCATGAGCATGTAGACAATTCTCAGTTGCCTCTGCTTTTTTAACACTCCCTTAAACATTGATCACGATTGTTTGAAAAGTTTCATGGATATCTTTTTAAAAGAAAATAGAATAAAATACATGTATGTCAAGGGTTGTTTAATATTCTCTTGCTATTGCCAGTGTCTGAGAGAAATTTTAAAATGCTGTACCGTGAATTTTTGGCCAAATTTAACTGACCACAAGTGGAAGAGTAGGAAAGTAGGTCCCAGAAAAAGTGTTGTGAAGGGTAGGCCACCCTTATTATACCCCCGCTTCGAAGAAGTGGGGGCTATATAGGAATCGCCCTGTACGTCCGTCCGTCCGTCCGTACGTCTGTCCGTATGTCTTTCCGGACATGAAATTCTTGTGTGCGCAACTCCTCCTACATTTATCAATCAATTTGGACAAAACTTTTCAGACATCATCACTACTAAGTGAACATGCGCATATTCCAAGATTTTTGATCTGCGACAATTTTAACCAGGTTATCTCCCTTTGACTTAGATTTATTATGTCTTTCCGTTCGAACAAATTCTTGTGTGCGCAACTCCTCCTACATTAATGAACCGATTTTGATGAAACCTTTCAAACATCATCTCTACTGAGTGAACATGTGCATATTTTTATACTGTACCAATGACCCAGACATAGCTGGTGCTAACTCTTAAAATATAGGGCCAAACACAAATTTCCCCCCCAATCCCCAAAATTTGCATCTAAAACTAAAGAAAACATGTCCTGAAAGGCCCTCCACACCTCGCCCCCACTGCGCATGCGCAGTGTCAAGGACGTTCCGAAATTGGCGCCATTTATCATTCTAAGTCTGGCCCTTCATCAGTTAACATCTGACTGATCTTTGTGCTTTTAAATCTCAGTTTAAATGATGCCAGACACATAAATATTAGTGAAATGGTGATTCTAAGGAGGATAGAAAAGGAGGAGAGGAAAAGAATGTGTGACAGAATATTATCAGGGCTGTAACTTAAAATTTTTTAATGAAATTATGTTAAGTTACCTATTTTCAAGGCAGCAGCCATTTTGTTGTCATTCTGATTATTTAGTTACACTGTTTTTTCAAGTGTTTTTCCTCTCTCCCTGTCCTTTAAGTTCCCCCTTGCTATTCTCCCATGCTTTTGGCATAGTTTCTGTAATTATTATTACTAAAATTTCTTGGGAGTTTTAGCTTAATAACAGAATGAATTCTGTTCTTTCCCCATGTTTACGTCTTCACCTACGGGTGGTTAGGCGTTGTGTTCTGCATCTACCATCTGATGTTCTGCAGTTTCTTCCCTGGAAGTCTCTGTTTTGCATCAGATGGTGTATTTTTGGTAACTGATTTCGGGCCTGGGTGCCTGGAGTCTTATTTTAGTGTTTTTACACTCATTGTTTACATTTACAACAGCCCTCTGTGTGAGGGGGGGATTTCTAAATAATAATATCTTTATGTTATTTTAATCATAACTAGATACATTATTATTGTTCGTAAGTGTTGAATAAATTGTTTAAAATATTTTTAAAATTTTTGTCCACACTTAGGCTTGGGATCCATTGGGGCTCAACGTTACTTTTCAGAAACTTGGGCTGTTCTGAAAAAATATTTTTTCAAAATATTTTGATTTCAATTATTTTTTCTATATTAATGGATCATATTATTATTATGTATTTTGATTGCCAGGGGTTAGTGCGAGTACCAGGACTTGTTTTCTTTTCACATTGAAAGGATATTGATCAATTGTTTTAAGAGGAAGTCTTCCTCTGACCTTATTATCATTCTATATGTGGTCAGTGTACTCGCATTAACTCCTGTTCTGTATCGTATGATTTCGATGACAATATGGGAAGCGTATGTCACGGTATGTTGTTGGGGATTTGGACACTCCGGTCCTTTCCCCGCAGGGTCACTCTACTTTATCAATTTCTATTTCAGACGATCAAGATTAGGGTGATGTATCTGTGATGTCTTCCAACAGTGTGCCTCCGTCGTCACAATTAATGAAGAGCTAGCGGAAAAGTGCTCATGTAATACGCCAATTGCCTAAGAGGACCCTAGTAGGTTCGACGGCCTTTGACGTCCGCTAGCTCGCCCGGTGTAGCGTCCATTCACCGAATGGTTCGGCAGCCGGGTTCGTCCGTTGCGGTCTAGAAGGAATTTTGGGGTGATGCGAGCACTATAAAATTAACTTAATGCACACCCAGTGACGGCGGATCGGAGGGAGAACGGAGGAAGCCTTTTAGTCCGGTTCATAGCTCGTTCCGGTCCATCCGGACGGCAAGCGAGAGAGGCCCCTCTCTCGTTCAACAACATCTGGCCCCAGATGTTGTGGTACAAATGTGTCGTTAGCGGAGCATACGTCCGTCGCTCGGGACGCTCCGTTGTATAGGCAGTCCGCTGAGACTGCTAAGGCTTCCTCTTCTCGTCAGCGCACACGACCGCACCTTGGCTGCGTGACCGCCGATATATTACCAGCTTCGCCGATCAAGGATTCTTCGGCGACCAGGTCACACCATCCGGCAGCCAGGGATTCGAGACCGATGGACTCCGGACGTTCGCATAGGAAGTATGCGGGAGCCATCTGATGCGGAGCTGCCCTCGGCGAAGCACCGATAGACTGCGCCTCCGCAGGTCTCGACGCCGGACATTCTTGTGCACATAGCACAGCTTATCGCAGCATCCCAGCAGCCGACAGAAACGGTGTCGGATCGAGAATTATCCGACAGCGCTGGGTCGGTAGCCGGGGACTCGAGGCCTGCAGACTCCGGACGTTCGCATAGGAAGTGTGCGGGAGTCAACGTACACGGAGCTTCCAGCGGCAATGCATCGTAAGTCCGCTACTGCACAGGCCTCGGGAACGGACGTGCTTTCCTTAATAGCACAGTTTATCGCAGCATCCCAGCATCAACTGAATCTGTCGCATATATTTTATCCGACGATGCTGGGTCGGGACGCTCCGCGGAAGCGGGTACGGACGTCCGAAAGTTTCATCCGGTCCGACGGGATACCGAAAGGGATTCGGTGGATTTCAAGCTTTCCCTTTCGGAACAACATATGCTGCGATGTCGGATAAGAAACTGATAGCGTCGGTGGACTTAGAAATTTTTGGTTTGGTTCAGGGACATCGTCCCTCAGTTCCGACATAGTCCAATAATGTCACACAAACTTTCGAATTATTGAATGACGCTATATATATTATTATTTTATGCTTGCTATCCAAGCATTTCTGGTTTCTTGTTCGAAGAGTTATGGAGATGTCTTTCAAAAGTGTGCCTCTGTCGTCATAGTTAATGAAGAGTTAGCGGCAATAAGTGCTCATGGAATATGTCTATCGCTTACGGAGTGACATTCGCTAGCTCACCCGGTGTAGCGTACATTCATCGAATGGTTCGGCTGCCGGGTTCGTCCGTTGCGGTCTAGGAAGGAGATTTGGGTGATGCGAGCACTTTAATTACTTTAGTACTCACCCAGTGACGGCAGATTGAGGACAGATCGGAGGAAGCCAACAACATAGGGGACCGCATGTTGTGGTTCAGATATTTTACATTCGGAGCATATGTCCGTTGCTCGGGACGCTCCGTTATATTGACAGTCCGAGAGACTGTCTTTAATGCTTCCTCATCCTCACAGCAGGGTACACGACCGCACATTGGCTACGTGACCTCGAGTATCCGATCAGTTTCGGCATTCAGTGATTCCACAGCGAATAGGTCGCGCCATCCGGTAGCCAAGGAACACGAGGCCTATACACCGTTCGCTCGCATATTGGAAGTATGCACGGGGTAACGATCTCGGAGCTTCCTGCGGCAATGCATCGTAAGACCGCTGCTCCTCAGGCCTCAGTGACGGACGTGCTATCCGAGTTAGCACAGTTGTTTCGCAGCATCCCAGCAATTGACGGTTTCTCGGTCGAATCAGGAATTATCCGACGGCGCTGGGTCGGTGCGGTCCGCGGTTGCATCAAGCTACGGACGACCGAACGCTTTATAGGGTCCGACAGGATGGCGAAAGGGATTCGAAAGATTTCGAGTTTTCCCTTTAGTAGTATCGGAAGATGCCTTTCATATCTTCTGGCATTTCTTCCAGTGATTATTTTTCGGACTTCATTGCTGCGATCTTGGATAAGAGACTTATAGCGTCATTGGACTCGGATTTTTCGATCGGTACAGGGACTTTGTCCCTGACTTACCGACGCAGTCCAATATTGTCATTACAACATGTGTTTTATTTTTCGACGCTATATATTATATATATATACAAGCCTGCTACTAAGCATGATAGTTTAGTTTCTTGTCCGCGTGGCTCATTTCTGCCATTTT
Source organism: Pictodentalium vernedei (assembly GCA_031216915.1). Classification (NCBI taxonomy): domain Eukaryota; kingdom Metazoa; phylum Mollusca; class Scaphopoda; order Dentaliida; family Dentaliidae; genus Pictodentalium; species Pictodentalium vernedei. Next base: position 5,112,635 of record CM062294.1, on the reverse strand, counting down.
ATCTTTTTTACATATAGTTTATTTTGGCAGAGCAGGGCATACCGAGAGTTCATATGCGTCTAGACGGTGTGATTAAAGACTGCATATATTCTTTTTCGCCGTTTATGTCTTTTCCAATTTCAATGTTAGGAACGACATTATGTATAGTAGACTTAACTTAGACGCTTTATTATACGTAATCCGCCTTACTGAGGCGTTATCATTACGTCTTCAAGAAAAGATTTACGGGATATTATTCTCAATGTAATTTCTTTTGAGGGCAGTAGTTTGTTCACGTATAACTCCGCCCTTCAGTGGCTGATTGGAGTTGGTTAGACGTGATGCAGCCCTAGCTACATCCACGCGTGGATAGTAGGTTAAGAACTCTCTCAGAGTCGCTTCGTTCTCGGAGGAGCTTCTCTTCGACGGCAACTTTCCGGCAATCCATGAATTGCTTGATTTATACATTCTCTTGTCTATCTAGTGTTACAAGAGATTCAGACTGGGGCAAACATTCGGTGGTTGACTCAGAGAGTGCCGCCGCAGTTGCCGGACCCTAGTGTGGCTGTTATGACGGTTGCCAGTCAAACAGATTGGGATATATACTGATCCCTACGGATTCGAAGTGCCAGGGTCTTTGGGTTCCGCAGTCTTTTAGCTATCAGTTTAACTTCCGCGGAATAATGTTTTTTAGGCTTGCTTTATGTCATTGCATGAACATTATTCAGAAACGCATGCCCAAATTCCTGTCCTTTAATTCGACAGTAGTGGCGTATCTCCGGAACCAGGGAGGCACTCTTTCGTTTCCGTTATTCAATTTAATGGAAAGAATCCGTCTGTTGGTTATAGTACACCAAGTTCAGTTTTGGTCCGTCATATTCTGGGTCGTCTGATTGTTTTATCGCACTCCCGTTCTCTTACGGGTCGCTTGTTGCTGTCAGAATGGACTCTCAACAAACAAGTATTTAATCAGATTTGCTATCTATGGGAGCGCCCAATGATGTTTTATTTATGACACAGCTTGCTAATCAATTGCAGACGTATGTGTTGGCTTGTCCAGATCTCTGAGCTAATACTGTTAACGCTCTATTGATCTATAGGACGGAATGATAGGATACGCGTATCCTCCGGCGCTGTTGTTTTAGCAGGTATTGCTAAGATAAACAACCACAATACATTTCTGTTGATAGCATCTCTATCTTCACAGAGATCATGAGTAATTTACTCTCTTGTCTACTGTGGATCTTAACGTGAAATCTTCCTCTATGTGAGGATCTTTTTTCACTGGGTAAATCGTGTCATCTTTATCACAACCAGCAAGGTCGCAGCCTTCATGTATTCCGTTGTGTGGTCCGTATTGCATTGTAAGCACTGTACTGGACGAGCTTTGGATGCGATTTCTTACTATAGCAGATCCTCTTCTTCGCTATTCTATGCGACTAAAGTGGAGGCTCTTCCGTCGTGGTGTAGGGATCATTATGTTCATATGGTTGATCCCTCCATACTACTCATTGCTAGTTTTTAGTATACTTGTTTCACAAGATCTACTGCAGCCTGTTGTTATTTAGGTTATAGGTTTATGTTACCTCATACCTATCCACTCTACGATAGTTTACAATTGAGTCTTTTGTCTCTTTATCTAAGTCAGTTAGTAACTTTTTGATAAATAGACTCAGAATCTTTAGATTAAATTCCTATACGGATTTTAACTTCGGTTCTTATTTAGCTAAGTAATCATTTGAGCCTCTGGAAACAGTAGTTTTCAAATTCTGACCTTTTAGACAGTAATTCTGTTGGTTTCTCTTTTACTGTAGAGTCAGTGAGTTTCATGCACTATCAATGGATGATTTTCACTTTCATAGTTTCGGAATCAATACTTCCGTTACTATTTAGGTTGGATTGTTGCATAAGAGTTAGGCTCCTATTATCCGGAACCTATTATTTTAAGGTCCTTCCGTCTTCGTATGGGCATAGGCCTTTACTCTTTCCGGGTACAGTTTTTGTATTTATAAACAGATATCTGTTTATTACAAGGGCGTAAGCTTCTTCTGTCTTTGATGTCTAGTAGAAGGACGTTACGCTCCATTTTATTGTTAATGGATTCTATTAACTAGCGTACTGCTTATGGTATATCATTGGCTTAGCAGTTGTGCTTAAGATTTCGGCTCATGAAGTAAGAGTTCTTCTACTTCTTGGGCTTACATTAATAGTGTTGCTATTATAGATTTTTGAAGGCTGCTCATTGCGCTCAGCCATCCATTCATGAATTTTATCTCAGAAATATCGAGTCCATTTCTGGAGACCTCTATTGTTAGGTCTATTATCTACTGCTCAGAATGTCATTCACTTAACAGTTGCTACTATAGCTAGGTAGGCTGTCTGTTTCGGCAGTGTCTCCGTTCGGCTGCCCTCTTCGCTCTGGGCTATTTGACCCAGGGCAAGAAAAAGGGGGGGGGGGGAGGGTGTTCCCTTGGGTCACCTGTTTTTACTATGAAAACAAGGGGATACCTCCTCCGGAGTTAGTAATTCTGAGCTGTTATTGGGATGGTTGTTTAGTGAGAAGTTTAAGTTTATAAAATTCATTCAAGTTTTAGTTTTTAAAGTATAGCTTTTGAATATTGCATATGTCAACGGACATGATTATGCAATTCTCACACACTTTTAGGAGTATAAGAGTCTCTATTCTCTAGACTTACTTTATTATTGGCTTACTTTAAAAATTAGTAGTATAAGGATTATTGGATATTAATAGAGTACATGGATGTATGAAGCTCAATTTTTGGAAGGTGTTGTATCTTTCTAATTTATCATAAATAAGAAAGATACATGTAAGGCCTATTACTTCTTTTCCCTACAGGGGATGACTCTATTTTATTTTATTGAGCGTATTCCATTTTGCTCTATGTCCTTGGCCCTCCAGCCTTTTTACTATTCAGCTATGTCTGGGTCATTGGTACAGTATAAAAATGTTAAAAAATTTATAGTAATTTATATATTTTTTATACTTACCAATGACCCAGACGGGGATGGCCCTCCCAGGAGTTGGGAACTCTTGCCTCCCCGCTGAGTACATAGCGCTTACCAGGCACTGGTTATTAGAATGATAAATGGCGCCAATTTCGGAACGTCCTTGACACTGCGCATGCGCAGTGGGGGCGAGGTGTGGAGGGCCTTTCAGGACATGTTTTCTTTAGTTTTAGATGCAAATTTTGGGGATTGGGGGGCAAAATTTGTGTTTGGCCCTATATTTTAAGAGTTAGCACCAGCTATGTCTGGGTCATTGGTAAGTATAAAAAATATATAAATTACTATAAATTTTTTAACATTCCAAACTTTTTGATCTGCGACAATTTTAACCAGGTTATCTTTCTTGAACTGATTTAATATGGGTTTCTGCATGAAATTCTTGTGTGCGCAACTCCTCCTACATTTATCAATCAATTTGGACGAAAGTTTACAGACATCATCACTACTAAGTGAACATGCGCATATTCCAAAATTTTTGAGCTGTGGCAATTTTAACTAGGTTATCTCCCTTTAACTTAGATTTATTATGGATTTCTACATGAAATTCTTGTGCGTGCAACTCCTCCTACATTTATCAGTCAATTTGGACAAAACTTTTCAGACATCATCACTCTAAGTGAACATGCGCATATTCCAAGATTTTTGATCTGCGACAATTTTAACCAGGTTATCTCCCTTTGACTTAGATTTATTATGTCTTTCCGTTCGAACAAATTCTTGTGTGCGCAACTCCTCCTACATTAATGAACCGATTTTGATGAAACCTTTCAAACATCATCTCTACTAAGTGAACATGTGCATATTCCAAACTTTTTGATCTGCGACAATTTTAACCAGGTTATCTCTCTTGAACTTTGATTTAATATGGGTTTCTGCATGAAATTCTTGTGTGCGCAACTCCTCCTACATTTATCAATCAATTTTGAGGAAACCTTTCAAACATTATCACAACTAAGTGAACATACGCATATTCCCAAATTTTTGATCTGCGACAATTTTAACCAGGTTATTTCCCTTTAACTTGGATTTATTATGGGTTTTCAAATGGGATTCTTGTGTGTGCAACTCCTCCTACATTAATGAACCGATTTTGAATACATGTTGCACATTGTAAATGTGTTTTTCCAAATGTAAACCATATATGTGTGGGCTCTTTAAGTATTCAGTGCTGTTCTGTGGAAGGCCACATGCAAATACAAATTTCAACAACAAAAAATGATCTTTATGTATACATTTCCTTATGGCCTTCGCCTACATGATCAGAAGTGCATTCCTCTAAAAACCCAAAGCAGGGTATTAATCACCTTCAGTGATAGTTCTAGTCATTCATAAATTGTTAACACAGCATACCCACCGAATCATGCAGTGATGGAAACGCGTTTGGTGGGGGGCAGATATAATATTAACCCACCCCTCGCCATCCCAACACTCTCAAACTCACACAAGCAGCCTTGGTGGATAAAATAATAACGCATCGATGTTTTTGATACAACGTTCCTTTATAACTACAGTAAAACCTGTCTTAAGAGACCACCTGTCTTGAGAGACCACATCTGCCAGGCACCGATTGGTTTTACTCTATAATGGACCTGCTATGGGAGACCACCTGTCTTGAGAGACCACTGTGACCTGGTACTAACTTGTATTTTTACGCCATAATGGACCTGTCTTGAGAGGATGTCTTCCCATTTCATCAACTGCCTCTAAAATTGTATTTTTCCATTTCATCAATTCCCACTTCATCAACAGAATGAAAATATGTTTTATGCCAGTTGATGATCAATATTTTGAGGGTTTATTGTATAACCACTTTCCAGACATTTGTCAGACGAATGTTTGGATAGTGGTTATACGATTTATTTGTTTTGACTGTGTTCGACTGCTATGTTAAGTAAGTAAAGAGTTGAACAATGGGAGATCAGAAAAGAAAATATTTCTCCAACACACTTTAAATATTTTATTCAGACCATCTAGATTACTACACATAATAAGTAGGGAAAAGTAACATATAACATTTAAATATCTATCAGAATGTAACATTTAAAGCACAATACTCTAGTAACATACCCACTATTACTTCAGAATGCCTGTTGGCTTTCTAAATTAATTTGTCTCTTTTGAGTTACAAATTAGTTTAGAATGCCTAGTGGCTAACAGACAGTGGTTATATAAACAAGACAAACTTCAAATACTAAGTCATTACTATCAAAACACGAATAAGTTAATTGTTGTACAAACACTAGTACAAAACTAAATACTTCTCAGTTAAAAGTAAAAATGCACAAAAAAAGCATAAGCCACCAACAGACATCAAACAGTTGAGATAACAAACAATATTCAAAGTTCAAGTTCAATACTTATTTTCATTCAGTTGATGAAGCAGAAAAAGACAAACAACATTCAAAAACACTTGGAAATAAAAAAAATAATTTAATGTGTCAAATATATATTTCTTAATTTAATATATTTTCTGTTTAATTTCTGTTTAATTTAATATTTTTTATAATTGGTAAAAAAATGCATTTACATAAGATTAAAACATATTTTCATTCTGTTGATGAAGTGGGAATTGATGAAAATATATGGGAAAATATAATTTTAGAGGCAGTTGATGAAATGGGAATTGATGAAATGGCAATAAACCCTTGAAAAACCTCCCCTTTGAAGACTGAAACCATGACAAGCTTTTTACCTGTTTTGAAATTGGAAAATCCATTGTGGTTGTACTAACATAATTAAAAGTATTAAAAGCTCTTAATTGGCTTTCAATTGCTAACTCATTAAAGATTGAGATGTTCTTATAAGACCCCCGTGAAAAGATTAGGATTATTGCTGAATAAACAATTTCATACATACCTGAAATGTGACAGATAGGAATAAAAATAAATTTGTGTTGAAAATCTTTTTGTAACAAATTGAAATGGACTGTTATAAAAATTATAAAAATAAATTAGTGTTGAAAATCTTCAGTGAAGATTTTCAACACTAATTTATTTTTATAATTTTTATAACAGTCCATTTCAATTTGTTACAAAAACTTCATAAAAAAGAACAGCTACAAAGTAATTACAAAAATCCATTCTTCTCCATTTCTGAATTTTGTGGTTGGTTATTCATTGACTTGAGAAAACCTGAAACCTGTTATGAGAGACCACCTGTCTTGAGAGACCACTTTTGTGTGGCCCAAAGGGCGGTCTCTCAAGACAGGCTCTACTGTAATTAAAAGTGTTTAACTGTCATTTTAACTCTCATTGATCTGGAAGGTGACATTGGCCACCAACAGAACTTGAGAATACTTTTTTTTTACCTTTTACTTATAAAAATGAAGCTAGCGTGGGGAGGAAGAGTTGTGGAGTCTGAGGAATTGGCAGTTTGTTACTCATGCTCTCATGCTTCCGTCTACGGTCTATGTAGGAATACAGATGCATGAGCTCGTTCTACTGATGAAAGGATGTGTGTGTGTGTGGGGGGGGGGGGGGGGATCTTTTTGTTGATCTGATTTTCAAAATTGCCAGTGAATAATTAATTTCTTGTTCAGCTTTCACCCAGATGAATATTGTTTTACGGAACACCAACTATCTCCTGAAATTGAAACTTCCTTTATAAATAGCGGAGTACTCCGAATTCGTAATTCACTCACAATATTTTCGATACACTGTCTGTTTGGTATTCTGTGGAGAGCATTCCAACCACGCTTGCCTTTCCCGTAGTTTCTCCATTAGCAGCGATTGAGAGTAGGCTAAAAATTCTTGAATGAAAATATCATTACTTCTATCTTCTCAGTGTTTAGCAGTCTTGAATCAACCTGCATGAGCTTCTCATCAATCTTCGAAAACGAAAATCACGCAATAAGCATTTTTAAATACTTCTTGTATTGTCGCGAAATGAATTGATAAAAGGGGAAAATTTCAGTAATGGGCATCATCTCGTCATCGTAGTATCGGCATTCTAATATTTAATTGCCACCTTATGTCCGGAGGATGTGCGACTTAATTACTGTTGATTGCCTGTTACAAGTACTGAATGTCAATCAGCCGTCACACGTTACAATTCTGCAGAAATCGCAATTCGTTACCGTGCATCAGATGTGATTCTCTGGTGATTTGCAGCGCTAACCAAATGTGTTATTACTTCAAATTAGTGCAGAAAACGGGACAGGACTTCTAGTTTTACCTGTACAAAGGACAGAGGGGCCAACTGATTAGCTTGGCAAGTCATTTAATGAATCACTCAATGCAGTGTAATTCCCCGTGGGAACCCCGGGAAGTAAGCAGCACTTGTTTACTGTGGTAAACCAGTTCCACTTTACTAGTAAAATATGACCCAGTCACCAATGCTTGGGGTGAAAGTCCTCTAAAATGGGCAACATGTTGATCAACGATTGACTAAACTTGACTTCATCTCCATGTTGTGTCACGATTAGCCATAGTGCATAAATATGTGACGTTAACCACCAACAAACAAACAAATGCAGTGTAATGATTCACAATGAATCAAGTGATTCATTGAATAACTTGCTAGACTAATCAGTTATCATAGTAACTTGTCAACTTCATGAGATATCAGCACTGAGCCTGTAAAGTTACTATATGATTGAATGTTGTGAAATTGGGTCAGTGAGCTATGCATATACCGAATACCGTACCAAAACTGAAGTATTTACCTGAAAGGGAGCGCGGTGGCTCAGTTGGTAGAGGTGCAGGCTGCAAGCCGAGAGGTCCTCGGTTCGAATCCCACCTGCGGCAACCGCGTTGTGTCCTTGGGCAAGACACTTCATCTCCATTGCCAGCGTGGGGGCACGATGACGCCGTGTACTAAGGCGTACTGCACGTCGATGGTGCGCATGTCTTCAACCAATCTAACCCTGCCTGTGCTGCAGTGCGGAGTTACGATGTTGGGGAGCTGGCAGCTGCTCGTCGTTGCTCGGTGGTTCTCTCCGGGTACTCCGGCTTCCTCCACCCGTAAAACTGTCACGGTCATGATTAGCCATTGTGCATAAATATGTGACCTTAAACACCATTAAATAAATAAATAAATATTTACCTGAAAAAATACCGGTACTGATACCGAACCTGAAATTTAAATACGGCACAGCTCTATTTGGTCTGGAAGCCTCTTCGCTTCACGTCGTTTTTAGTTAATAAATTGTAGTTACAATTTAATAAATTGTAGCTACAATTTAGCGCCTGTACTTTTGTTGGTCAAGCTAAATTGTAGCTGAAATTTGACTGACCAATCGAGTTTGTTATTTTGTTTTCACTGAAAATGGCTTGAATAATCTCTTTCTTTGAGATGTTTCACACATTCCACCTGTTGAGTCAGTCACTGCAACAAAATCTAACAATAGAAATGGGAAAATAACCATCGTCATTTTATTATAAATATAATTATTAGCTCAACTTTGGTGAAGCCAAATTTGAGGTATTGTCATGGCCCGTCATCCGTCTGTCTGTCCCTCCGTCCAATTAAACAGTAATTTTATTTCCTTCAGATATGAAATAGGGTTTGGCGAACAGGCTAAGCCTATTTAAACGCCTCCCCCTTACAACAATATTCAATTCTGATACAAAAACATTCAAACGGCTGCAGGTGCTGGTGAGGAGTTACACTTTGACTTAGATGATATTACAAATCATTGCACTCTAAAGTTGTCATACAATAATAGTAAGTGTGTGAAACTCAACTTCTTGATAAATTGTATGTCTGGACAGAAACTGGTTGCAACTTGTTTATAGAGTGAATGGTGGGCACTATGGTATCTGGCAAGATTTTCGAGCAAGTAAACATGCCTATTATTCCTATTTTAGATAGCCTGTTACGTAGGGAAGGTCACACTCACCACCAGCGACTATCGAATCTTCCAGTGTCGATTATATATTGCTGGAAAGCCACAAAAAGCAAACTATTAGCCTCATCTGAATACTGGGGATCGCCAAAGAAAAGAGTATTTAGGGATACATTAACATTGTTTAATTTATTTAAAAGGGTCTGTCTCTGGATCATGAAGAGAGGGCAATTAAGGATATAGTGTTCCGTGCTTTCATACCCGAAACCACAATCACATTTTGGATCATCCAGAATAAATCTGTCAAATTTATGAGCATTAAGATTACTACACCCCATGCGTATTTTCGCGTGGAGAATTTGACCTGCTCTGGAGCCCGAAAGATAATACTTGGGGACTATACGATCGTCACGTTTTATCATATACTTGAAAGCTTTTACGGTTATACATTTACGTAGTTCAGAATCCAGTTCGTTCCATAGCCTAATTGTCGATGGTAAAAATGAATCTGAAAAATCTTTTGTTCTACAAAATATAGTGCATAGTTGTTCATCATTTCTAAGAGAATATGCAGACCTTTGAGCAACGGTTCGGGGGATCTGCCGCGATAAGTAATTAGGTGCTAATCCATTTATCATTTTGAAGCATTTTGTGTAGCACGCGAATTTTAAACGTCCTGAGCCGATATCCCCGCTAGAGAGAAAATTCAGTGCGGAGATTCCCGTGGAATGGAAGTTCGTCTAGCTGAATTTTGTGTGTGTTTTGTCGAGTTGGAATGAAAATAAAGGCATTCTCTGCAAGAAAACTGCAGACTTGAAGTGTATTCATTTATGCATCGATAAATGTGCTATGCGAGCTGTCAACTCGTTTCGTTGATTTGAAACGAGTGGTTTCTAATTTCGTGGTATAAAATTTCGAGCGTTGGAAGTTTCCAGCCTTGTGTATATTTATAATACAGGAGGGGTATTTTGATGTTGGGTGATTTTAGACCTTCTAGGTGCTATTTATCGCTCTAGATCAGGTCCCCAGACGCCTGTGATAGAACGAAGTTGTTCAGATTACCGTGTAATCACTGCACTTTACAGTAAATACGCTCTGTGAATTAACATCGATCACCATATACAATCTGAAAATATAAACAAACAATATTATGCTGAAAGAAAGGTTTGAGATTAGTACAGGTGAACTGAGCGAATTAAATCAACATTTCATTGACACTCAAACAGTAAAACTAGGGGGATCGTTTCTAGGGCTGTCGCGATTATTCGATTAGTCGACTAACCGTCGACTATTGAAGTAGTCGACGTTTTTTATTTTTAGTCGATCGTCGTTCATTTTCAAGGTGGTACACGTCTACTACACGTCGCGGCTACATTGCATTGTTTTGTGAGGTGAATGATCAATGAAGGTGAATAACTTTAAATATCTAACCATAGTTAACATTCATATCCGGAAGACTGTACCACTGTCACTGACTGTGTAAGAAAGAACACTCGCAGTTACTCGAGAAGAATAGATTCTTCTGAATTTCTCCAGTCTTGTACACACGAATGCACCCATTGGAAAACCCAAAGCGCGGAAGTGACAAAATTATGACGAAAGTCAGAACGTCAGATCACTTCTCAAAGTTCGGAACTTCAGACTAAGATCCAATTTTAACAACTGACCAGAGAATGCATAGATCTCAATGTTCAAAATTTCGAGAAACTTATTGCAGAAAGGAAACATATGCAGGAACGTTCTTTGGTAAATTCATTTTAATTCATTGGCTTCAATCTAGTTCAAACGTGGACCCGCAGTCAGTAATATTATTTTTGGGGTTGGTACGTCCTACAGGACGTACCAACCCCAAAAATTATATTACGGACTGTGGGTCCAAGACTGGACTACATGTAGCTTCAGTCGGGACCGATTTGTTGTTCCCACAACCCCACTTCGTCTGAACACACTGGTGCCATTGTCATTTTCAGAGTTTTACGAACAGAAGAATGATTTGCTAAAAAATCATGGGAACCGACTATTAATCGACTAACCGTCGATTACTGGTCACGATTAGTCGATTACAAAAAATGATAGTCGCGACAGCCCTAATCGTTTCCAGAATCTTAACTGTACAACAAGTGTACAAAACTTGGCTTTAAAAGTTTGGGAGTTTTCACTTTAGGTTTTTGGGTAACAATACAGTTACAGGCAGCTATTACCATCACTAATATGGCTGTCACTATCACCACTCAGAGCCCAGTAGTAATAGTAACAATAATATTAACAATACAGTTACAGACAGCTATTACCATCACCACTATCACCACTGAGAACCCAGTAGTAATACTAACAATAATATTAGCAATAATAATAGGCTAAGCCTAAGGTTTCACACTCCCATGCTTTTGGCATATTTTTTGTAATGTTGATTACTAAAATTTCTTGGGAGTTTTGGCTTGGTAACAGAAAAATGTTCTGTTTTTTCCCCATGTTTACGTCCTCACCCTTGGGTGTTTTGGCATTTTGGTCTGCATCTACCATCTGTTGTTCTGCAGTTTCTTCTCTGGAAGTCTCTGTTTTGCATCAGATAGTGTTTAAATTGGTAACTGATTTTGGGCCATGTTTATCAGTGCCTGGCGTCATGTTTCTGGTTTTTGAACACTTTTTGTTCATGTTGACAACGGTTGCTTCTAATAGTGATTACTTGTCCTCTGCTTAGTTCAGTTCATAGCAAGATACATTAATATTGTCCATAAGTGTTACATTACTTTTTTGAAATGATTTTAAATTTTTGTCCACACTTAGGCTTTTTGGAGATCCATTTGGGCTCATTGTTCCCATTGGGAACTTGGGCCCTTTTGAAAAATTTTTTTTTTGAAATTATTTTCTTTTGTAATGATTATAATGGATTATATTATATTATGTATCTTTGTTTCAAGGGTTAGTGCGAGTACTATGACTGTTTATATTTTTTCTTGATGAAAAAATATTGTTCAAATTGTTATGCGAGGATATCTTCCTCTAATTCTCAAGTTCATTGTGTTTCTTGTAGTCAATGTATTCGCACTAATTCTTGCTCTGTGTGAGGAGACGTGTGTCACAGCATTTTGTTAGCAGTGAGGATCCATACTGGTCCTCTCTCTGCAGGGTCACTCTACTTTATCAGTTTCTTTTTCAGAAGAACAAGAACAGGGTGATATTTCCGTGATGTCTTCAACAAGTGTATCTCAGTCGTTGCAATATTAGGGCTAGCGGCAAAGTGCTCAAGGTAATACGACAATTGCCAAAGAGTTCCCCAGTAGGATCAAAGGCATTGATCATCCTCCAGTCTGCCCGGTGTAGCGACCATTCACCGAATGGCTCGGCAGCTGGGTTAGTCCGTTGCGGTCCAGGGAAGCAGTTTGGGTGATGCAAGCACTATAAAACATCGAATGTGCACACCCAGCAACGACGGATCCGAGGATAGTACGGAGGAAGCCTGTCAGTCCGGTAGCTAGCTCGTCCAGGTCCACCCAGACCGCGAGCAAGAGAGGCCCCCCCCCCCCCCCTCTCTCTCTCTCTTACATCAACATCCGCGCCGCGATGTTGTTGTATGTTCGTTCGTTAGTCGGAGCTTGCGTCCACTCCTCGGGAAACAGTCCGACGCGGCTGTTACATTGGCTTCCTCATCCTCACGTCAACACACACGACCGCACCTTGGCTATGTGACCACAGATTTCCAGGGGACGTTCGCATATTATATAAATGCAGGATTGAACATCCCTGGTGCTTCTGCTTCGCCGACCAGGGAATATACGTCGATCAGGTCACTCCATCTGCAAGCGAAGGACACGAGTCCTTTCCAGTTGGTACATTCGCATATTATATAAATGCAGGAATGAACGATCTGAAGCTTCCAGCGGATAATTATGTAGGGCCGCGGCTCCACAGGTTTCATTGAGAAACATGATCAGGGTGATGTTATTGTGATGTCTTCGAAAAGTGTGCCTCCATCATCACAGTCAAATGAAGAGCTAGCGGTAAATAGTGCTCATGCAGATATGTCAATTGCTTAAGAGGTCCCAAGTAGGATCGATGGCATTGGCGTCCGCTAGCTCGCCCGGTGTAGTGACCATTCATCGAATGGCTCAGCAGTCGGGTTCGTCCGTTGCGACTCCAGGAAGGAGATTTGGGTGATGCGAGCACTATAAAAAGACAATGTGCACACCCAGTGACGACGGATTCGAGGATGGTTCGGAGTAAGCCTATTAGACCGGTTCCTAGCTCGACCAGGTCCATCCGGGCTGCAAGTGAGAGAGGTCCCTCTCTCGTACAACAACATCTGGGCCCAGATGTTGTGATACAAAACGTTCCACAGTCTGAGCATACGTCCACCGCTCGGGACGCTCCGTTATATAGACAGTCCGGAGAGACAGCTCTTTGGGCTTTCTCATCCTCACAGCAGCACACACGACCGCACCTTGGCTACGTGACCAGTGATTTCCAACCAACATCGCCAACCAGGGATTCTGTGGCGACCAGGTCACGCCATCCGGTAGCCAAGGATACGAGGCCTTCATTCTCCGGACGTTCGCATATAAGAAGTATGCAGGAGTCAACGTCCAAGGAGCTTCCAGCGGCTAAATCCACAGGCCTCCGTTACGGACGTGCTATCGCAAATAGCACAAATTATCGCAGCATCCCAGCATCCGACAGAAACTCTGTCAGATCAGGAATTATCCAAGGAAGCTGGTTTGGTACGTTCCGCTGCAGTTCAGGCACGAACGACCAAATATGTTAAGTGGTCCGACAGGATGGCGAAAGGGAGTTGTAATTTTCCCTTTTTGGAACAACATAAATTGCCGTAGAGTGCATCCGGCATTATCATCTGACGTTGTTCCTCCGGACCAAAATGTTGCGTTGCCGGATAAGAGACTGATAGCGCCACTGGACACATAATTCTTTGGTCGGTTTAGGGACATTGTCCCTGAGTTTCCGACACAGTCCAGAAATGTTTCACGGACATTTGAACTATTGAATGACGCTATATATAACTTGCTACCAATACAGGCAGGCCCGGTTTCTTATCGGCAAATGCTCTACATCTGCCTTTCATCAATTCATGGAATAATTCGAAACGGCAGGATGGAGCATTCCGAGAGTTCCTCTGCGTCTAGACGACCAGGCCGAAGACCTAGTATTGTCTATACCGTCGTCTATGTCAATTCCAACCACGACATTGGAAACGACAATATCGTCTAACAGGGCTAACTTAGACGCATTATCGTACGCAGATCACCTTACCAGAGCGTTATCATTACGTCTCGATGGAAAGAATCCCAGGATGTATAAGCTCCTTATGAGTTCTTTCAAGGGCCTTAGCATTCTCCACATATAACTCTGCCCTTTTAGTGGCAATACGGAGTTGGTTAGACGTGACGTGGCCCTGGCTACATCCACGCGTGTGGATAGTAAGGTGAAAAACTCTCTCAGAGTCGCTCTTGTCTCCGGAGAGCTTCTCTTCAATGGCAAGCTTTCTGCCATCTATGATCAGATAACTAAGAGAGCTTCAGACTCTCTGCTATTCAAATCCGCTTCCAAAAAGTCGGATTCAGCGGAGAAGAGTAGGACAGGCACTTCTGGGGCGAATACGTCCAAGGGAAGATCCAATAGAGGTTCCTATGCGTCCTCTGGGTCTTACTGTAGAGACCGTCAGAGTAGCGACTCAGGTAGGGGCTGTAATTCTGGCCGAGACATCCGGTCAGACGCCCCTAGGTCGACAGTGCGAGGTGCGGGCCGTGGAGGACATGGTTTCTCCTTCTGCAAGCCTCGCTGGACCAGGAGGTAATGGTGTTAACAACCTCTATCGTGTTCCAGTGGGACGCCCCTTAGGTTCGAGGGGTGATTTCGGAAGGACTAAATTGTCCTTCAAAGGAAAACCTCCGTTAACTCGAAGTCCAAGATGGACTCAGTTTCTGTTAAGTCCGCAGGAATGAGGCTCGCTTCCATCAGAAGTCCAGTCTCTTCTGGAGAAAATCGTGATAGAGATCGTAGAAATCCAGTTCTGAAACCAGACTGGTTCTGAAACCAGATGGCTCATTCCATCCACTCATAAATCTGAGCTGGATAATCAAGCTGATCGTGGCTCCAAGATTCTATATGGAGACCATCCGATCGATCAGAGCGAGTATTCAGGTGAACGACTATGCTGCATGCATAGATTTCAAGATGCGTACTTTCACGTCATGGTACATCAGGCGTTCAGAAATTATCTTCGCTTCGCTGTCATAGGAGTCATGTATCAGCTCCGTGCAATGTGCTTTGATCTGAGTCTAGCGTCCTGGGCTTTCTCTTGAATAATGAACTTGGTAATGACTCATTTTCGAGCTCATTCGTCTGCGGCGACGTTGGCCTACCTGGACGGCATTCTCCAGAGGTGTGGCAATGACTTAACGCTTCAGAACGATGTGCAGAATCTGCTTCTATTGCTCCGACGTCTCGGTTTCATAAGTAAACGAGGAGAAGTTGGATCTGGTGATCTCCAAGTCATTCACCCACCGGGGGATGAGCTTTCAGATGCACAACAATCTCGTTCGTCTGCCATTAACCAGAGCAAAATTAATCAGTTGTTACGCTTGCTATTGTCTTTACAGACAAAGTTACGGCCAGAGATTTCATTAGACTGATAGGTTTGTGCTGAGCTGCCGCGGATTTTAATTCAATGGGGCGGCTACGCACTTGTCCTCTCCAAATTTTTCTGACTCAGAATTGGAGGGTGAAGATTTATTCGCTCGATACAGACATCCTCTTGTCAAATCAAATGAACAAGAGATTCAGACGGATGCCAGTCAAACAGGTTGGGACGCAACATTGAGCCCAACGGATTTGAAGTGCCAGGGTCTTTGGGATCCGCAGTTCCTAATCAAGCACATAAACATCAAGAAATGATGTCAATTTGGTTTGCGCTACGTCATTGGATGAACGTTATTCAGAATGCTCACGTGCAAATTCTGTCTGACAATTCGATGGTATTAGCGTATATTTGGATTTAGGGTGGCACTTATTCCATTCTGTTATTCAAGTTAACGGAATGAATCCTTCTGTTTGTACTAGAACATCAAGTTCTCCTTTTGGTCCGTCATATTCCGGGTCGTCTGAATGTACTAGCGGACTCCCTTTCACGGAGGGGCCGCTTGTTCCGTCAGAATGAACTTTCAACAAACAAGTATTCAATCAGATTTGCTACCAGTGAGAGCAGCCAATGATGGTCTTTTTTGCGACACATCTCAACAATCAGTTGCAAACGTATGTGTCACCGTGCTTGGATCCTCGAGCGTTTGAAGTAGATGCTCTATCGATCTTGTGAGACTGAATGATATGGTATGCGTATCTTCCAGCGCCGTTGCTTCAGCAGATATTGCTCAAGTTAAACAGTCTCAATGCAATTCTGTTGGTAGCATCTCTATCTCCACACAGACCATAGATTATTCTACTCGGGTGTCTTGTGGGACATGCCATGGAAGCTTCCTCCACATTTCGGTCCATTCTATTGCTAGATGTGTTCAATTAACTATCCGTACTGCTTATGATATATATCTTCAACTCAGCAGTCTGCGCTTAAGATTTCAGCTCATGAAGTAAGAATTCTTTCTACATCTTGGGCTAACGCTATTAGTGTTGCTATTACAGATCTAATGAAGGCTGCATATTGGTCTCAGCCTTCCACTCTCATGAATTTGTATCTTAGAATATTGAGTCCATTGCTGGAGATCTGTATTGTTTAGGTCCGTTATCTGTTGCTCAGAATGTCATCCACTAAACGCTTGCAACTATAGTTACGCAGGCTTTCTGTTCCGGCAGTGACTCTGTCCTGCTGCCCTCTTCGCTCTGGGGCATTTGATCCAGGGAAAGGGGGTGGAGGGGACCTTAGGTCACCTGCTTTATAGTGTAAAGCAAGGGAATACCTCTCCTGGAGTCAGTAATTCCGAGTCGGTACCGAGATGATTTTAATGTGTAAAGCTAATGTTTACTCATCCATGTAATATTTTTAAGTGTAGCTAGGTGTGAAGCATTTGTATATGTCACATATCATACGGGCATTAATATACAATCCTCGGACATTTTTATGAGTATAAAGAGTCGTATTTATCTGGACTTCCTTTATTTATTGGCTTTCCTTTAAAAATATTATCACAATGGATTATACTGGAGGTTAATAGAGATCATTGATGTTATTGTTCTCAATTACAGAAATGGTGTTGTGTCTTTCTCGTTTTGATGCAAATAAGAAAGATACATGTAAAGCCTATTTCTCCTTTCTCCTCGAGGGGATAATTCTGTTATATGTAGTTGAGTCTATTGGATTTTCCTTATGTGCTAGGCCCTCCAACCTTTTTACTATTCAACTAAGTCTGGGTTATTGGTACAGTATAAAAATGTTGAAAAATTTATAGTAATTTATATATTTTTTATACTTACCAATGACCCAGACGGGGATGGCCCTCCCATGAGTTGGGAACTCATACCTCCCCGCTGAGTACATAACGCTTACCAGGCACTGGTTGTAAGAATGATAACTGCGTCAATTTCGAGACCTCCTTGACACTGCGCATATGCAGTGGAGTAAAAGTACGGAGGACCATATAGGATATGTAATTTTCAGTTTTTGATGCAAATTTTGGGGATTGGGGGTAAAATTTGTGTTTGGCCCTAGATATTTAAGAGTTAGCACCAGCTAAGTCTGCATCATTGGTACAGTATAAAAAATATATAAATTACTATAAATTTTTTAACTTTTTGCGCCATTGGGCACAAAAAACACTTCAAAGCAGAGTTTTTCTCCAAAATAAGATTAGAAAGTTGCCCAGGGTGTCCAGCAATCAAGGGTAATAAAGTAGCTACAGTTCTGTTCAAAAATAAGTGAAAATAGTTATTTCAACATAGAAAAATCAAGTTGTGCCACACCCAAATTGCTCTCATGGAGTAAAAACCTCCTATGCATCTCATCAAAACAACATTTGAATAAAATCACAGGCTGAAACAGGATATTTCTCATTAATTTGACCATTACAGCTGCCAAAATAAAGAAAAATCCCTGTTCAGTGACTGTTTCTCACATTGAGAATGTAACAAATCATACTTTCAGCAAGCATATATAGACAGAGGGGGTTAAATTCTAGAATAAGCAAAAATGATAATTCTACTGACTATATTTGGGGATGGAGGTTAGTTAGCAAGTGGAAATCAATAATAAAATTGACTGAATGTTTTTCAGATTGAAAATATGCTCCATTCCAAGTTTGGCCATGGTGGTTAAAACTTGCTTATTTTACACAGACAACAACATTTAGCTCAATTAATACTGCCATTTCATATTGGCCTGCCTCTGATTAACTACAAACAAAACAAAATAACCAAATTGTACCATCTTTTCTCCACCTAAGGTCCACTCTTCATTTGGCCAGCATTTTATGCATATGGGCACTCTAAAATAGGCTTTATTTCATGAAAAATGAGCTTCCAACATCTTCAAAATTACCGTTGCTCAAAAATTTCCATCAAAGTACAAACCAACTTGGCTTCAGTCATCACAGTAATAACACCGGTAGACCCAACATCCAAAAATATCACTCGACAGAAATCACAAGAAATACTGCTGTAGGTTACAATACAGTGTTTTTTTTCCATTGACGACAGTACTAATCTTTCCTCCTCTCCCCATCTCATCAAGCTGATTTGGGCAAAAACAACCATCTATTCATTTAGTTTATCATCTCATGAAGACAATATACTGAAAAAAAATATAGGTCGCCATGTGAATTTTGCCTTTAAATTTGGAGCTTCCTGTACTCCCGTCCAGTTTCGCACTGAATGAAGTAGACATATTTTTTACCTATCCCCACCCAATTTTAATGTTCTCTCACACATTTCAGAAGACAATTATAGTCACCAATATTTTATATCTTTTCCAAAACATGCACTTTAAAAATTTTATTCACAATTACAAGCTTGGTTCATTTTCCACCAATCAGATAATTCCAGGAACTTTTATCCTCCATTAAAGGTTGGGTGCACTTCTCCACTAGAGATGCTGTTTTCACGAAAACACTGTATTGTAACCTATATCGGAGAGATCTCAGATAGTACCCGTCAGGGTGTATTGTTAATGGAATTTATTGTACACCTGAATGGGGTCCCCTGTGGGTAACCTCGGAAGTGTGTTCACTCTCCAGAGATTGTTCATTGTGGTTCTATTGGACATGTGTATGTTATATATTATATCTCTGATTTTCGACCTATTTGTGTTTGCTGACTCCGGTGTACGTTATATGGTTGGTGATATTAATTACCAGGATCGTTGATATAGCCTTAGCTTCTGAAGTGGTGTTAAGCACCATTTATTATTAATAATTAATACATGACTGCCTGTTCGACTTATTTTTATATTGTTTCTTGGTACCACTTTTACTGACTCCAGAACACTCTCCTCTTTCTTTTTGAGGATTCCTTCAAAAGAAAGGGGGGGGGGGGGGAGGGAGGGATTTTTTACCTCTCCTCTGGCTTGATAAGTATGTATTTATGAGTGAAGCTGTTTCATCTGTAATTGTATCCTGCATACAGCTGGAGTTTTATTATATATGGCGTATGTTTGTGGGGGGGATATTCTCTCATTCTCAATTACGCCATCCTAATTTTCGGGGCTCAGTCCGGGCTAACCTTAACTCCATTTAGCATAGTCTTCAGCATAGTTTACAGAATTACTTGAACTGGCTTCCTTTTTAGCTCACCTGACTGAAAGTCAGGTTGAGCTTTTCTGATCACTCTTCGTCCGTCCGTCATCCTGCGTGAAGGTGGTGTTTGAGCCTCTTTCTCCTAAACCACTGGCCACATTTTAATTAAATTTCATGTAAGTAGTGGTTATATAGGGGCATTTTGATTTTTATGCAAATTAGGTTTTGGCTCATATTGAGCAGAGGGATGGGGAAAAAATGAGCAAATTTTTGAAAATCTTCTAATGAACCACCAGTAGCAGAGACTTTATATGTGGCATACCGAGTCCTTTTGAGGTTTACAATCAAATTTTTCAAGAGAAGTTTGTGGGGCATTATTTGCCTTCGTTATGGGAAGCGCAAAAATTTTGACCACGCCTAAAATTTCTATTTTCAGAACCGTGAGGTTGATCTGAACCAAATTTGATATGAGATGATAGTGGGTCATAAGTAGTTGATTGATGCAAAAAAAATGTTCTCATTGCCCTGTGGGAACCTCGGGAGCTAAAAATAGGAAAAACCTTAAAACTGCCACATCTCTAAAACTATATGGCACAGAGAATTCTTATTTTGTATATATAAAGCTTATTTTTATCCAGTAGAATAGAATGGTTAAAAAAAATCCCTATCGGCTTGATTACAAGACATGTTTTTCAGGACTTTGAAAAAGTGCTGAGTCAGTCAGCACTTTTTAACAATGGAGGCAATGGGAAAAACATTAAAAAATCTTCTCCAGTTCCAGCGGGCAGAATCTTTTGATATTTGGTATGCAACATTGTAGGGTGGATCTGATTCAAGTTTGTTCAAATCGGCCTCCTGGGTTCATATTTGGGCTCAGTATAGGAGCCCGTTTTCGAACTTCGTGCATTTCAGGCAAATTTCTTAAAAAATCTTCTCCAGATCCAGCAGGCAGAATCTTTTGATATTTGGTATGCAACATTGTGGGGTGGATCTGATTCAAGTTTGTTCAAATCGGACCCCTGGGTTCATGTTTGGGCTCAGTGAAGGAGCCCAATTTGAACTTAGTACATTTCAGGCAAATTTCTTTAAAAAACTTCTTCTCAAGATCCAGCAGGCAGAATCTTTTGATATTGGGTATGCAGCATGCTTAGGGGGGTGAGATTCAAGTTTGTTCAAGCCACTATGGTAGCCCAAATTATAACTTAGTTCAAAATGAGGAATTTTCTTTAAAAATCTTCTTCTTCAGCTCCAGTAGTCGGAATGTTTTGATATTTGGTATGCAGCATCCTTAGGGGGGTGAGATTCAAGTTTGTTCAAGCCATGTCTCTAGGTCCATATTTGGGCTCACTGTGGGAGCCCGAATGATAACTTAATTCAAAATGAGGAATTTTCTTTAAAAATCTTCTTCTTCAGATCCAGCAATTGGAATGTTTTGATATTTGGTATGCAGCATCCTTAGGGGGGTGAAATTCAAGTTTGTTCAAGCCATGGTGCTAGGTTCATATTTGGGCTCACTGTGGGAGCTTGAATTGTAACTTAGTTCGAAATGAGGAATTTTCTTAAAAAATCATCTTCTTCAGATTCAGCAGTTGGAATGTTTTGATATTTGGCATGCAGCATCCTTAGGGGGGTAAGATTCAAGTTTGTTCAAGCCAAGTCCCAGGGTTCATATTTGGGCTCACTGTGGGAGCCCGAATGATAACTTAGTTCAAAATGAGGAATTTTCTTTAAAAATCTTCTTCTTCAGATCCAGCAGATGAATGCTTTTGATATTTGGTATGCAACATCCTTAGGGGGGTAAGATTCAAGTTTGTTCAAGCCATGGCCCTAGTTCCATAAAATTTGTCTCTCATGACTTCATTCCTTTGGTGTGTTGATAAACCATGTCTAACTGAATGTGACCCCCAAATACTTCTTGGAAGCACTTTGGCCGGTGAGCGATTAAGGCTCCTTGGGGCCTCTTGTTTTAGATCCACTGGTCAGAATCTTTGGATATTTGGTATAAGCTTTTCTTAGGAGCAGCAGATGCAACTTGTTGAAATCTATTGTCTGGGTTGATATTTAGGCTACTATGGGCGCCTTCAGGCCCCCTGGGGCCTCTTGTTATACTTCTTCTCTATTACTGTATAGAGAGACATGCATGTAATTCCTAATAATTTTAATTTCCTTTCACCTTGGATTACAGGATTGGAACTATGTTGATCAACTAATTCAGAAGTTCTAGGCCCTCTGCCTTTTTACGATTCAGCTAGTCTGGGCTATTGGTTTACAGTGTAAAAATATTATAAATTTAAAGTAATTTGTAAGATGTAGTTTTTTTCCTGCAAGCCTTGTTTGAGTTTAAATACATACATGCATTTCTTCACTTCCTGATTGGTGGCTGGGTCGTGTTCTATGGCGACCTCATGGGCACATCCACTTTTTAGTTGGTTGGTTTCCTGTGATTATTTGTTTATATATACGAGGGCTTAATTCATCATGAATAAATTGCTTGTCTTTGGGTACCACGGAGGCTGCATAACCAGTTAGCTGGTACTCAGATGATTCCATGCAGGATTTTAATGCTAACACGCATAATAATTATTAGGCAGACGCTTTATTGAATGTTATGGACCTTAGAAATTATGAATTAATTTGGGGGCAGTCCATGTCTGAGCCTGTTAATCATACCTACTTCCATTTCTAGATCCAGGTTGTTTCTATTAATGTCGTTACTCAACTTGTATATTCGCACGTTATAGTGTCAGATAGCGGATAGTACACTGAGTGGAGAGTTGTTACTGGAATTTATTGTACACCTGAATGGGGTCGCCTGTGGGTTATCTACTAATTTTGAAGTCCTAGGCCCTCCACCTTTTTACGATTCAGCTAGTCTGGGCCATTGATTTACAGTGTAAAAATATTATAAATTTAAAGTAATTTATATATTTTTATTCTTACCAATGGCCCAGACAGAGATGGCCCTCTCATGAGTGGGCATTCATACCTCCCCGCTGAATTTTTATGTAGTACTCTTTTCTACAAAGAATGATGTTGGCGCCAATTCCGGTCATTCCCTGACATCTGTTCATGCACAGAGAGTAAATGTATGATAGTGGGGGGAGGGGGGGGGGGGGGGGGGTTCAAATTTGTGTTTGGCCCTTGATAACTTGGAGTTAAGCACCAGCTAGTCTGGGCCATTGGTAAGTATAAAAATATACAAATTACTTTGAATTTATAATTTTTTTGTAACTTCAAATATATTTTTACAGATGTTATCCCAGAAATTAATAATGAATTCAAATAAAAGTATCTATATCTTAATCCTTTAAGATCTGTGCTAACTACACATCACATCAAGTGAAGTTTTTGGGGTATGAACATAACACGGTACAGAAACAAAGGGAAAGGGAAGTCTGCACAATAATAATCCATTCAGATATTAATAATTGCCACTCGCATGGATATGAATTACTAACACAAATACGCCACTGACATTATCTATCAATACTTAAAATACAATAGGTCATACAGTTAAAACTAGAAGTCCTGTCATGAACTGCGCGCTTATCTAGGCATAATTGCGCGTAGGAATTGCGCGCAATTGCCATATCGAATGGCATCACTAGCACGGTGGGTTTTCCTGGTTACTCATAGCAAACACATGCAATGTTTCTGCCAATGGACCTCCGGGTTACCCGGAGGTCCATTGGCTGAAACATTGCTTGTGCACAGGCCATATGGACAGAATTTGATAGCCTTACTATGGTCATAACGCGTAGATTAACGCGCAAATCGACGTGCAATTTGTGCGCATTTCATGACAGGACTTCTAGTTTTAACTGTAAGAAGAACCAAACAATGGCGAGGAAAATGTTCACACTCCATAAAACAGCTGTATTAATTAATATTCATGAACAAAGGAAAAATAAACACCACAGTCAGCTACAGTGGCGAATTGTGTGATATTCTTTTCGCACAGAAAGTCATAGCACTTTCTTGTTTTCCCTTCCTGTCTGAGGCTCGGAGCTGCCTCTGTGATGTGATTTTAAATCAAAATAAAATAACTCTGTGCATGTTTGTAAAAATGTTTTCTTAAAGATATTGGGTTCAGTTGAACGTAAGGTACTGAGTATAGTAAATTTTATTCGATTGTTAACCACCTAGAAGATAACTGTGTTGTCAACTGTTCATGAAATCAGTTCCCCAGAACATCGTCCGAGTTTTTCACCCTCTGAACTGGTTTACTATATACTGGTATATCGTGGTATTTTTTTCAATACCGGTATCAAGAAATGTTTTTAAAAATCTTCAGAATCTTCTCACATGTGGTATACAACATATCTAGGGTAGTCAGATTCACGTTTGTTCCAGTCAAGTTCCTGAGTTAATATTTGGGCTCACTGTGGGACTCCCAAGTTTACCTTAGTGCAATATGAGGATACGTGAATTTCTTTAAAAATCTTCTTCAGATCCACGAATCAGAATCCTTTCATATTTGGTATACAACATTTCTAGGGGGGGTTAGTTTGAGGTCTGTTCAATTCGACTCCCTGGATTAATATTTGGGCTCTCTATTGGAGCCCAAAGTTTAACTTTGTGCAATATGAGGAAATTATTTTAAAAATCTTCACTTCCACCACACAGAATCCTTTCATATTCAGTAAATTACATCTCTACGTGGGTCGGATTCAAGTTTGTTCAAATCGTGTCCCTGAATTAATATTTGGGCTCCCTGTGGGATCCCGAACTTTGACTTGGTACAATATGAGGAAATTTCTTCAAAACATTCCTTCCCCAGGTCCACCCATCAGAATGTCTGTAGGTTTGGTATACAACATCTCAGGGGGGCAGATTCAAGTTTATTCAAATCAGGTCCCTGAGTCAATATTTGGTCAATTTTTGTTGGGGGGGGGGGGGGGATTTTGACCCCAATATTTTAACTTGGCGATTTAACCAATCGCCAAGTTAAAAATGGGGGCCCAAATTTTAACTTTTCGCAATTTGAGGAAATAGCTTTAAAAAAATTTCTTCTCCAGAACGGTCAATGAGAATGCTTCCATATTTGTTTTACAACATCTCTAAAGGGGAGGGGTGGGATTGTGGTCAGATTGAAAAATATTTCAAATTGTGTCCCTGGGTTAATATTGGGGCTATCGATTGGGGCCCTAAGTTTAATTTTGTGCAATATGAGGAGATTTCTTTAGAAATTTTCAGATCCACTAGTCTGATTCCTTTCATATTTGGTATATAACATCTTTAAGGGGGATCCGATTCAAGTTTGTTCAATTCAAGTCCATGGTTTAATATTTTGGCTCTCTATGGGGTTGGGGGCAGGGAGTGGGCAGGTTAGGTTCAAGGTTGTTCAAATCCATTCCTTAGTGTTTTATCATTAATTTTTTTTTTTCTAATAACCTGTGGAAGTTTGGCAGTGCTTGTCTACATCTAATAGAATTTGAAGCAGTAAGGAAGACCTATGATATGTCCATCTGACATGGACACTTAGAGGTTGAGAATAAATTCATGTCCTCCTCTGTAGTGTTGATGAACCATGACTAACTGAATATGACCCAAAATATTTCTTCTAACCACTTTGTTAGGTGAGCGAATGAGGCCCCTTGGGGCCTGTTGTTTTAATTTGGAGTGTGCATTAGGCAAGATAAGATAAGAGCTATAACTTATGATTCATTTTTGTGAAAAATGTTGCCATTTACAATGACCTTTAAACTTACAGCATTCTTACTTCAGCTAGCCCTACAGTTTACATTTAAAAATGCATGCTCTGACATTGTGCACACATGGTAGAGCTGTAGGTTAACCGAAACCGAACTGAGGTTTTTAGTTTTTTAAAAAAAACGAAACCGTCGACATCTCGTAATCTAAGGTTTTTCGTTTTTTTATTAAATACTCTCTTGCTGCAGAAATTCACAGAATGTAGCCATCCCAGACTAGTGAGAGTACCCAGACACTACCAATGGCAGTGTCTGGGTACTCTCACTACTCTGGGAAGGCTACATTCTATGAATTTCCGACATTTCAGTTTAGTTGTGTTTGAAGATTTCCTCAAGTTGCGTGTAGGTGTCAGACCTCGAAAAATGGCCAAGCACAATAAAAGTTCTGTATATTTAAGTAATTATTATATTGGCCTTCCTGATTCTTCATGTACTATAGCTTATTTCGGGCATGTATTGAGTTTCACACAATTTCACTGCCATTCAGTTTTGACTAATAATATAATAACACTTTGGCCAGCCGCTGATTTGTCGCGGTTCTCGGACGAGAAGGCCATGGTTACCCCTGTACTCCCAACTGCCTCCCTATTCCCACGCTTCTCCTCTCCTCCCAACACTCGGAGACGAACTGCTTGATAATATCTCTTGTCCCATTCTTCCCAAATCTCTCCCATTAGCATATTAACCCTCTCCTTTGAGTCTCCCACTAACCACATGTCCTTCACCATCCCACTTCCCCATTATACTCCCAGTGAATCTCATTCTTTTAGGCTGATACTTTGGGCATTCTAGAAGAAAGTGTTCCAGGGTCTCCACCATGTCCAAGTTACACATCTGGCACTCCCTTTCACCGTCTTTCCCAATTTTTCCCCTCAGCTCCAGGGATCGTGACCTCAGCTTGAACAACAGTGACCCCCCAAAGGTACCATCAAGGTACTCTTCAAAACCTGGCTTCTCTTTATCACGCAGGCCACCCAAAGACCTCTTTGATTTGACCCCCTCTCGCCAATTACGGTTATAATCCTCCATGACCCTTTCTCTGACGATTTTTTTACCCTGGTTTGCCCCAACGTCCAGGTCCGAGATCTCCAATGAGTAGTTCTCTACTAGCTCCCTCACTTGGACCATCCACCCCATTTTGATATTTGAGTTGAAAATTCTCAGGAACATTGCTTTACACCATCGGCTGTCGGGGAGATTTACCAAATAATTAAGATAACCGAGCTTCAACAGGTCTATCCTGTCCTTGATCCTCATCCACCCAAGCTCACCCCTGATTGCTTCTAGCGCTGCGGCATTACTCGACCCCGTTATCCGGACATAAGAATGAATTTTATTTGGCCTCATGAACACACCGAAAAGCGAACCGAACCGAGGTTTTACTCCACCTGAAAAACCGAAACCGAACAAGAAATTTAAAAACCTACAGCTCTAACACATGGTGCTGTTATGTTGAAATTTCACATTGGAACCTTTGATCTTCAGTTTTGCCATTTCACACCAAGTTCAAATTTGTCAAGTTGGTCTACAGTGTCATTGACACTTTCATTCTTATTATTAATGACAGGTGATATAGTAATGTGTTTTGTTCTTCAGAATACACATCATGATGAGAGAATGCTGTTTAATATCCAGGTAACAAAAACTGGAACTTTTGGATTTGTGTTGAAGGTTTAGTATTGGTGGAAAAGAAAAAAAGATTCAGATTGAAGGCAGACATGAAATTACAGTAATGTTATAAATTGACAGTTAACTTAATACAAATTGCTGATTTTTGAAGAGTTTTGAGAAGATACAGTTGAAACGTAAATGAGGTACATTGGGCTGTTTTCATTGAACTGTTTGAACAGAACAGACTTGGTTGATCATAAAAAGTATGGAAGAGCTTTCTATTGGATTTATGTGTGTTAGATCTTTTAACCAAAAACAAGGTTTCACACAACATTTCAAAACACTCACAAGTGAGAAAGCATTTGAATGTAATATATGTAATGAAGAGTTTGCTTGTGAATCATATCTCAACAACCATCTTAGAACTCATACAGATGTGAAACTATTTAAATATGAAAAATCAAATCAAGCATTTATTGATGATTCAAAGCTCTCCAAACATCATGGAATTCCTACAGGAGAGAAACCTTACCAATATAACATATGTAGTAAAGAATTTACTACTGAAACACCGCTGAAAACACATCTCAGATTTCATACAGGAGAAAAACAATTTGAATGTAATATATGTAATAAAGAATTCAACAATAATTCAGATCTCTTCCACCATTTCAGAATTCATACAGTTGATAAAACATTTTGCTGTAGTATGTGTAATAAAACATTCGATCAAGAATCGCTTCTCAAAATACATCTCAGAACACATACAGGTGAGAAACCATTTGAATGTAATATATGTTATAAAGCTTTTAGTCATGAATCAGATCTCAAAAGACATGTCCAAATTCATACAGGTGAGAAACCATTAGAATGTAATAAAGCATTTGGTCGTGAATCAAATCTCAAAATACATCTCAGAACTCATGCAGGGGAGACACCATTTGAATGTAATATATGTAATAAAGCATTCGGTTACAAATTAAATCTCAAAATACATCTCCGAACACATACAGGTGAGAAACTATTTGAATGTAATATATGTAATAAAACATTTTGCCAGAAATCACATCTCAAAATACATCTCCGAACACATACTGGTGAGACACCATTTGAATGTAATATATGTAATAAAGCATTCGGTCAAAAATCAAGTCTCAAAAAACATCTCCGAACGCATACAGGTGAGAAACCATTTGAATGTAATGTATGTAATAAAACATTTGGCCGGAAATCACTTCTCAAAATACATATCAGAACACATACAGGTGAGAAACCATTTGACTGTAATATATGTAATAAAGCATTCGGTGACGAATCAAGTCTCAAAAGACATCTCCGAACGCATACAGGTGAGACACCATTTGAATGTAATATATGTAATAAAGCATTCGGTGACAAATCAAATCTCAAAATACATCTCCGAACACATACAGGTGAGACACCATTTGAATGTACTATATGTAATAAAACATTTGGCCGGAAATCACATCTCAAAATGCATCTCCGAACACATACAGGTGAGACACCTTTTGACTGTAATATATGTAATAAAACATTTGGCCAGAAATCACAACTCAAAATACATCTCCGAACACATACAGGTGAGACACCATTTGAATGTAATATATGTAATAAAGCATTTGGTGCCAAATCAAGTCTCAAAAATCATCTCCAGACACATACAGGTGAGAAACCATTTGAATGTACTATATGTAATAAAACATTTGGCCGGAAATCACATCTCAAAATGCATCTCCAAACACATACAGGTGAGACACCATTTGAATGTAATATATGTAATAAAGCATTCGGTCACAAATCAAATCTCAAAAGACATCTCCGAACACATACAGGTGAGACACCATTTGAATGTACTATATGTAATAAAGCATTTGGTCACAAATCAAGTCTCAAAATACATCTCCGAACACATACAGGTGAGAAACCATTTGAATGTAATGTATGTAATAAAACATTTGGCCGGAAATCACATCTCAAAAGACATCTCCGAACACATACAGGTGAGACACCATTTGAATGTACTATATGTAATAAAGCATTCGGTCACAAATCACTTCTCAAAATACATCTCCGATCACATACAGGTGAGAAACCATTTGAATGTAATGTATGTAATAAAGCATTTGCTCGAAAAGCATTTCTCAACATGCATCTCAGGTCACATACAGGTGAGAAACCATATGAAGGTAATATATGTAATAAAGCATTTGCTCAAGAAGCTCAACTCAACATGCATCACAGAAGACATACAGAAGAGAAACCATTTAAATGTAATATATGTGATAAAGGATTTGGTTCAATCACACCTCAGCATGCATCACAAAACCCACGCAGGGAAACCATTTGACTGTAATATTTGTAACAAAGCATTTGGTCATGAATCTAGTCTCAAAATGCATCTCAGAAAAACATACAACCATCGGTCAGTAATCACTTCTGAAAGTGCATGTCAGAGCACACACAGGTGAGAAACCATTTAAATGTATTACATGTGATAAAGCATTTGGCATGGAACATCCTTTGGCGTTGAAGATTAAAGTTTGTTTAAGGGAAGTTGGTAGGTCAGTGTTTGGGCTCTCTGTGGGAGGCTATCCATTTTGGGGCTGTGTCCAAAATTTGTATTCAAGAACCCGTAGGCCAGTTTGAACCAAATTTGGCATGTAGTATAAGTCGGTCCTAAGTAATTGATTGATGCTCTACAAAAAAATGTTCAGAGCCCTGTGGCAACCCCAGTTTCTAAAAATAGAATAAAATCAAAAACCCGCATTTTTCAAACCACACGGAGCAGAGAACTGTTATTTGGTATGAGGCATCCTTAGGGCCAGTAGAATGGAATGGTTAAAAAATTTGCCATTGGTGGTGTCAGGGTATTCTGTAACGGTGCATCAAAAAATTATGAGTTAGCTTTTTGACAGTAAGTTTTCCTGAGGTAATAGCTGTTTACATTTCTTCATACTAGATTTCAGTGTAATTAATCATATCAAAGAGAAGTGATTGTTAGCTGTCAAACATGACCTGTAATCTTTGATTGTAATCAAAAATGTCAAGTTGTGATTTCTTGATGGAACCCTTTCAATGCAGTGCACATATTTTTTTTCTGGTTTCTGGGAAACATTTATCTGATTCCTGCATGAATATCTTTACTTTAACCCTCTCAAGACTTCAGTGTGGTTTCCAAATATTTTATTTCATTTAATGTGTGAATAATGTTAACCCTTTCCATACTCTGCTTTGTTCAAATGAAGGTGTTGCCATCTTCAGTCTGATGGAGTTTACTCTTCTGATTTTTCCCACAAAATTACTATATTCCTTGAGGTGGATGCTTCATAAGCCTAAGATGCTTTAAAAAGCCTCTTCTCATAAGCCACTTGCAATAATGTTTGGATTTCTGGTTTGTAACTTATTTTAGTGATACAAATTCACTTTTATTCAAAGAAACTAAGTAGGTCAAAAATTGGGCTCCACTGAAAGTTTCTATTTTCAGAACCAATGGGCACATGTGAACCAAATTTGTCATGTAGTATATAACCGGGTCATAAGTACTTAATTTATGCTCAGGATAGGACTTGTTTTTTGTAACTTAAAATTGATTAACAAGTGGGTGTTAATGTTTAGCTGTTTTCATTCTTGATGGTTTCACCCTCAAAAGTACTAAAATAGGTCAACAGTTTTATTTAAATGTTTTATGATGGAGGAGTCTGTTATGTGATAGTGATAATATATCATGTTTTATAATAGAGGGGATCTGTTATGTGATAATGATAATATATCATGTTGTATAATGGAGGGGATCTGTTATGTGATAATGATAATATATCATGTTGTATAATGGAGGGGATCTGTTATGTGATAATGATAATATATCATGTTGTATAATGGAGGGGTCTGTTATGTGATAATGATAATATATCATGTTTTATACTGGAGGGATCTGTTATGTGATAATGATAATATATCACGTTTTATAATGCGTCCTCGGAATCCAAAGCGAGAGTTTGATGCATGTTTGTCAATCCAAATAATGGCTATAATCTTTATTTATAACTAAACTACTCATCAGACGTGGATACAATTTTACACACGATTAAAATAGGCGCTTGCCTTCCTCTTAAACCTAAATTTCGCTGTTTTCCTCAGCGACAATCTTCCTCAGATAGACAGCTAATTGATTTCACACCTTTGTCGCATCTTGTCGACAGCTTCAAGCAGGCTACTACTTAACGAACACAAGAATTTCGCGTCGTCGTACATTTTATAAACCTTATTAATCATCAAAATACTCATCAGAAGTGAATAAAATTTTACAAACGAATAATATATACCCACATATACCTGCATATGCACCCTCAATCATTTTTAACTTGTATTTCCTATTATTTTCTCTTCTGTTCGTTTATGTTCGTTTATGTTCGTTTGTGTTCGTTAAGTAGTAGGACCGTATTTTTGCACATTTTTCAATTGGACAAGATTTTATACGTATGGAATTTATTTTTCGATTTGACTGCTACCTGTATACAAGCAAAGGTGTGCCTTCAATATATAATCAATTTCAGCAATTATCCTGCATCTCAAATTCATTTAATCCGCCTGTCAAACGTGTTGCAATAATCACAACACGGCCATTGACAGAAATGAGAATTGGTCATCAGTTCTTACGTAAGTGGTGACGTTTCACACAAACTTAATGACCTTGCCATTGAGAGTAGAGCACATGCTTTTGTATTTGTAAACAAAAGGTGGTGGATTCAGTTTTTGTCTGGTATGTCGACTTTCCGGGAGATTTTTGGTCCAAATTGACTCCCGGGCGGGAGGGGATAGCTAATTCCGGGAGAATCCCGGGCATTCCGGGAGAGTTAACATGTCTGCCATTAATCTGTCTAGTGCCTCTTTGTTACAGGCCAAAACATCTTCATTCAGTGTGGTAGTGGTTGCCTCTTTTAATAATTTTGCAACCAGTAACATAAGCTGTGTTGTTTATAATTATACCCCCACTTTCGAAGAAAATGGGGGTATACTGGATTACATGCATTTGTCCGTCTGTGCATCTGTGTGTGAGTCCGTCTGAAAATATTCATAAATTAAGTAAATTATTATTTTTTATAATATTTGTTGGTCATAGGTATGCCCACACTACTTTTTTTTTTTTTATTACTTGTTCACTTAGACATTGTGTCCGTCCGAGCCAAATTTTATCTGTTCAGCCTGTATCTCGGGTATCAAATGGTCTATTGCAATGAAATTTGCCATGGACACTGCTTATGGTATGGGCTTTAAAAAAAGGATTCAACGATATTTCTCACATTCTCCTTTTTAGAGTTATCCCCTTTTTTGACTTAGATATTGTAGGAAATAGACATTATTTGTCTGTTCAGCCCGTATCAAAGGTATGGGTTATCGGATTTTCCAAACACCAAACAATTTACCATACCTATTGACTTGGAAATTGTTGAAAACTTTCGAAGAAAATGGGAGGGGCGGGGCATACTGGATTGGGGTCATCGGATTTCAGTGTAATATGGCTTGCAGTTTGCCTATGACAAAGGCTTCTGCCTCATTGCATAAAACTTCCAAACACCAAACAATTTACCATACCTTTTGACTTAGAAATTGTTGGAAATTGTTGAAAACTTTCGAAGAAAATGGAAGGGGGAGGGGTATACTGGATTGCATCTGTCCATCTATGCATAAATCCATCAGTCCGTACGAGAATATTCATAAATGGTATTTGTTGGTCATAGGTATGCCCACACTAGGCGATACACCATGTGGAGGTATGCACCGGACGAAAGTCCAGCTCTTGTTTTGCAACCAGTAATCATAGGCAGTGTTGTCGTTTCTGAATTCACTTATTACTGCCAAGTTTCCATCCAAATATCTACAAAATCTAAAGCCAGAAGTACCTTACTCTCCATAACCAGGCATATAAAATTATATTTTTTCATTGCTCCAAATGTTGTGAATTAAAGAATATATTTGTTATTTGTTTTGTGTTTTTTTAGCTCACCTGACTGCAAGTGTACAAGCAGATTAAAATTTCTTGTACTCAACACCTGGTGTGATTATTATTTATATTTACACATAATAAGCCTCACATGAAACTTGTGCTGCTTAAAAAAAACAATCTTTCTGGCCTGCTCATGCTGGCTGAAGCTAAGAAAACGTCCATCAACGGTTTCAAAAGTTTTGTTGAAACTGTGTTTTCTTTGGTAAATATCAGTGACTGTTTGCGGAGCTTGGACAACGATGAAACATTGTGTTCTCTGATTGACCTGCACTTCACTTCACAAAGTAATTGTCAACTTTTAGTAATTTTGTGTCAAGATTTTTGAATACAATACTCACATACTTTTGAGTATTGCATTCGAAGATCTTTCACGGAATTACAAAAAGAGAATTAATCGCAGTTTCGATGACACAGTGACTGAAACTTAGAGGTAATCTGAACCTACACAGGTAATCTGCACAGATAAGTTTTTCTCTGCATAGAACATGAATCGAAGTATAAAAAATAGGCCGATGAAATCGTCAGATGTGTACCCATATGCACAACTAGTAGAAAGCTGTTTGATGGAGGGCCACCCTGGATGCCGACATTATGTACATCACACATGGTATGGGTACATATAGAAATGGATTGGAGGAGTTCCTAATTTGATGGATAAAGGGTTAATATGTCCGGATCAAATTACTAGATTTACATAAAAAACTATTCAGCACAGCACATCAGTAACCTGAATACATATATAAAGTAACCTGATAATCAGATTAATATTAGTAGGTGATAATTGCCGATTTAAGGACAGATTTTACAAAAACTGTACACGTACATGTACATGTACCACCATAGGGATTCAGTGTTAAATCGTGTACAGAGTGTAAAAAATGTTGTTTTTCCATGGTGTCCTAGAATCGGAAATTGTTTTTGAGGCTCTCAGATCACACTTTTGACGTTCAAACATCTGTTGGCGAACGAGTGAAATTCGAAACATCGCTCGGAAGGGAAAAAATGTATGAAATTTGAAGATAATGTAAATTTAAAATTTTTTTCAATGTTCCCATCGCAAATCAGACCTTCGATCCATTATTGGTGAACGCAAGCAAAAAACGCTTTGCCGGTTCAAGGACAGCATCGAAAATGCGGTTTGCTGGTTTTGGGACACTGACGTTCGTCAACGGCTGTTTGAACGGTCGAGGGTGCGATCCGATCGGTGAAACCTATTTGCTGATTCTAGGACAGGGAAAATCAATCTCAAAACATTTTCTCTACGTTCGCCAACGGCGTGAAGTGGGTGTAAAGTGAAGTTACTCATCGAGGATGTTTTTTTTTTTTTTTTTTTAACCAATTTCGGCCTCCGGTACATCAAAAAATGCGGTTTGCCCGTTCTGGGTCACCACCACGTTCGCGATCGCGTTTCGAACGGTCGAGGGTGCGATCCGATCGGTGAAAACGATTTGCCAATTCACCTCGCGAGTTTTGTGAGGTGAATCGAAATAGAATCGGTTTTGTGGAGTTTTCAGATATTGCACTCAATGTAAATAAAAATCAAATGGTAAAATTGCATTCTACTTAGATTGGTTTTAAGAGGTAAATTGAAATTTCAGTTGACTCATGTCTCGGTTCAAGAGACATCAAAAAAAACACCTTTTGACGAGACACGCTTCTAAATTGTTCCTATTCACAAAAGTGTATCTGTTTACTTCACACAGTATTTTGTTCTTTTGATGATAAATTGTTTTTGTTTACTTCAAACAGTATTTTGTTCTTTGATGATATGGAGGTGAGAATAATCGCCGAGGGCGATGCATTTTATCAATGGTTTTATTTTGTGAATGACTCTAAGTGTGTTATGTATTAATCAGAAATTGTGTTTTTTAACTATTGCTTTTTCGACTGAAACAATTTCCATGTAAAAATATAGAAGAAATACCGTTGCTCTACGTGCGAGTACTAACGCGGTTTTAACCATAATATTACGAGATATTCATGGAGTATTATTTTTTCCATATTTTTTTTTTTGCTAAAAATTTCTCGCCAGAGAATTTTTTTAAAAAGATTTTTCAACTCTTGTTTTTTGACTGAAACGATTTCCATGTAAAAATATAGAAGAAATACCGTTGCTCAACGTGCGAATACTAACACGGTTTTAACCAAAATATTACGAGATATTCATGGAGTATTATTTTTCCATATTTTTTTTTTTTGGCAAAAAAATTCTCTCCACAGAATTTTTTTAAAAAGATTTTTCAACTCTTGTTTTTTGACTGAAACGATTTCCATGTAAAAATATAGAAGAAATACCATTGCTCAACGTGCGAGTACTAACGCGGTTTTAACCAAAATATTACGAGATATTCTAAGAGTATTATTTTGAGAATGACTTCAAGTGTGAGGATAATAACTACCTGTATGATTTAACACTTTTAAAACGTTGTATTTATAGATGTTTATTTGAGACTAACTCTAAGTTTCTCATTGTCGGAAATAACTGTTGATGTGATCTTTAACACGTTCAAGGGCAAAAACACATTTATCAATGTTTCATTTTGTAAAATGTTTTTCCTCAACTGGTTTTAGTTATTAAATTAGACAGAAATTTTTATTTACTTAAAACATAAAACATAAAAATAATTATACATTCAATTTTGAGAATAATAAAATAACTCACGTTAGCATACTGTAAAGGAAATATTAATAATTTTAGAAAACCAAAAAATGTTTTTACACATCACAGATTCCAAGCGGAGAGATCAGCTTCTCAGCGAATATCAACGACTCAAGAAAAGCATCCAATCCTCTGACAGAGGCAGGCGACTTGGAGAAATGGAATTAAGACGCGAAACCACAAAATTATTTAAACCCGTGATGGAGGTTCAGGAACGAAGTAGGAAAGAGGTCGTTGACGAATTGAAGCCCATAAAAGAAAGTTCTTTGAGAACGGGTTCGTTGCCCGGCAGTTTTACGAGAGGGTTTTCATTTCAAAGATCATCACTGGATTACGTTCCCATGAGAATCGAAAGTGACATGATCGAAAGCGATGATGCAGCTTCGACTATCACCACTGATAGCGGTGCGTCATCCGAGTATGGTGGTAAGAGAGATCTGTTGTATGGAATTTATAAGGATTCTGACGGTAGAACTTTTGTACGCGACACCGAAGTGCAAGAGGATGATGACAATTTAATCGTTGGTTCGAATAGGTACGAATTAACTCCTGGACTGTGCAAATTGCTCCTTTTCGACAAGCCTGGAGATTACACAGATCAGGATTTCTACAATTACGGCGACATTCTGGTTCCGATCCACGCCATGAAGAGAAATAACGATGCCAGAGAAATGAGACCCAAAGCCAATAGAGGTTACAAGTGGACAAAGGTGGTGAAACCCATATGGGATATGAATAAGAAATTTGTCTAATCGGTGACTGGCAAAGGGGTGAGAACCTCTTTTCTTCCGAGTGATTCTAACACTCTGTCTCAGAGATTGAGATTGTTGATGGCAAGTAGACGCGCTGGTAATACTGGATTAGATAATGAGATAGTGAGCATATGCGACAAATTGTTGAGGCTGAAAGTTTTGAATAAACACGATTATAAAAGGCTGATGAACAAATTGAAGGACTGATATATATATAATAAGTAGAGAGAACAAACAAACAAAAAATATATAAAATAAAAACAGTAAATTTTACGCTAGAAAATAAAAAGTATTTAAGCAACAAATGATTTACCAGTAAAAAAAACAAAATATATTATAAAATATAAATATGTTGGTGATAAAGAACAGAGGATATGTTAGAACTTACGTTCAAAGCGGTTCTTGCATCGTCGATTCTATAATGCGAGTGTTCACGAGCTATGCAGGTAGAAAACTCACATCGACCGCGTTTGAGGTTGTAAGAAGATGGCTTTGGATGCTGGTAAGAAAGCCGCTTCCGAAGCTAGTGGTAGGATAGCTTCTGTGGCTGGCAAGAGGGCAGCCGACACGTTGATCGACAAGTTGATCAGTCCGCCGGCGAAGCGAGCTGTGTTAGAGCGATCGCCGAAAAGTTGGAAAAATTTTAAGGATGCTGTGGTACCCATACAAGATTTAGCCAAAATGACGAGTGGATCTGGATTGAAGAGAACTCGTGATGGTGTAATATAAATAAATAATATTTATAAAAAACTGAGTTTGAAAAAAACATAAAAACTGAGTTTGAAAAAAGATAAAAAATTGTGTTTGAAAAAATCTAAAAATAACAAAAAAATAAACAAAGATGAACATTAAAGATATGTCTTCGAACGACGCTGAGGTCGAATAACGAGTTCTTTCCCAAAAGCTTAAGAGGCTTGATAGTGGGAAAATCGAATTTGTGGAAAGACCCATCTATTGATGAATCTGTTGTCGCAACCCTACTGGTTGGATTACGACAGATTATTCGTGTTTGGCAAGAGCTTGTTTCAACCCGAATACAGATTGCTTCGAGAGTGCTTGGATCGTAGATTACCCAAGGACATCATAGTCAGAATCTTTGACAGTAGGGAGGAATTCGATAAATGTGAAGCTTCTCTTTCGACCATTTTGGACGGTGTGGCGATGGAATTGATGAATAGAAATGCGTCTTTGAACGTCGAGTGTCGATTTTATGAGAATGCTAGCGACGTTACGGATCCTAGAGAATTGAAATCGGAAGATAAGAATCTCATGATTTTCAACAATCTGCTTTTGGAGAGACAGAACCGATGTGAATCGTATTACGTTAGGGGTCGTCACAGCAATGTGGACTGTTTCTACCTGTCGCAGAATTATTTTTGATTGCCCAGATAGGCGGAATTCAGGAGATTCTGCAAGAGGGTTTGGGATGGAGGACTTTACAATTTCGTCGTGATCGATTTGACTAGCGAATTTAATCGCGGAAAATATCGGTTTTATGTTTCTGATGATAATAAGATAGAGAGCGAAAACAAAAATTAGAAAATAATAAATCATCAAATAATTTAGTTTTGAAAAAAAAAAATTAAAAATATAATGTTCGATCAAGGAGAATTGTTAGGATGGATAGCCGAGAATACGGCTGCAAAACAATCCATTGAAATCGTGGTGAGTGGCGATTCGACTCGATTTGTGATGAAATTTGAACCTTCCATCGAATTGAATAGAGAGAAACGATACGAGATGGCGTTGGTGAATCTGGGGACTTATTATTCCTTTCCCAACATCACCGAAAAGAATAACTTGTTCAAGTATTCCAACGGAGTGGATAGGTTGGAGATTCAAAGTCCCAGAGGAAGTTACGACATAGACGATTTGAACAATTACATTCAGACGCGAATGAAGACGGATGGAAAGGGAAGCAACAAGATCAGACTCGCTCCCAACCCTAATACCTTACAGATGATGTTGGATTTGGAAGATAATTTTCGAGTGGATTTCAACACAAAACAATTCTGCAGGCAAGATGCTGGGATTCGATCAAAAGATGTATCAAGGCCACGCGGCATCTGAAAATACGGTTGACATTCTCACAGTCAATAGCATTCTGGTGAATGTAGACGTGATTGCTGGAAGCTAAATGAATGGTAGCGCTCAACCGATGATCTATTCCTTCTTTCCAAACATGTTGCCAGGTTATAAAATCATGGAACGACCTCGAAATGTAGTTTATCTACCCGTGATTTTAGACACATATAGTCTCAAAACCACGTTGATGGATCAAAATGGTGAACTGTTAGATCTTTGTGGAGAGAGGGCGATGATACGATTTCACATAAGAGAAATATAAAAAGCAAAAAAAAAAAATTTTGTGTATATATATAAATAAGAAAATAAAATAAACGCAATATTAATTTACAAAAATTATTTAATATATATAATTATCATTAAAACAAAAATTAACAATTGAACAAAATATATTTGAAAAAAAGAATTATGACACAATACGTGGTTAAAAACGTGAACATATCCGCAGGACAGAGGAAGAAACTTTAGAGAGCATTAACAACTCGAGGCGAGGTGGTGAGATTCAAATTCACCCACGAAGATCTGACTAGTGGCGGTCAGGATTCGATAGCCTGGACCAGAAGTCAAATCAAAAGGATGGAGAAAGCGATTTGGGATGGAAGAGGGTTGACGGTGAGATTGAGTCCCACTCAATTGAAATAAAATTTGAGAATGAAAGGCCGTTTCCTACCGCTATTGGCAGGAATCGCCACAAAAGCATTACCCTTTGCCGCAAAATCATTACCCTTTCTCGGAAAGACTCTCTGCATGCGAGCTCTCTCGGGACTCGCGAGTTCGGCAGTTGAGAAATTAATGGGTGGCAGCAGATTGTTTTTGAAGAAGGGAGGAGCCGTGTGTCGCATCCACATAGACGACAAAGGTGAAGGATTGTATCTAGAACCCGTTGGAGGTGGCAACTCTTTGATTGAAATAAAATTTGAGAATGAAAGGCGGTTTCCTACCGCTATTGGCAGGAATTGCCGCAAAAGCATTACCCTTTGCCGCAAAAGCATTACCCTTTCTCGGAAAGACTCTCTGCATGCGAGCTCTCTCGGGACTCGCGAGTTCGGCAGTTGTGAAATTAATGGGTGGCAGCAGACTGTTTTTGAAGAATGGAGGAGCCGTGTGTCGCGTCCACATAGACGACAAAGGTGAAGGATTGTATCTAGAACCCGTTAAAGGTGGCAATTCTTTGAGTGGAAATGGTCTCTATCTGAAGAGTGGACAGAACGTTGAGCGACTCGGTAAGAGTTTGTTGTTTGGTGAGAATTCGCCGTTTAAGAATATACCGATTTTGAGTATGTTATTATAATGTAAAAAAAATTATATAATTATATAAAATATAAAAATATAAATCATAGAAAGTATAAAAAATAATATAAAATGGATAAAAAGGTGGGAAAACAATTAGACGATAATGATGAATATCATGAGATCGTGTGCAAAAAAAAATGTCGAAAAACAATTAGACACTGATGATGAATATTGCGGGATAGTGTGGGAAAAAGATGTGGAAAAACAATTACACGCTAATGATGGATATCTTAGGAAAGAACTGAAAAAAGAGTTAAAAAAAGATCGGGATAGATGGTTGAAATTTAAAAGAATGAGACGTTTTCCACCGCCACCACTACCTTCTGAAGAGAGTGGTAATGATGTGAGTGTTACCAAGAGATGCACCACATTTGTTTATAATTATGATACAGATAAACAAAT
Organism: Pictodentalium vernedei; assembly: GCA_031216915.1. Lineage (NCBI taxonomy): Eukaryota > Metazoa > Mollusca > Scaphopoda > Dentaliida > Dentaliidae > Pictodentalium > Pictodentalium vernedei. The sequence continues at coordinate 5,072,615 of CM062294.1, read as the reverse complement.
GTGTTCTTATAAAATCGTAATATATCACAAAAAAAAAAGAAAAGAAGAATCGACGTCGAAATTTGTGAAAAAAGGAAATGTTATTATAATATATATGGGCGATAGTGAAGAAGAAGAATGAAACAAAAAAAAAAAAAAAAAAAGTAATGAGATCTAGAGTTGATCAACCTCTCTAGATCTCATTACTTTTTTTTTCCTTCTTCTTCGCTAAAATTCAGTCTCTCTATTGTTTATATTTCCAAGTCCGTTATTAGCATGTTGATGGTCGTGTCTTCTCCTTTTTCGAAAATGTGTTGAATGTTTGTCTTTACTTTTTTTAGCTTTTGTTTACATCGATGAACGCGCTCTCACCACCCGATTTGTTCACGAGTTCAAGAGAGATTTTTGGATATATGTAACTTCCATAGGGCAATAACAAATCGTCCTGTCGAATTCTCTATCTTTGGCGATGACGATTTTCTGCAGATCGCTTTGGTACTCGTAAAATAAATCGAGCATGACTTCGTCCAATTTCAGAGGCATGCTATATTTGTTGTCTTTGTGCTCTAAGCCATTCGTCTTGACCTCATTCAATTCAATGGCATCGTGTCGTTGTAATCTATAGATTTTCTAACCGAATTTCTTACACATTTCGACTTGTTTCAATTTCAATTCGCATCTTTTAGGTTTTGTTGTCATGATCGATTATTTGTTTTTTTTTATGAATTATTGCAAATAATATATGTTTTTGAATTTTGTGTTTAAATAATAATTTGTTAAAAAGTTTGTTTTTTTTGTACTCTCTATATATTAAAAAGTTTTTTTTTTAATTTTTAATTTTCTTTAATGTGAACATTTTTTTTTTGTAAAAGTTTTTTTCTCTTTATATATAAATAAGAAGTTTAAATTTGACGTCCTTTTTTCTCGTATTAATTCAATTTTTTTTCACATTAAAGAACATAAAAAAATCGCTTAATTTTTTTTGGCTTTTTTGAATTTTATGTTTAAATAATAATTTATTAAAAAAAAGTTTTGTTTTTTTTCTCTTTTATATATTTATATACAAAAAAAGTTTTAATTTTAATTTTCTGTAATGTGAAAAAATTTTTTTTTACATAAATATAAAGACTATTTTAAAACTTGTTATTATTTAAATACAAAATTCAAAAAAAAAAAATATTCTTACATATGAAGCAAACAAATAAAAAAATGGAAAATTTAAATGAGAAAACCGTATCTCAGTTAAACGAGATGTGTAGAGAATTAAACATTCCACATTTCAGAAATCACAGAACCAAATAAAAAAAAATTGAAGTCATACAGGAATATTGTTTGCGAAACGATGGAAAGAAAAAAATCGAAAGATTGAAAGTGGACAAACTTAAACAGACTATAATTGCAAAAATAAATAAGCTGATGACAGTAATGCCTGACGATAGAAAACGAAACGTGGAGCATGATGAAATTTGAAAGATCATGAGTGAGGAGATACGTAGTTTGCTCGATGAAAAGGCGAACGAAATGTCAATGGCAACAACGTCAAAAAATGCTTCGGTTGTGAAAAATGAGAAGAAAAAGATCTCGAAATGCCGACATCAACAAAAAAAAAAATGTTTCAGTTGTGAAAAATAAGAAGACAACTAAATGAAAAGCCGTCAAAGAACTTCAAGTTTCAAAAGAAAAAAAAAACTAAAATGAAAACGAGTGATGCAGTTCAGAATCTAGACAAACGAGATATATCGAATGAAATTCGACGAGCAATCGATGAAGGGAAAGGAGAAGATTACGTAGCACGAGTTATTATGGAAGCATTACAATCGAATCCTGTAGAACGGGAGAGTGCGATCAAAGGCATTTTTAAAACTTTCGACGTGGTTCCCTCGTTCAAGAAAGTCAATCCGAAATTGTTCATGGAACGGGTGAAGAAAAAAGTATTGGATTTGTTTCGCAAACACATGAACGTGGGACAAAAAATTAAGTTGATACTCCATTGCATGATGAATAAAATCGACAGAATTCCGACAAAATCCACAGAGCATTGTGAAAAATGCATATTTCAGATCTAATGTCGAACCCGTATTTCGAGGTTCAGATTTATCAGACGTTTTCGAAATGATGGAAGAAAAATGTTGACGTCTCTCACGAATTATCAACATGAAGGTAGTAATTGGACGTTCGATGAGGTGTTGAAACTCGAAATTCATATAACTAAAAATGATTCGTTGAAAGCGTCTTCCTACATGGAATTACCGTATTTCTTAGTTAAAAAACACTCCGTGGTCAATGTGAGAAATAAAGATGATCAGTGTTTTAAATGGGCAGTCACCTCCGTTTTATACCCTGTCAAAATCCATCCTGAGAGAGTTTCTCATTACGAGGAGACTTTAAAAATCTAGATTGGACCAGAGTGACTTTTCCAACGCAGTTAAAACAGATCGAACGTTTTGAGGCTCAAAATCCCACCGTAGTGGTGAATGTCTTGGGATACGACAATGAAAAATGAACGATCTATCCTCTCAGACTTCGTATCTCGAAAGAGAAAAGATGATTATTTTATTATTGATTTCGAATGGTGACAATCATCATTATTGTTGGGTAAAACATCTGAATATTGCAACGAAAATCAAGGTGCCGCCGTCGAAATGCCTAAACCCAACACCATCGTGAACTTTGAAAATCACAATAGAATGTTAAAAGTACCATTCGTCGTGTATGCCGATTTTGAATGCTTCACCGTGAAAATGAGTTCCTGCCAACCTGACGCTCTTCAAAGTTATGTCAAAAGATATCAAAAACACATGCCTTCGGGCTATTGTATTTACGTGAAATGTGCTTTCGACTCGCAACATGACATGGGTCCCTTCACCTACACGAAATGGTGCGAAGACGATGACGTGGCTCAAAGGTTTATGGAAGAGTTAGAATCGAAAATTCAAATGTTATATGATAAATTCAAAACTCCGGCAAAAATGATCATCACGTGAGAGCAGCAGGACAAAAATAACAGAGCCACCGAATGTCACATATGCAGACAATCGTTCAACGAGAATTCGAAGGAAAATAAGGTTAGAGACCATGATCATTACACAGGTCACAGCAAGTGTAATTTAAAATGTCGAGACGCCGTTTTCTATCAGGTGATATTTCATAATCTCTCGGGTTACGACAGTCATCTGTTTGTGAAAAATATTGGCACCTCCCACGAAGAATTAAATTGCATCGCGAACAGCAAAGAAAGATACATTTCCATCTCGAAATGCTCATGGAGAAGAAAAGAGTAATCGACGGAGAGACGGAAGAAAAACTAAATCCATTCGTAGAGGCATACGTTTCATCAACAGTTTTAATTAAATTCATGTCGACTGCTCTGGAAAAATTAGTCAACATGAGCAAGGATAAATTTAAAATCACGAGCGAACATTTCGGACAATGAGTAGATGTCATGTTGAGGAGAGGAGTCTATCCTTATGATTACATGAACGATCTAAAGAGATTCGACGACACCACACTACCTTCGAAAGAAGATTTTTATTCGAAATTATACGAATCAGACATTTCCGACGAGAATTACAAACACGCTAAAAACGTGTGGAAATCATTCGATATGAAAACCACGAGAGATTATCACGATCTCTATCTGAGGACTGACGTTCTGCTCTTGGCAGACGTGTTCGAAAATTTTTGAGACGTCTGTCGTCGAAATTACGATCTGGACCCGGCTTGGTATTTCACCGCACCCGGTCTGGTGTGGGACCCTCTGTTGAAGACCACCGAAGTCCAGTTGGAATTATTATCCGATTTGGACATGTTGCTCATGTTCGAAAAGGCTGCGGGAGGTGGCGTCTCGATCTCTCAGATATTCTGAAGCTGAAAATCCCTACATGAAAGAAAGTTTCAATTAGAAATGATTGAATAAATACATACAGTATTGGGACGCTAATAATCTGTACGGTGGGGCCATGAGTCATCCTTTACCGATTGAAAATTTCAAATGGGTGACGGAACCGGAAGAGATGCAAAAATGGAGAGACTATCCTTGCATTTTAGAAATCGATTTGAACTGTCTGGAAGAATTACACGATTTACACAACGATTATCCACTGGCTCCTGAACGAATGGAACCGATTGAAGGAGACGAGGAAAAACTCATTCCCAATTTATTTAACAAACGTAAGTACATCGTCTACAGCGAGAATTTGAAACAATACGTCGATTATGGGATGAAATTAGTCAACATACATCGCATCATTCAGTCCGACGAAGAGCCTTGGATGAAAAAATACATCGATCTCAACACGAATCTCAGAATTTGAGCTGAGAACGATTTCGAAAAAGATTTCTTCAAACTCATGAACAACTGCATGTACGGTAAATCGATGGAAAACATCAGGAAGAGAACCGACGTTTGACTCATCACGTCTGAGAAAAGAGCTAAAAAAAATAGTGCCGAAACCCAATTACAAAAACCGAACCATATTCGACGAAAATCTAGTGGCCATTCACATGCAAAAGATGCACCTGAAGTTCGACAAACAATATTATCTCTGACCGATCATCTTAGATATCAGCAAGCGATTGATATATGAGTTTCACTATGATTACGTCAAATGCAAATTTGGTGAGAAAGCCAAACTACTGTTCACGGACAGTTTAGTTTACGAGATAGAGACGAAAGACGTCTACCAAGATATATCTCCGGATGTGACCGCATGGTTCGACACGAGCAATTCTCCCGTTGATCACCCGTACAACATTCAGTTGAATGATAACAAGAAGGTGTTGGGTAAATTTAAGGATGAGAGCGGCGGTAAACAAATCGTCGAATTCGTAGGTTTGAGACCCAAACTGCTTATCGTCTAGAAGGTGAAGAGATCAAGAAGTGCAAAGGGGTTAAAACGTGCACGGTGAAGAAAAACATCTCTTTTTCGAGAGTATAAAGATTGTCTGTTCGGAAGTGGTCCAGTGTATAAGACTATGAAATTGATTTGAAGCGACAATCATGACGTGTATACCGAAATAGTCAACAAGATTTCACTGACGGCCAACGACGATAAGAGATTAGTGTGAGACAATAAAATAAGCACTTTGGCACTCGGACATTGGGCTTTGGATATGATTATGAACGATAGGATTCCAGATATGATTAAGGACGATAGGATTCCAGAAAATCAAGAGGAATTAGACGGATTCAAGATTATGGAAGTCGATAGAGACATCGAGACAGTTTAAAAAAGAAAAAGAAAAAAAATATAAAAAAATAACGTCATTTTGGTGAATTATAATTAAATAAATTTAAAAAAAAAATATACACATTTATGAATAAGAAAATAGAGATATCCGTAGAAGGTGTTGTCTTACCTAACAAACCCCTATCCAACATCGATCTGTTGAATGCGGCGAAGGATTTGAAAATCAAAGATTTTCTAGGCGTGTTTTCCAGAGATGCCTTGCCGAAGAGAAGACCTCGACAATCGGAATGCAGAATTTTAAATCTAGACGATTTATCAGGTGAAGGCACTCACTAGGTGGCGTGCTTCAAGAACGGGAAGAAGAATTATTATTTTGACAGCTACGGAATCTCGCCACCGAAAGAAATAAAGAACTATTTCGACGAATCGATGGTTAGTTACAACATGGAATGAGTGCAATCGCCAGATCAAGTGTTTTGGGGTCACCTGTGTCTCTACGTTCTGAAGAGATGGTCTGAAGGAGATCGGTTTCAAGACATTCTCAATGATTTACATTAGAGAGATTTTTTTATGGTATATATAAAGGTAAAAATTATTTAAAAGAATTTAATTGAATAAAAACGAAAAAATAAGTGAAATAATTCATTTTTAATAAACTGCGTTTGAAATATATTTTTTAAAACAAAAAAAACTCAAAACAACATGCCAGTCGATAAATTTGGTAGAAGTGACGGAAGTCGACCCAAAAAGAAGAGGAAGATGCTTGAAGTCGGCGATGGTTACGACGTTGCCAACTTGGAGGAACGTTACCTTCGGAGATACGAACCTCGAGAGGAACCTTTGAACATGAACGATAAGCTCTACAATCTTCCCGAGCCGATAAATCTCGCAGATGCGGCGACTAAAAAATACGTCGACAGGGGGAATGCGGATTTCGAACCAATCATGCTAGATATAATTACGTGGATAAAGCCATGACAGACGATCTGGATCTGAAATCCAAACGTTTGGTGAACATCGCGAATCCCATAAATTCCACTGATGCCGCGACCAAGAAATACGCGGACGACTCTCACACGCGATTCAGCGCACATCTGAGAAATAGATACGTTCAGAAAATGATGCACTCGGAATTGAACGCCAATTCTAACAAGATAACGACTGTGGCCACTCCCACGAATCCCAAGGACGTGGCTACCAAACACTACATAGATCTGGAACAGAGAAAGTGTGACAGACGAGAAATGAAATCGGATCTGAATGTGGGATTCAACAAGATATTGAATCTGTCGAAGGTCACGATGCGGATGCAGACTCCACCATTGTCAAAAAGGGCTACGTGGATTCCGCTGTGATACGATCTCAAAAATACGTAGAATCGCAAGTGGACTATCTCTACCTGAACAAACAATCTGGCGGAACCATGGAGGGTGGGATCAACATGAACGGTCACAATTTATTCTGTCTCGATCACGATCCTGAATTCGATTCCAGCACGGTCAGCAGGAAGTACGTGGACGACAATTCAGTCTGGAGAAAGGGCGACATCATGGAAGGTAAACTAGACATGGGCAGACACGCGCTCATGAATCGACCGGACTCCTTGAACATGACGGACGCCTGCACCCTGATTTCGGTGGTGGAGAAAATCAAATATGCTAGACAATTGATCACTGTGTGGGCTGAGGAGAGCAATGTGTTAGAGGAGGGAAAAGCCGAGTGGTCTTTCGGAAATGGAGCTAGCAGATCGCAACATGGTCAGGTGGGATATCCCATGCCATTGGGAGGTGAAATCATTCGAATGAGTCTGACTTCCACGGATTTGAATAACAGAGCAGTCGTCAATCTCGAATGTTAGCACGTTCGGCACACCTCTCAAAGTGAATGCCGGAGACAGGATTAATTTCGTTATGAAAACCAATAATCCCGAAGCCTCCACTTCCGTGGTGAGCATACTGATCAAACTAGATCCTCTGAACAAACAGTGAACTCGTGGAAATAATTAATTAAAAAATAATGAGTGATTACTAAAAACCAAAAAAAAGTATTGTGATTTAGAAAGATGTTCAATCTCGAGATCTCATTACTTTTTATATTTTTTTTTTGTTTTTTCTTTGTTTTTTTTTTAATAATTACTCATTACTTTTTATTTTTTTATTTTTTTTTTTTCACACACGTCTCTCATCGAATGATCGACATCCGAATTGAATTGTAATTCTCCATCTGACAGGACCAGGGCGAAGGCTTCGGTTTTTCTTGGCATGTTCCTATCGAATTGCATCTTGATCTGAATGTTTAAGACGCTACTCTTGAGTCATTTGCTCTGTTTACTAACATCGAATACGAACATGGGATTCATCGACTAGATATATTGGGATTGCTCATCAATTCGTCTAGACTGTGATACTTCTTTCTAAAATCTGCAGCGTTGCTGTACAGTCTGCAGAAATCGTTCTTGTCGAACGACGCGTTGTAATCAATTGCTGGATATCTCGTGGCATTCAGAAACACTTGCAAGTTTCTCAAATTGCAGTGATCGAATAGCGACGCATTCTTTTCCTGAATCGCGTCCCAATCGGTCTGAAACGTGGTCTCTCGGAAGCGGATTTAACGGTCAATCTTCAATCGAAGTGATTTGTGGAGAGTGGAATGCTAGCCATGTCACACTGTCTCATTCTAAATCCTACGGGTAATTTACTCTTGGATTCTATGATCTTGTAGAGACGCGTTTTTTCCACGATCGAAGGTTGCACATGCAGAACGAACCACGATATCTTGTGTAGGGTTATCTTACCTGCATCGGTCGTGGAGAGTCTCACTATCGCGTCGTCGTTTCCCTTTCGAATCAACGTCAGATTTGTTTGAATCCGTACATGATCTTGTTGTAATCGTCTGCGAATCCAAAGATGTGTTTCAAAGGTATCCGGAACGAAAACGTTCCTTTAGGTCTGGACGCCTTGACAACGTAGTCAAATATCGTGGCAGCGCTAGCAGGGCCGACGGTGTCTTTCTTCCACAACTGATTAAGTCCTCTGGATTTCGAAAAATCATCCGGATACGTTAAAGAGTCCAAACATCGTGGTGGTCTGACCGGGATGAAACACAGATTGTATCTCTTGTCCGGATAGCAAGTATTTTATATTACTGAATAGATGCATGATGCCATTATTGGCTAGAGTAACCGTGTCGTCGTCGGCGTAGTCGGTCCCACCTTCCTTGGTGAGACGTCTCTGCACCACTATCAGTGCCTGAAATAAGGTTTTTTAATTTGTTCGGACAACTTTACAGACGCGCACCGTCTGCCTTGGCGCGAAGCGCCAAGCTGGGGAGGTTATCAGGAGGGGTGTGCCCTCCTGATGTTGAGAAATTTTTTTAAACTTACGTTGTAAATGGTGTTCTCTGGTGCATTCTCACACACTTGATTGACATGAAACAGTTGATACTCCTTTGAAATTGCTGTGGTTATTAGATAAATGTATCATCATCATGTATGATGATGTCTGGAGTATGGACGTCAGACCCAGACTGACAGTCTGACACAACCTTCCAAGTTCCGACCGGTACTGGCCTGGCTGGTTCCAGTGGTGGGTATTGGGTAAACCAGTTAATATAACGAATTCGAACGCCTCAATATCGTGGGATATTTTTACTGGAAGCACGTGTTGTACTATACAATGCGAGTGTGCAAACTCCGAACTCGTCGACTGCACCGGTGGGTAAACCAGAAAATAAAACGAAATTGAACGCCTCAAAGTCAGATGATTTTTTTAATGGAAGCCAGTGTTGTACTTTACAAATTACACTGCGAGTGCACAAACTCCCAAGTTCCCAACTCGTGGACTGCACCCGATTTATGTCTAAATTTTAGCACGGGCAACCTAGGGGGGTTTGATCATCACCTACTAGGCGGGTCCTCAGGTGGCGGATAGAGGACGGCCTGCTCATTTGGGCAGGTTTGCTAATTTCTAATTGGCAGGTTTGCTCAATTGAGTTGGTTCGCTGCGAAATACATAAATATGCAGCCCCGGACCAAAATGATCAATCCTGCTAATACCATCTGGCAGGCACCTTGTTCTCCCGTGAGGTGCGTTCCGAAGGCCCCGGAGGAAGGAATCGTGGCAGTTGAGGACTCATGGCCCCGGTTAGGGCAGTCTTCGGGATGGAGCCCTGGTCTCCATTTCGGAGATAATGTTGTTCAACACACTGCTTTGGCCCAATTTCGGGAGTAGAAGGATGGTCGGATGGTCCGTTCTGGCCAATCGGGAGCCCCCACCCCAAAAAGTACTGGGTGTCACGTCGGGGGGCATTTGGTGGCCATTCAATCAGTCATTTCTTTTAATCATTTATCATAATTGCCATTGTGTGCTGTTCTTAAACTCATTTTTTAACCAAATACTTAGTTTTGCTGCACTGTTTGTTTCAGTTTCACGTGGCAACCGTAATTACAGTGTTTTATAAAGTGATTGGTTGGATGGTCGCCATCTGAAGACCTGGCACTTCCACACACGTGCCAATCAGCCAGTGGCATACTTCGGTATCAACACTGGCTGAGTATACTGCCCCATACCAGGTATGTGGGAATACCGGCAACCCGGTGGGTTCACTGCAGGGCAGTAACCCTACCCCTTGTTGGACTCCATGGTGGGTGGGAGCCGGGGCAGTGAACGCTTAAAACAAAAACATGGATTACACACAAAACAAAAAACAGAAACGTGGTCGAGATTTTTCTATTGACTCTGATTCTGACTCAGATCAGAACATTTCAAATTCCAACAACTGGCCAAAATTTATTATCATTTACGCGGCTGACGAGAGCAAAAAGGCCTCCAACATTAATCCCTTTGCATTGGAGAAGGCTATCAAGGGAATCGCTGGCACCGTTAAAAATGTTAAAAAACTTAGGTCCGGTGCATTACTTGTAGAATGTCAGAAAGAAATACAAGCTAAAAATTTATTGAACGCTCATAGATTGGCAGATATGGATGTGAATATATTCCCACACAGAACCCTGAATATCAGCAAGGGTGTGTTAGGACAAGGGAGTTAGCGGGCATGGATGAGCTCGAAATCAGGAAAGAACTTGAATCACAAGGTGTCAACGACGTTAAAAGAATTGAAATTAAAAAAGATGGGTCCACAATAGAAACAAACACATATATTCTTACATTTGATTCCTCTCAGCCGCCTAAATCTATAAAAGTTGGTTTCATGAACATCAAAGTGGATTTGTATATCCCAAATCCACTTCGATGTTTCAAATGCCAAAAGTTTGGTCACGGACAAAACAATTGTAGGGGGGAAACTATTTGCTTCAAATGTGGTCAAGAACACCAGGACCCTTGTACTAATGCCGTTAGATGTTGCAATTGCCAGGGTAGCCATGTAGCGGCTTCGAAGGACTGCCCCATTTGGAAAAAAGAGAAGCAAATAGAAAAAATAAAATGCGAAAAGCAAATTAGTTTCAAAGAGGCAAGAGAAATTGTAGCATCAATGTCTGGTATGAATACTTCTTCTCCGTCATATGCTACAAAAGTATCACAAAAATTACCAACAAAGTCAGCAAACTGAATACACGTGGTTCACAGGAACAATCCCATCCTTAGTGAAATCCTTCACAATAGACCAGACAGAACCATCATCCACACAAACAAATACAACTACACAAACAACTGAGAAAATCCCAAACGCCAGACAAAACCCAGACCAAACAAAAGACATGCATCAATTGGAACGTAAAACACAACAAAACACAAAAGGGGAAAAGAATGATAAGTCAAACAAATCTAAACCAGACGCACAACAAAGATCCCAACAAAATCTGAGTCAGAGTCAGAGACGACAACAAGCAAAAGACACAAAGAAAAAGGAGAAACAGAAACAGGAGCCTGACAGACTACCTAAACGCCTTCAAAATGTTGTCACGAGCAACATGTTTGACGGCATTGAAGCCATGTCAGTCGATGAGTGCATTGACGACACGTTTTCTTCCAAAGTGCGCCAAAATAGTTCACAGGGTAGTAAGTCCCCACGTAAAACATCACCAAAAAGAAACACTGGGGCAATTTCGCCCATACGTCCACCTTCAAAATCACCTCTCAAACATGGATAATACACCCAAAGAGAGTTTTATACAGTGGAATTGTCGAGGTTTTAGAGCAAATTTTAATGAACTGGGCCTTTTAAGCCAAAAATATAAACCTGCAGCTTTTTGCCTGCAGGAAACTCTTTTAAAGAAACCCGAGGCTCAGGATCATTCAGCTTTTAAGCATTATACTTCGTATAATGCCTGGGCAGATGATACTGACCTTCACATTCGTGGAACATCTGTTTTGGTTAGAGACGATATCATTCACAGATCTGTACCTTTGAATACAAATTTACAGGCTGTGGCGGTACGCCTAACTTTAGACAAAACAGTTACACTTTGTTCTGTTTACGTTTCACCAAGTAAAGCCCTGCAACTGAATGATCTTGAGCTACTGGTCCAACAGCTCCCAACTCCATACATTTTGTTGGGTGATTTTAACGCTCATAACCCCCTTTGGGGTAATTCCTGCAGTCAAGAGGATGTAAAAGGGAAAACTGTGGAAGAGATTATTACAAAATATGACTTGTGCTTGTTCAATAATGGGTCAGACACTTATCTGCACCCCGCATCTGGTTCTTATACTTCAATTGATCTTTCAATTGCAAGCCCTTCCATCTTTCTCGATTATTCTTGGAAGGTGGAAGGCGACTTGTGCGGGAGTGACCACTTTCCGGTTGTGTTGGAGAGTGTGGTTCCGGCAGACGATGGGAGGGTGCCCCAGTGGAGCTTTAAAAAGGCTGACTGGGAGACCTTCATCTTGCTCTGTTCGGAACGCCTCACATTGGAGAAATTTAGTGAAAGTGCTGACCAGATTGAACATTTTACAACAGAGTTACTTGACATTGCAAGCCAAGTCATTCCTAAAACCTCGACAAATCCAAAACGTTTCACCAAACTATGGTTTGATAACGAATGTAAACAGGCTATAAAGGATCGCAAGAAAACTGAAAGGGAATTCAACAAATCACCATCCACAATTAATTTAGACAAATTACGTATAAATCGGGCAAAAACAAGACGACTAATTAAACAAAAAAAGAAATCTTCCTGGGAAAATTATGTTTCAAAGCTGAACCAAAACACCCCCATCAATAAAATTTGGAAAATGATTAAAAAAATTAAAGGCAAGGAAACCAAATCAACTGCACAACATCTAAAAGCCAACAACACGCTTATCACATCAAAAAAAGAAATTTCAAACAAATTGGCCTCCACATTTTCGAAACATTCGTCGTCTGAAAACTGTAATCCAGAATTTATCAAAATTAAAAAACAGCAAGAAAAACAAAAGCTCAAATTTACCTCCAACAATTTAGAAGATTATAATGAACCTTTCTCTATGGAAGAGTTAAATAACTCTTTGCATAGAGCAAAGGATACTGCCACCGGACCCGATGAAATACATTACAAAATTTTAAAGTATCTGCCACGATCATCACTTGAACTTTTACTGTCAGTTTTCAATGAGATATGGGTGACTGGCCAGTTTCCACCTTCTTGGCATAATGCTACAGTAATTCCCATCCCAAAGCCTGATAAAGATCACAGCGACCCAAGTAATTATAGGCCTATCGCTTTAACAAGTTGTCTGTGTAAAACCATGGAAAGGATGATCAATGATCGACTTGTCTGGTTTCTGGAATCGAACAATCTACTTGCGAATGTTCAGTGTGGTTTCAGAAACCAGAGAAGTACTGTGGATCATTTGGTTAGACTAGAAACGTTTATACGAAATGCCTTCGCCAGAAAAGAACATGTGCTCGCCATCTTCTTTGACCTGGAAAAGGCATATGACACAACGTGGACGTATGGGATTTTAAAAGATTTTTTTAACATGGGGTTGAGAGGGCGTATGCCTCTTTTTATTGAAAACTTTTTAAAGGACCGCCAGTTTCAGGTTCGTGTTGGGTCAACGTTATCTGATCCTCACGAGCAGGAATTGGGGGTCCCTCAGGGTAGTACTTTATCTGTTACCCTATTTTCAATTAAAATTAATAGTATCATCGACGCAATTGAGAATATGGTAAATTCGTCATTGTATGTCGATGACTTTTTGATCTGCTATAGCAGCAAAAAGATGAATGCTATAGAGTGCAAACTTCAGCTGTGTTTAAATAGAATTCAAAAGTGGGCTATCGAAAATGGTTTTAAATTTTCAAAGACAAAAACGAATTGTGTTCATTTTTGCAAACTTCGGAAACATCACCTCGATCCGGAGTTGAAAATTGATGGTAGTCCTATTAAGGTTGTTAAGGAAGTGAAATTCTTAGGTTTGTTATTTGACAACAAACTGAATTTCACTTCCCACATAAAACAACTAAAAGTTAAATGTAAGAGAGCACTGAACCTACTGAAGGTTGTTGGTAGCACTGATTGGGGTGCTGACCAAAAAACTTTGATCCATCTGTATAGATCACTTGTTCGATCAAAGTTAGATTACGGTTGTATAGTTTACGGTTCTGCAAGGAAATCATATCTCAAACCACTTCATGCAATTCATAATAGTGGTATTAGAATTAGTCTAGGGGCTTCTCGAACATCCCCAATAGACTCGATGCTTGTTGAAGCAGGGGAGCCTTCTCTTGAGAAACGTAGAATTAAATTATCTCTCCAGTATGTGTCTAAACTTTTGGCCAATCCTTCAAATCCTGCTTATAATTGTGTTTCAGACCCTCAAAATGTTGAATTTTTTAACCGCCACCAGAAACACATTCCTCCATTAGGAATTAGAATTAAACCCCACATGGAGTCTGCCAAAATTGATTCTGATTCTATAAAAGAAAACCGTAAATCACATATTCCTCCTTGGCATCTTAAAAAACCTACAATTATTTTGGACCTTGCTTCTACCAAAAAATCTGATACCAATTCCTTGCAGTTTAAACAAAAATATGCCGAAATAAAGTCCAGGTATAGTGCATATACAAGGATCTATACGGATGGATCTAAAGATGGTGACAAAGTATCATCAGCTGCTGTTACTGGTGATCATATCTCAGAATACCGAATCAGAGTTCTATTTTCACAGCTGAAGTTAAAGCTATTCAACTCGCACTTGAGCACATTGAGAATGCACAGGAAAAAGAGTCGATCATCTTCTCCGACTCTCTTTCCTCTTTACTTGCTTTACTCAACCCCAAGTTGAAGAACCCTCTCATTTTGGAACTTCGTGAGAAGTTAACAACTCTCATGTTTGACCAATATGATATCGTGTTTTGCTGGTTACCCGGGCATGTAGGTATCGCTGGTAACACCAAAGCAGACAGTGCAGCAAAACAGGCTTTAGCCAAGCCTCTCACTGATTTTAACATCCCTTTCAGTGATTTGAAACCACATATTAGTAACTACATCAAATCTATGTGGCAGACGGAATGGGATGGAGCGACAAATAACAAGCTTCATCGCTTTCGACCAACTATTTCAGATCACTACCCGTCTAGTAACCTTTGTAGAAAGGATCTTGCAATTTTGACACGGTGTCATATTGGTCATACATGACTAACACATTCTTTCTTGTTGGAGGGTACTTTGCGACCAGAATGTGTTCCCTGCCAACAGGTGTTGTCAGTGGAACACATTCTTTTACATTGTACTGATTTTAATCTTAGTAGACGACAGTATTTTAATGTAGTGTCTCTTCGAGACCTATTTTACAGAACAAATCCTCATAAAGTTCTGTCGTTCTTGAAGGAAATCAACCTTTTTAATAAATTTTAAAATTGTTTTTAATCTTTTAATCAAGACTCTTCAAGTCTCAATTCATCAGGTTGATTTAGAAGTTATTAACTTCTCTCCTTCCATTACCCTCTGTTGTTTTAATCACTTTGGTCTTTGACAGATCTCTTGTAGTTATTTTCTATTGTTATTTGATCTTTTTACTTCATAATTGAAAATGAGTTTTTACTTTCCACTGTTTTCTCGCCACGATATAGCCTTAGCTGCTGAATTGTCGTTAAGCACCAGTAAATAAATAATAGCACGGGCAATCCCCGTGTAACATTGAGATCCGGACATGTCAGATTTAGAATATATTTTCTAGGATTGCAATTTGCAATCGTAGAAAATATAATGTAAATCTGATATGCCAGAATCCCCTTGTTTTCAAACTTACTGGGCACAATTAGCTGGAAAAGTCTGGAATAGTATTGATATGTGGGCAGTAGGCATATGTATACAATATACACTTGGTGTTAATTTACCTACGTACCGTGTACAAATTTTGGATCTCAACTCACAACATTTAACCCCTTGAGGACCGGCCCGGACATTCCCTACATTCAAATACGGGATAACTGTGGGTGGTTTTACTGGTTCACTGTTTAGCCCACCCATAGTTATCCCAAGTTTGAATGTAGGAAATATTCGATTGGTTTTGGGAGTTGGATGTCACTAACAATCAAATTTGCCATAGTTTCAGAGTCGCAAATCATGACATTTTGTCAACTTGACAAAATGCCGTGATTGGGGTCAATGAATCTATGCCCCAAATGAAAGGGCTCAGTCTGTGTTAACTGTCTCCGACAGGCTGGCTGAAGTATGAAATCTATGAACTGCATGGAGTTTCGATTAAAATCGAAACTCCATGCAGTTGATAGATTCATACATACTTCATTAAAACTAAAATTAATAATAATGTGTTTGCGTTTTACAATTACAATTACAAGCATTCATTCATTGTCACTAATATCGGAACTTGAAATGTCTGAAGAATTAGAAGCTGACTCGAAGAGGTCTGTAACTGATAGGCCTAATTCCATATCCCCCGAACTCGTCCCTGCGACAGAACGGGTAATACTTTTTGCCGGTAAAAAGGACGGTATCCTTTAAAAAGGATGGTAAGTGTATAAAAACTACGTTTTAAAGGACTAACTGTACCTCTGAATGTGTGAAAAGTGATTTTTTAAGGAAGCTTACGCAATAATAAGTATATGGAAGGAAGATTAAGTATTGTTTGTTTTTATTGTAGACTATTTTCAAGACAAAATAAATCATTTTTCCATCGACACTGATCGATACGCCATTTTGTGCAAGGAAGACAACGATTTCGCTGAGGTGCACGAAGGGGGTGAATATTATCATACTTGCTCGATGGAGGTGTAGCTAATTTTAGATGTTTCTGTTCACCACGAGGGGATTTAACAGAAAGTGTTTTTGGAGAGAAACCATTTATAATTTGAAAATAGTCTACAATAAAACAAACAATACTTAATCTTCGTTTTATATTAAACGGACTTCCACGAATTTGAATAACAGAGCAGTCGTCAATCTCGAATGTTAGCACGTTCGGCACACCTCTCAAAGTGAATGCCGGAGACAGGATTAATTTCGTTATGAAAACCAATAATCCCGAAGCCTCCACTTCCGTGGTGAGCATACTGATCAAACTAGATCCTCTGAACAAACAGTGAACGCGTGGAAATAATTAATTAAAAAATAATGAGTGATTATTAAAAACAAAAAAAAAGTAATGTGATTTAGAAAGATGTTCAATCTCTAGATCTTATTACTTTTTATTTTTTATTTTTTTTTTTCTTTGTTTTTTTTTAAATAATTACTCATTACTTTTTATTTTTATTTTTTTTTTTTTTCACACACGTCTCTCATCGAATGATCGACATCCGATTTGAATTGTAATTCTCTATCTGACAGGACCAGGGCGAAGGCTTCGGTTTTTCTTTGCATGTTCCTATCGAATTGCATCTTGATCTGAATGTTTAAGACGCTACTCTTGAGTCATTTGCTCTGTTTACTAACGTCGAATACGAACATGGGATTCATCGACTAGATATATTAGGGTTGCTCATCAATTCGTCTAGACCGTGATACTTCTTTCTAAAATCTGCAGCGTTGCTGTACAGTCTGCAGAAATCGTTCTTGTCGAACGACGCGTTGTAATCGATTGCTGGATATCTCGTGGCATTCAGAAACACTTGCAAGTTTCTCAAATTGCAGTGATCGAATAGCGACGCATTCTTTTCCTGAGACGCGTCCCAATCGGTCTGAAACGCGGTCTCTCAGAAGCGGATTTAACGGCCAATCTTCAATCGAAGTGATTTGTGGAGAGTGGAATGCTAGCCATGTCACACTGTCTCATTCTAAATCCTACGGGTAATTTACTCTTGGATTCTATGATCTTGTAGAGACGCGTTTTTTCCACGATCGAAGGCTGCACATGCAGAACGAACCACGATATCTTGTGTAGGGTTATCTTACCTGCATCGGTCGTGGAGAGTCTCACTATCGCGTCGTCGTTTCCCTTTCGAATCAACGTCAGATTTGTTTGAATTCGTACATGATCTTGTTGTAATCGTCTGCGAATCCTAAGATGTGTTTCAAAGGTATCCGGAACGAAAACGTTCCTTTAGGTCTGGACGCCTTGACAACGTAGTCAAATATCGTGGCAGCGCTAGCAGGGCCGACGGTGTCTTTCTTCCACAACTGATTAAGTCCTCTGGATTTCGAAAAATCATCCGGATACGTTAAGAGTCCAAACATCGTGGTGGTCTGACCGGGATGAAACACAGATTGTATCTCTTGTCCGGATAGCAAGTATTTTATATTACTGAATAGATGCATGATGCCATTATTGGCTAGAGTAACCGCGTCGTCGTCGGCGTAGTCGGCCCCACCTTCCTTGGTGAGACGTCCCTGCACCACTATCAGTGCCTGAAATAAGGTTTTTTAATTTGTTCGGACAACTTTACAGATGCGCAGCGTCTGCCTTGGCGCGAAGCGCCAAGCTGGGGAGGCTATCAGGAGGGGTGTGCCCTCCTGATGTTGAGAAATTTTTTTAAACTTACGTTGTAAATGGTGTTCTCTGGTGCATTCTCACACACTTGACTGACATGAAACAGTTGATACTCCTTTGAAATTGCTGTGGTTATTAGATAAATGTATCATCATGTATGATGATGTCTGGAGTATGGACGTCAGACCCAGACTGACAGTCTGACACAACCTTCCAAGTTCCGACCGGTACTGGCCTGGCTGGTTCCAGTGGTGGGTATTGGGTAAACCAGTAAATATAACGAATTCGAACGCCTCAATATCGTGGGATATTTTTACTGGAAGCACGTGTTGTACTATACAATGCGAGTGCGCAAACTCCGAACTCGTCGACTGCACCGGTGGGTAAACCAGAAAATAAAACGAAATTGAACGCCTCAAAGTCAGATGATTTTTTTTTAATGAAAGCCAGTGTTGTACTTTACAAATTACAATGCGAGTGCGCAAACTCCCAAGTTCCCAACTCGTGGACTGCACCCGATTTATGTCTAAATTTTAGCACGGGCAATCCCCGTGTAACATTGAGATCCGGACATGTCAGATTTAGAATATATTTTCTAGGATTGCAATTTGCAATCGTAGAAAATATAATCTAAATCTGATATGCCGGAATCCCCTTGTTTTCAAACTTACTGGGCACAATTAGCTGGAAAAGTCTGGAATAGTATTGATATGTGGGCAGTAGGCCTATGTATACAATATACACTTGGTGTTAACAACTTACCTACGTACCGTGTACAAATTTTGGATCTCAACTCACAACATTTAACCCCTTGAGGACCGGCCCGGACATTTCCTACATTCAAATACGGGATAACTATGGGTGGTTTTACTGGTTCACTGTTTAGCCCACCCATAGTTATCCCAAATTTGAATGTAGGAAATATTCGATTGGTTTTGGGAGTTGGATGTCACTAACAATCAAATTTGCCATAGTTTCAGAGTCGCAAATCATGACATTTTGTCAACTTGACAAAATGCCGTGATTGGGGACAATGAATCTATGCCCCAAATGAAAAGGCTCAGTCTGTGTTAACTGTCTCCGACAGGCTGGCTGAAGTATGAAATCTATGAACTGCATGGAGTTTCGATTAAAATCGAAACTCCATGCAGTTCATAGATTCATACTTCATTAAAACTAAAATTAGTAATAAAACTTTTCGTTTTACAATTACAATTTACAAGCATTCATTCATTGTCACTAATATCGGAACTTGAAATGTCTGAAGAATTAGAAGCTGACTCGAAGAGGTCTGTAACTGATAGGCCTAATTCCATATCCCCCGAACTCGTCCCTGCGGCAGAACGGGTAAAAAGGACGGTATCCGGTAAAAAGGACGGTAAGTGTATAAAAACTACGTTTTAAAGTACTAACTGTACCTCTGAATGTGTGAAAAGTGATTTTTTAAGGAAGCTTACGCAATAATAAGTATACAGAAGGAAGATTAAGTATTGTTTGTTTTTATTGTAGACTATTTTCAAGACAAAATAAATCATTTTTCCATCGACACTGATCGGTACGCCATTTTGTGCAAGGAAGACAACGATTTCGCTGAGGTGCACGAAGGGGGTGAATATTATCATACTTGCTCGATGGAGGTGTAGCTAATTTTAGATTATTTATTTATTTATTGATGTTTAAGGTCACATATTTATGCACAATGGCTAATCATGACCGTGACAGTTTTACGGGTGGAGGAAGCCGGAGTACCCGGAGAGAACCACCGAGCAACGACGAGCAGCTGCCAGCTCCTCAACATCGTAACCCCACACTGCAGCACAGGCAGGGTTAGATTGGTTGAAGACATGCGTACCATCGACGTGCAGTACGCCTTAGTACACGGCGTCATCGTGCCCCCCACATGGGCAATGGGGGTGTAGTGTCTTGCCCAAGGACACAACGCGGTTGCCGCAGGTGGGGTTCGAACCGAGGACCTCTCGGCTTGCAGCCTCTACCTACTGAGCCACCGCGCCCCTAGCTAATTTTAGATGTTTCTGTTCACCACGAGGGGATTTAACAGAAAGTGTTTTTGGAGAGAAACCATTTATAATTTGAAAATAGTCTACAATAAAACAAACAATACTTAATCTTCGTTTTATATTGCGCACGCTTCATTAAATTGTCACTTCACACTTTCAGAGGTACATTTAGTAAAACAGTTTTTATACACTTACCGTCCTTTTTACCGGCAAGAAGCTGTGTTCAAGCTTTTTTTTTTTAAACGGGGGTTCATATTTTATTTTCTGTTAGCGTTTCGCCAAACACTTGCCGAGGTGATAATAAATATTAATGCCATACATACATCAGTGGATACTAGTTCTAGATTCCTGTAAGTCCCACCTCAGTGATACCCACATGATCCTGTTAAGACTAGGGCCCCTTGTGCTCACTCCACCAATCCCTATGTGTGAGCTCACAGTGGTGGGCCCAGGGGGGGGGGGGGGGGGGGGGGCAAATATGCAAACCGTAACTTACTGTTTTTAACCCCCACTTTTTCTTCAGGAGGCACCAGAATCGATCTGAGAGTTTCAGAATTTGACGAAAAAAAATAGCCGGGAAAAGGCCCACAACCGTGGGAGGGAATACCCCCAATTCCATAGTTCAAGCCATTGAAATATGCCAGCGTTATGTCGATCTTGCCCCCCCCCCCCCCCCCCACCATTTCGAAATTATGGGAAGTGTCGGGAGGGAGGGGGGCAATCATCTTGGAGTGCAAGTTCAAGATAGCCTAAAGCGCCAGTGTGTGTCAGAGAAAAGCAATGGGGATTGTGTTCAGATGCCAGTTTCAGTGTAATCGTATGTGCTTACTGGACACGGAATATAGAGAAGAGAATTGACATGTACAGGGATTGGACACTAGCCTAGTCTTCGATTTTGGTCACCATGCTGGCTTACCAAGCAACTTATAAATACAACAAAGATCTTTGTGAACATAATTTACTGAACAGAGTTTATCATCGTGTCGAGTAATATCAAAATAACAACAACAAAAAAACACGATTTTGTATAAAACCCAGTTGTAACGGCCAAAATCGGCCAGCGCTATATACGAAAATCGCCATTCAATTATTTATATATCTTAATTTTCTGCTTCCAAAACATAGCTTATGACCCCTCATTGGAATTGCCCCCCCCCCCCAAAAAATGCCCCCTCCATTATAGAATCCTGGCTACACCCCTACTAGATAAAAAAAAATCCATTTCCTATTTTCGAAATGGTGGTGGTGGGGGGGGGGGGTGGACAAGCTCGATATATCGCTTGAACTATGGAATTGTGCTTATTCCCTCCCACGATTATGAGTCCTTCCCAGGATATTTTTTTCTTCAAATTCTGAATCTCTGAGCTCGATTATAGTGTCTCCTGGGGAAATGTGGGGGTTGAAAACAGTTAATTATGGTTTGCATTTGGGGGCCCTCAGCCCCCCCCCCCCCCTCCCCACCCGGCCTACCACTGGGAGCTCACACATAGGGATTGGTGGAGTGAGAACAAGGCACTCCAGTCTTTATAGATGCCTGTGAGTATCATTGGGGTAGGACATACAGGAATCTAGAATTTGTACCCACTGATGTGTGGTTGGTTTTAATATTTATTATCACCTCGACATATGTTTGGCAAAATGCTAACTGTAAATAAGTTATGAACCCCCGTTTAAAAAATAGCTTGAACACAACTTTTTGCCGGTAAAAAGGACGGTAAGTGTATAAAACTATGTTTTAAAAGTACTAAATGTACAGCTGAATGTGTTAAAAGTGACAATTTAATGAAGCGTGCTCAATAATAAATATATATAACGAACATTAAGTATTGTTTGTTTTATTGTAAACTATTTTCAAATTATAAATGGTTTCTCTCCCAACATCTTTCTGTTAAATCCCCTCGTAGTGAACAGAAACATCTAAATGTTACACACACGAATTAGTTACACTAAATTACACCTCCATCGAGCAAGTATGATAATATTCAACCCGTCGTGCACCTCAGCGAAATCGTTGTTTTCCTTGCACAAAATGGCGTGTCGATCAGAGTCGAGGGAAAAATGATCTATTTTGTCTTGAAAATAGTCTACAATAAAACAAACAATACTTAATCTTCTTTCTATATACTTATTATTGAGTACACTTCCTTAAAAATCACTTTTCACACATTCAGAGGAACAATTAGTACTTTAAAACGTAGTTTTTATACACTTACCATCCTTTTTACCGGATACCGTCCTTTTTACCGGCAAAAAGTATTACCCGGCAGAACGCGTGGGCTTGCTTTCCCGCTATGCATATTTTTTGCGTTTGCGTTGGTTTAACCTCCTCCCCTTTGAATTGAACCACCTATCCACTGCCCTTAAGACTATACTTGATGAGAATGTGTGTAAACAAGGACCAAGTAAAACCCTGCACAGATCTTGCAGGTTTTCAGGTTTCAAACTGTTGCGGATGTCTGTTTTCACATTACCCATTCGTGAGAAAAATCTCTCAAGTTCTGCATTACTGAACGGGCAACACATACACAGTTCAATAAATTCAAATAAACAAGGGTATGTGTCTCCTCTGTTTTTTTTTTTTTAAGAATTTGCCACATTTGCATAGGATTGTACAACTGGCACTCTGTGTGCGCAGTGGCGTAACGGACCACTGAAATATACTGTTCTTTAATTAAATCAGAAGACGGAGCTGATAGCACTCATTTATAGCGTCCATATAAAACATCAATTGCAGCCAGATGTTTTGTCAAAACATTCGAAAGCATTTCCGTGTCACAGTCACACGCCAATGCTTTCGAGTGTTCAGTCAAGACTTCTTCACTTGTGCCAGCTTCGACCCCTGAATACCCCGTTTCCAAGATCTCTGGGAGAACCCACGTGCCTGTATCTAGAACAGTGCAAATATGCCGCGCTTGTGCGTCCCCAGATCTCACAGCAGCAGTAACTGACTCAATGATAATTTTCTTCTCACCCTCAGGGAGCCAAGGATTAGTAACAAGAATCCCATATCGCTCATGCAAACGCCCCACAATTGATCGCACATAATCACACACATGGTTCTGTGCAAATAGTTTTCCATTAGCTAAATCTATCAGTTTGACATCTTGGTAGCTGTTGTCAACGTCATTAATCTTACTGAGCACAGAGCTGAGAGTTGGGAGACTGAAGGCCTGAACAGGCTGCTTTTCTAGTTTTTTAAGTAACATTTCGTAATGCAAAATGGTATCATCCACACACTCAACTATACAAAGAAGTGTTTCTGATTGATTTTGAGACTGCAAACTCAACCGCTTGACACGATCTAACAAATCAACAAATAAAGCGCTCAGTAGCAAAACTTTTGCGGATTTCATTCGCTTCAGTTTGCCACTGAGAGACGCTTTGTCTGTTGCTTTAGACTCGGCTACAACGTTTTCAATATGTTGAACATACAGGCCGAACTTGTCTACAAAACCACACATAGCTCGCACTTTATGGTCAATCCGCGTCCCAGAAAATTTTGATGGGCGTACCTGCCCATGTTCAAAATTGTACACATTTTTCAAAATGTCATGCAATTTTTTCAACTCTCTTAACTTCTTTGACGATCGATGATATATGGAATATAGATCTCGCAAAGGGTCTTCCACAATTTGAATGGGTTCTCTCAGGCTGTCTTTTAGTGCCAACTCTAGACGATGCGAAACACACCAAATGAAGTCTACCCACGGGTATTCCATTTGAAGCTTAGCTATGAGGCCGTTGTACATAGCACTGTTAGCTGACGCCCTGTCAGACGTCAAAAAACCAAGTGATCTAATTTGTCAGATAAATCAGCTTTTCGGAATGCTGATTCGATACCATTAAGGATACCTTCGGAGGATTGATCCTCCAAGCTTTCCAATGCAAAGTATATAGTAACAGGTTGGAAGGAATCAGGATCAACAAATAAGACATAGATTACTTCAGTTTCAACGGTGCTGACATCTGTAGACCCATCACCCAGAACAGAAAGAAAATTGACGCGCTTGATTTTTGACTTGACGCTCAAGTCAAACAGAGTATAGGCTATGTCACGCAAAAAATCTTTACATGCATTTTCATTAGAGTAGGCTGAAGACAAATCAACTCAGTGCAGTTTCTCCAATTCTATAAACCCCGCGAAGTCAGAGTATGGTCGCCCGTTATTTCCAATATAATAGGCTATCTCAAATAAGCGTTTCATTCTCTGTCTTTCTGTACTCTTCCTTCCATTTCTGCAACGTGGCAATTTTAGGTGCCTTCCGTTCTGTCATAATGCTTAATCTGATGGTTTGTGGCTTTGTGCCAACCAAGTATGTTAGTAATGATACTACTCTGCTAGACAGAGTGGGTGTTTGTCTAGAATTGCGGTCACGACGTCAAAGCCTCCGTAAGTCTCGTCGGAAAATTTTCAATGCGCTACATGTAACATTTTCAACGCACCGAACGTTACTGGCACAATTTGAGACAAACGACCACGCCGAGTGATGTAGATCAAAGAAACTAAGCCGCGCCTAGAACGTAAACATGTCTATTGATTGAAATGCGGTGGTGTGTAGACACAACTTGTTGAAAATTAAAAAAAAAAAAAAAAAATTTTTTGAGATTTATTTTTTTTCCGACCGTAAATTTGACCGGACATGTCCGATGTCCGACCGTTATTTCAGGCTCTGACCACTATGTAACTCTCACTAGGATGAACGAATAGATCTTGGGTTTCGACGTTGATTCTTATTTCTCCCGCATTGTTCAAACTCGTTCCGGTTATCGGTTCGTATTCGTGAACCTCGTATTCTTGAATACTTTCATCTTTCACTATGCTTTGTGCGATATCTAGTATATTTGCCATTTTTGAAGGTTTTTTTTTGTTTTTTGTTTATTAATTAGCTTGCTTTTTTATCTAAAAATAGTTTTAATTATTTTTTATTATTATTTTTTCTCTCCTTTGTATATAAGTAAACAAGAAAATGTTAAAGAGAGTAAATAAAAAAATTTGTTTTCTTTATTAAAACTTCATCTACTGCAATTTTTGTTCGTAAAACTTTCCGATGATCTCTTCACCATCTAAAGCTTCGATTTCATAAGTCACCGGATCGGTGTGAAATATTCTGATTATCATGAAGATTTCCGAGGTCCATCGAGGAGTCTAACCCTTTTCGAAGGGCTTCTTTTAAGCGTAGATTCTCACTCGATTGCCAACTGCAAATTTCGGCGTTCTAGACTTCTTCCAGATCTTAGATCTCTCAGGACATAGATTCGCGTAGACCCGTTTCTTGTTTCGAGGATCGCTAGCTTCCGCGGGAGTCATCTTGATTGATCTGTGTTGCGTGTTGTTGTAATCTTTGACCAGACCTTTCAGAGCGCATATGTATTTCTTAGTCGAATTCGCCGTGAAGTATCTGTACATCTTTTCCTTCATCATTCGATTCCAACGTTCCACTACGCTAGCTTTCTTCGTTTTCGATCGAGTAGAGGTTGACTAATCGATAAACGTGCTTGTTGTAGAATCCTTTCCCTTGTCCACCCATAATTTATTCGGTTTTCGAGAAGACGAGTCGAACATGCTCTTCAGAGCCTCGGCGATGCAAGGTCCCGATTTATTCTTCAAAGCTCTGATCCAACCGTATTTGGAAAACACGTCGATGACCGTCAATAGATATTTGACGCACTCGTTCCACCTCGAAAACGATCTCATGTCGACCAAGTCGGCGGACCAAATGTCATCCAGACCCTTCACGAACACTCTTCTCTTTTGAAATTTACGCACGATGGGTTTGTGTAACTCCTCTGCGAATTTGCTCATCAATAATCGTTTCTTCCTTTTCTGATGTGCTTTTTCTTTTTTTTTTTTTTAATGCCCCATCCGAATCGACGTTTCGCACCGATCAGATTGCCGACCAGCGAACATTCTATCTTCTCTCTCCTGGTCGGATTCGATATACCTCTCAAATTCGCCAACATGTTTTTATCGCAGATTTCGTTGCAAGTCTTGGTGTCGGGATGTCCGGCGTAGCACAGATCATGATCATACGTGGCCGCGTCCACCCTATTCACGGGTTTGCTCCAAGATTTAGGAGTCAGATCGGCGTCAAGTCTCTTGTTCAATTTCGTTCAGGGTCCAGTAAAACTGTGACCTGGCAGATGCATTTCGAAAGGTAGATTATTGATCATTTTATTCACAATGCCTTTACCTTTGCTCGTGTTTTTTTTTTTTTTTTTGACGAAGCAAGTCTTGATTGAACCACACATGTTGCAAATTCCGCAAAGTATCTGTCTGTCGTTTTTAGTTCGTACTTCTCGAGAATTACCTGTCTCAGTAACTCTCTTACACTTTTCGCAATACATTTTTGAGAGTTATTTAAATTAATTTCGTATTTATTTTTTATTTTATATATAAATTTAATATTTTCTTTTTTAAAAAGTCTGTTCTTATTATATATATATTTTTTTTTTTTTCCAAGCGCTGCTCTTGAGTTCTATCAACTTACCGAGTTGCTCCCTGGCCTCTTTCCTCCCCTTTTCCATGAGAGAATCCTTCATCTCTTCCTTGATGATCTGAGGAGTCTTGATTCTCACGGCTTCTTTCATAGCATCGTATTTCGTTTTCTCACCCAATATCGTGAAGTATTCTCCGTCCGATATCCTACTGTCTTTCAATGCCATCGAGATCATTTCGGATATCGTGTCGATCTTGGAGTCGGCCAAGATTCGAACCTTCTCATGTTTCCTTGCCTTCAGATATAATTTCCTACTCAAAAAGTTTCAGAGCGTGCTAAACAATCCGGCGGCGAGAGCCACTCCTTCTATGGTCAACACGATTGGAATACCGACCATGGTTGACAACAATCCGATGCCGGCCGCGTGTAAACCCATGGAAATTGTGATGAGTGTCGTGTCGACAGCATTGACGAATTTCAGGAGACGCGAATACTTCTTGAGAGAATGTCGAGAATCTCTCTCTGGAGTCAGATGCAATTGGATTTTTGCTGATTTGATTGATGTGATACCTCTCTCCTCTTTCTTTTTCTTCTGGCGATGGCGCCATTGGCAAAACGCCGTTCGGCTTTTCATCCTCGTCGTCTTCTAATGTCGGATACAATTTATTTCTGGTTCTAATTTTTTTTTGTTTCTTTTCTTTCTAATATTAGATAAAAAAATTTATGTGTGTATTTATTTTTATTTTCTATTCTCCCTTATTTATATCAACGAGAAAACTTAGACATATGCTTCCTTCAGCAATAATTTCATGACACATCCCTTGTCTTCTAAAGTCAGACTTCTACGCGCCAATTTCATTTCTTCCGAATTGGTGGGCTTATCTCACCCGCTACAGAAGACTAATCTCTTCCAAAACTTGATCACGTTGTCGATTCGAACACATTTGAACGCTGGTTCGAAATACTTGACGACCATATCTTCCCTTTCCATCATCAGACACGAATGATCCTCGTGATCGAAGTCTAGATGATCCCGACACCCGACGCATCGTTCTAACAAGAGGCGACCTAGTTCTTCGTTCACACAGAATCCGTAGGCTCTCATCAGCATTTTAAAAAGAAACCTTGCTCTCAAAATCTGGGAATTGTTCATTATTTACGTATATTTTATTATCTATTTCGATTCGATATTTATTTTTTTTAAATAACTATTTATTTATATATATTTTTTTCTCTCCTTTATATATCAATCACTTTTTTATTTCCTCTCGACAAAACCGATTCTATTACGATTCAACTCACAAAACTCGCGAGCTGAATCGGCAAATCGTTTTCGCCGATTGGATCGCACCCTCGACCGTTCAAAACGCGATTGCGTACGTGGTGGTGTCCCAGACCCGGCAAACAGCATTTTTTGATGTACCGGAGGCCGAAATCGGTTTTAAAAAAAAATTCAAAAATCCTCGACGAGTAACTTCACTTTACACCCACTTCACGCCGATGGCGAACATAGAGAAAACGTTTTGAGATCGATTTTACCTGTCCTAGAATTGGCAAATAGGTTTCACCGATCGGATCGCACCCTCGACCGTTCAAACAGCAGTTGACGAACGTCGGTGTCCCAGAACTGGCAAACCGCATTTTTGATGCTGTCCTAGAACTGGCAAAGCCTTTTTTGCTTGCCTCCCCAACAATAGATCGAAGGTCTGATCCGCGATGGGAACGGTGAGAAAAATTTTTAAATTTACATTTTCTTCAAATTTCATACATTTTTTCCCTTCCGAGCGATGTTTCGAATTTCACTCGTTCGCCAACACAGATGTTTGAACGTCAAAAGTGCGATCTGAGAGCCTAAAAAAAATTGCCGATTCTGGGACACCATGAAAAAACAACATTTTTTAACGATTTAACACTGAATCACTATGTCGGTACACATACATGTACGTGTACAGTTTTTGTAAAATCTGTCCTTAAATCGGCAATTATCACCTACTAATATTTATTGAGTTATCGCATGCTGAAGAAATGGATTGGTGGAGTTCTCAATTTGAAGGATAAAGGGTTAATATCTCAGGATCAAATTATCAGATTTACACCAAAAACTATACAGCTCGGCACATCAGTAACCGGAATACATATATGAAGTAACATGACAAACGGGTTGATATTTTTTGAGCTATCTCATGCCAAAGGGATTGGAGGAATTTTCAATTTGAAGGATAAAGGGTTAATATCTCAAGATCAAATTATCAGATTTACACCAAAAACTATACAGCTCAGTAGGGCTGCACGATATTCAAAACTGAATACCGGTATCGGTATTCAAAAAAATACCGTGGTATATCGAAAACTGTTTAGATGTATGAACACAAGTACCACAATCGAGACTCGAGGCATCACAGTCGGAACGAATTAGCATACCTTGATGATGCGGTTCAAAAAACCTTTACCCAACACAGATGATATCAAAATTTATTATTTTCAAAATTAGTTTAGCAGATTTTCCCCAAAGATTTCAATAAAACCATATCATGTGACCCCTCATTGTTCCGAGCTCCACAAGCTCGTTCCAATGAGGGGTCACATGATATAGTTTTGTTGAAATTTTTGAAAATTATTTTTTTCAGCTGCTGGATTTGTATATGACGAGGGCATAAGCAGACGATTCCTTGGATAAACGAATAATATTATTCATTCGGAGCTACAGTTGAAAAACTCAAGACATCTTGAAAATTATGTCTCCCCTTCCCAGAAGGGAGACATATTGTTTTAGTGCATATTCTTCTTCTTCTTCTCATACAAACTTTGTCCGGGCCATAACTTTTTTGTCTTTTGACCTACATTTTAGATACTTGGCATGTGGATGTATCACCATGAGCTGGTGTGCAGTGTACCATAGTGACCTTCATGTGATTTTGACCTTTGACCTGAAGGTCAGATTTATGTGTTTTTTTAAGGGAAACATCACACAAACTTTGTCCGGGCCATAACTTTTTTTGTCTTTTGACCTACACCTTAGATACTTGGCACGTGGATGTATCTCCATGAACCGGTGTGCAGTGTACCATAGTGACCTTCATCTGACCTTGACCTTTGACCTGAAGTTCACATTTATGCGCTTTTTTAAGGGAAACTGTCTGGACCAGAACTTTTTTGTATTTCGAGTCAGGCTTTAGATATTTGGTATGTGGATGTATCACCATGAGCCGGTGTGTAGCGTACCATTGTGACCTTCATGTGACCTTGACCTTTGATCTGAAGGTCAGATTTGTGCTTTTTTCAAGGAAACTTTGTCCAGACCAAAACTTGTTTGTCTTTTGAGCCAGGCCTTAGATATTTGGCATGTGGATGTATCACCATGAGGCGGTGTGTCTCATACCATTATGACCTTCATGTGACCTTGACCTCAAGGTGAAATTTATGTACTTCAAATAGGGAGTAATTGTCCAGACCAGATTTTTTTGTTTTTTGACCTACGACTTGGTTATTTGACATGTGGATGTCTCACCATGAGACCGCATGTCGTGACCTTCATGTGACCTTGACCTCAAGGTCAAATTTATGTACTTCAAATAGGGAGTAATTGTCCAGACCAGAATTTTTTTTGTTTTTTGGCCAAGGACTTGGTTATTTGACATGTGGATGTGTCACCATGAGACCGCATGTCGTCTACCTCGATGACCTTCATGTGACCTTGACCTCTGACCTTAAGGTCAAATTTATGTACTTCAAATAGGGAATAATTATCCAGACCAGAACTTTTTTGTTTTTTGACCTAGGACTTAGATATTCGACATGTGGATGTATCGCAATTAGACCGCATGTCACATATAATCATGACCTTCATAGGTCAAATTTATGTACTTTAAATAGGGAGTAATTGTCCAGACCAGATTTTTTTTTTGGACATGTGGATGTGTCACCATGAAACCGCATGTCCGCTACCTTGATGAACTGCATGTTACATTGACCTCTGACCTCAAGGTCAAATTTATGTACTTCAAATAGGGAATAGGGAATAATTGTCCAGATCAGAACTTTTTTTGTTTTTTGACCTAGGACTTAGATGATTGACATGTGGATGTATCACAATGAGACCAGATGTCATCATGACCTTCATGTGACCTTGACCTCAAGGTCAAATTTATTTACTTTTAAATAGGGAGTAATTGTCCAGACCAGAATTTTTTTTTTTTTGACATGTGGATGTGTCACCATGAAACCGCATGTCCGCTACCTTGATGAACTGCATGTGACTTTGACCTCTGACCTCAAAAGGAAGGGGAGACATATGTTTTAGTGTGCTAAAACACTTTCTAGTTAAATTGTGGGTAAATAAATAATGACGATAAACCGATATTTTTATAATTACATCGGTATTAAATCAATATTGGTTTGAATACCGGTGTATATCGGTTTATCGATATACTGTGCAGCCCAACAGCTCGGCACCTTAGTAACCTGAACACAAATATAAAGTAATTTTACGATCCAAGAATTATTTTTCAAGTTATTGAATGCCAAAGGGATTGAAGGAATTTTCAATTTGAAGGATAAAGGGTTAATATCTCAGGATCAAATTATCAGATTTACACCAAAAACTATACAGTTGGGAACATCAGTAACCTGAACACAAATATAATGTAACTTGACAATTCAAGCAATATTTTTTCAAGTTATCGAATGCCAAAGGGATTGGAGGAATTTTCAATTTGAAGGATAAAGGGTTAATATCTCAGGATCAAAATAACAGATTTGCACCAAAAACTATACAGCTCGGCAAATCAGTAACCTGAACACAAATTTGAAGTAACTTGACAATCCAAGCAATACTTTTCAAGTTATCGAATGCCAAAGAAATGGATACGGACGCCGGATGGACAAAGCTTGGACGAACGACGGAGGGCCACCCCGGGTGCCAGCATTATGTGTACCATACATAGTACATAAAAATAAAATTCTCATCTGCCCACTATCATTAAATTTTTATACTCTACCAATGACCCCGACTTAGCTGGTGCTAACTCCTTAAATTCTAGGGCCAAACACAAATTCCCCCCCCCCCCCCCCCATCCCCAAAATTTGCATCATAATCCGAAATTTCAATGTCCTATGTAGTCCTCCATACTTTCTATCCACTGCGCATGTGCAGTGTCAAGGAGGTCTCGAAATTGGCGCAGATGTCATTCTTTGTTTGGCCCTAAAGACAGTAACATCTTACTGATATTTGTGCTTGTAAATCTCAGTTTAAATGATGCCAGATACATATTTATGAAAGAAATGGTGGATCTAAGGAGGAAATAAAAGGATGAGAGGAAGAAACAGTGGCAGGATGTGTTCAGGACTGTAACTTTATTATTTCATGTTCCATAATTTCAGGGCATGAGCCTGATATCATTCTGGCTATGAATTTACCATTGTTTGTTCAGTGTTTTCTCTCTCCCTTTCCTTTATTCCCCCCTTGCTATTCTCCCATGCTTTTGGCATAATTTTTGTAATTTTTTTTTTACTAAAATTTCTTGGGAGTTTTGACTTGGTAACAGAATATTTATTCTGTTTTTCCCCATGCTTACGTCCTCACCGTTGGGTGGTTAGGCGTTTTGGTCTGCATCTACCATCCGATGTACTGCAGTTTCATCTCTGGAAGTCTCTGTTTTACATCGGATAGTGTTTAAATTGGTAAGTGATTTGGGTCATGTTTACAATGCCTCGAGTCATGTTTCCGGTTTTTGTTCTCTTTTGTTTACATTGACAACGGTTACTTCTGATAGTGATTACTTGTCTTCTGTTTAGTTCTTCTCATAGCCAGATACATTAATATTGTCCTAAAGTGTTGCATTAATTTTTAAATATGTTTTCAAATTTTTGTCCACACTTGGGCTTTTTGGGGATCCATTTGGGCTCATTATTCCCATTGGGAACTTGGGCTCTCATGAAATTTTTTCGAAAAATTTTTTTCTTTTGAATTATTTTTCGAAATGTTTTCAAGGGTTAGTGCGAGTACGATGACTGTTTAATATTTTTTCATGATGAAAGAATATTGTCAAATTGTAATGCGAGGAAGTCTTCCTCTGATTCTTGTAGTCAATGAACTTGCACTAATTCTTGCTCAGTGAGTGTCAATTGGGATGACAAACGTTGGAGACGTGTGTCACGGTATATTTATTGTTGGCGGTGAGAGGTCCATGCTGGTTCTCTCTCCGTAGGGTCACTCTAGTTTTTCAGTCTCTTTTTCAGAGGGACAAGAACTAGGTGATGTTTCCGTGATGTCTTCAAGAAGTGTGCCTCGGTCGTCGCAGTATAATAAGAGCTAGCGGCTAAGTGCTCATGGAAATACGACAATTGCCTAAGAGGTCTCTAGTAGGATCGACGGCATTGTACTCTGCTAGGTCGCCTGGTGTAGCGACCATTCATCGAATGGCTCGGCAGCCGGGTTTTGTCCGTTGCGGTCCAGGGACGCAGTTTGGGTGATGCGAGCACCATAAACATTGAACTTGAACACCCAGCGACGACGGATCCGAGGATAGTACTGAGGAAGCCTGTCAGTCTGGTAGCTAGCTCGTCCAGGTCTATCCGGACCGCGAGCGAGAGTGGCCCCCCTCTCTCTTACAACAACATCTGGGCCGCGATGTTGTATGTACGTTTGTTAGTCGGAGCATACGTCCACTCCTCCTGCTCGGGACACTTCGTCGCATAGACAGTCCGACGCGGCTTGTCTGTTGGCTTCCTCACCCTCACGTCAGCACACTCGACCGCACCTTGGCTATGTGACCACAGATATCCAGCCTGCTTCGCAGATCAGGGAATCCACGTCGACCAGGTCATGCCATCCGCTAGCCAAGGACACGAGGCCTTTCCAGTTGGGACGTTCGCATATTAGAAGTATGCAGGAATTAACGTCCCTGGAGTTTCCAGCGGCTAAATCACGTAAGACCGCGGCTCAATAGGCCTCCGTGACGGACTTGCTATCGCAGATAGCTCAGTTCATCGCAGCATCCCAGCAGCTATCAGAAACTTTTTCAGTAAAGAACTATCTGAGCAAGCCGGGTCGGTTCGTTCCCCTGCAGAGTCAGTAAGGGACGACCGAAATTATTATGTGGTCCAGGCGGATGGTAAAAGGAAATCAGCACAGCTGAAATTTTCCCTTTCCGAACAACTTAAGGTGGCCGTAGATTTCATCCGGCATCACCTTTTAGAAGTTGTTTCTTTGGACAAAAATGCTGCGTTACCTGATAAGAAACTGAAAGCGTCACTGGACACAGACTTTTTCGGCCGGATTAGGGACACTGTCCCTAAGTTTCCGACCCAGTCCAGAAATGTCACAGACATTTGAACTTTTGAATGACGCTATATTCAAGCTAGCCTCCAAGACTGGCAAATCCGGTTTCTATCGTCTAGCGCTGTACAGCTGCCTTTCATCAATGCTAGACATAATTTGAAACGACAGGACAAGGCATGCCGAGAGTTCCTCTGCGTTTGACGACAATGCTGAAGACCTGGAATTGTCATTGCCGGCGTCCATGTCTATTTACTCCAGTATACTGGTGACGACAATATCGTCCAATAGAACTTAGACGCATTATCTCACGCAGATGATC
Organism: Pictodentalium vernedei; assembly: GCA_031216915.1. NCBI lineage: Eukaryota > Metazoa > Mollusca > Scaphopoda > Dentaliida > Dentaliidae > Pictodentalium > Pictodentalium vernedei. The sequence continues at coordinate 5,038,558 of CM062294.1, read as the reverse complement.
TTACCAGAGCGTTATCACTTCGTCTCGAAGCGAAAGAATTCCGGGATGTTCAAACTTCCTTAAAAGTTCTTTCGAGGGCTATAGCATATTCTACGTATAACTCCGCCCTTTCAGTGGCAATATGGAGTTAGTCAGATGTAATGCTGCCCTGGCTGCATCCACAGGAGTGGATAGTAAGGTGAAAAAACTCTCTTCCAGTCGCCCCGGTCTCAGGAGAGCTTCTCTTAGACGTTAAGCTTTCTACAATCTATAATCAGGAAACTCCGGATTCTCTGCTTTTATTCCACTTTGAAAAAGTCGGACTCAGTAGGGAGGAGTAAGGCAGGTTCTTCGGGGGCGAATACGTCCAAAGGAAGTTCCTATAGAGGATCAAGAAAGCCTCTACGTCTTACTCCGGAGACCGTCAGAGTAGCGACTCACATAGGGGTCGTAATGCTGGCCGAGATATCAGGTCAGACGCCCTTGGGCGAGGTGCGGGTCGTGGAGGACGTGTTTTCTCCTTCCGCAATCCTCACAGGGCCAGGAGGTGATGGTCTGAACATCTATTGCGTTCCAGTGGGCGGAAGGCTGTCGAGATTCTTAAGCAACTGGTTGTCAATTACGGACGATCCATGGGTGCAAGGGGTTATTTCCGAAGATCAAGCTGTCCTTCAAGGAAAAACCTCTGTTAACTCGAAGTCCACGCTGGTCTCAGCTTCCGTTAAACGTTCAGAAGAGAGATTAGCTTCTACCAGAAGTTCAATCTCTTCTGGACAAGAATGCTATAGACGTCGTAGAAAACCTGGAATCTCCAGTTTTTTTGCAGTCACCTGTTCCTGGTTTCAAGATCAGACGGCTTGTTTCGTCCAGTTATAGATCTGAGCTGGATAAACAAGCTGATCGGGGCTCCAAATTTTTATATGGAGACCATCCGATCGGTCAGAGAGAACATTCGTGTGAACGATTATGCTGTGAGCATAGATCTCAAGGATACGTACTTTTACGTCAGGGTACATCCAGCGTTTAGAAAGTGCCTTCGCTTCGCTGTCCCAGGAGTTGTTTTCAGTTCCGAGCAATGATGCTCTGGTCTGAACCTAGCGCCCTGGGCCTTCACTCGAATAATGATCTCGGTAATGACTCATTTCCGAGCTCATTCGTCTGTGCTAAAGTTGGCCTACTTGGACGATGTTCAGAGTCTGCTTTAATTGATCCGACGTCTCGGTTTCATAGTAAACGAAAGAAGTCGGATCTAGTGCCGTCCTAATCATTCACCCACGTGGGAATGAGCTTAGAGACGCACAACAGTCTCGTTTGTCTGCCGTTAACCAAAGCGATATTAGTCAGTTGTTACGCTCGCTTTTGCCTCCACTCAGATGAAGTAACAGCGAGAGAATTCATGAGACTGACAGGTTTGTACGGACCCGCTGCGGATCTTATTCCGATGGAGCGGCAACGCACTCGTCCACTCCACATATATTTTATCTCAGAATTGGAGTGTGAAGACTCATTCGCTCGAATCGAACATCGTCTTGTCGAATCAAGTGAAACAAGAGAAACAGACTTGGGCTGATATTCGGTGGTTAACTCAAGGAGTACCACTTCAACTGCCGGATCCGAGTTTAACAATAATGACGGATGCGAGTCAAACAGGTTGGGACGCAACTCTGAGCCCAAACAGATTCAGGGTGCCAGGGTCTTTAGGATCCGCAGTTCCTAACAAGTACATAAACATCAAGAGATGATGTCAATATGGCTTGCGCTACGTCAATGAATGAACATTCTTCAGAATTCGCATGTTCAAATTCTGTCTGACAATTCAACAGCAGTAGCGTATATGCGGAACCAGGGAGGCACTCATTCCATTCCGTTATTCAATTTAACGGAAAGGATCCTTCTGTTTGACCAAGAGCATCAAGTTCTTCTATCGGTCTGTCATATTCCGGGTCGTTTGAACGTTCTAGCGGACTTCCTTCCTCGGAAAGGTCGTATGTTGTCGTCAGAATGGACTCTCAACAACGAGTATTCAATCAGATTTGCTACCAGTGGGATCGTCCAATGATAGACTTATTTGCGACACATCTCAACAATCAGTTGCAGACGTATGTGTCGCCATGCCCAGATCCTCGAGCCTTTGCTGTAGACGCTCTCTTGATCTCTTGGGACGGAATGATCGGATACGCGTATCCTCCATCTCCGTTTATTCAGCAGATATTGCTAAAAATCAAGCAATCTCACTGCAAGATTCTGTTGGTAGCATCTCTGTCACCCCAGAGACCATGGATAAATCTACTCAGCTGTCTGTTCTGGGACATTCCGCGGAAGCTTTCTCCACAGGAGGACCTTCTTTCGCAGGGGAAATCGAACACACTGCATCACAACCCGCAAGGTCTCAACCTTCACGTATTTCTGTTGTGCGATCCTTCTTGCACGGCAAGCATTTACAGGACGGGCAGTGAACGCAATTTCTAACTGTATGAGGACCTTCTCTTCGCTAAATTATGCTGCTAAGTGGAAGGTTTTCTCACGGTGATGTAGGGATCATTCTGTTGATACCTATGCACATCATGATGGTTTAAAGATTGGATCTAATGTCTCTTTATCTAAGTTACTGAAACACTTTTCGATAAATAGACCTAGAACCCTTAGATTAATTCCTAAGTGGAATTTAGCTTGGGTTCTTCTTAAGCTAAAAGAAGCGCTATTTGAGCCTCTTGACACAGTGGACTTCAAATTCTTATCTTATAAGACAGCTTTCTCATAGCGTTCTCTTCTGCTAGAAGGGTTACTGAGCTTCAGGCACTATCTGTTGATGATTCTCACTATCGTAGTGTAGGTAATACTATTACCTTGACTACTAATGTTGGATTTTTGGCTAGAATCAGGCTCCTAATAAGTATCTGGAACCTATTGTTATTAGGCCTTTACTCTGTCCTGTTAGAGTTAGACATATTTACAAACGTAGATCTGAGTTTATCACAAAGGGACGTAAACGTTTCTTTCTGTCTCTGCTGCCTAATAGAAGGGACATTACGGTCCATTCTATTGCAAGGTGGATTCAATTAACTATCCATACTGCTTATGAAAAAATATCAACTCAGCAGTCTGTGCTTAAGATTTCGGCACATGAAGTAATCTTGGGCTTATGCTAATAGTGTTGCTATTTCCGATTTGATGAAGGCTCCATATTGGTCTCAGCCTTCTACATTCACGAGTTTTTATCTTAGAAATATTGAGTCCATTTCTGGCGACCTGCGTTGTTCAGGTCCATTGTCAGAAGGTGATAATTGAGAATACGAGCTCACCTGTACATGTACGTGTACGTGTACATGTACACCTCCATAGGATTTAGTGTTAAAATCGTGTACATGTACACGATTTTAACGGTTTTTTAGGGTGTGTTCGAATTTTTTTAACACTGAATTGTATCCTAGATGCCCGTAGTTTTACGTACACGTACATGTACCGTTTTGATTGAATTCGGCAAATGAGTTTTCCCCATAGGATTCAGTGTTAAATTGCGAGCAAAAAAACGTTTTGCCGTTTCGAACACATCGTCTTGCCAATTCTAACAATCCGCGTCCGTACACGATTTTAACACTGAAACCCTATGGAGGCATACACGGAGATCCACTTGCGGATTTTAGGTCGGAAATCGATTCGTGTTAAGAGGTTGTGTTCGAATTCTCAAACCCACTGTCGCGTTTCTCGAAGTAAGACTAGCGCACGTTATTGCGAGGTGATCTTAATAAGCACTTGATGGAAATGTTTTGAATGAAGAGTGTTGCCGGGTGTTAGAATCCGCAAACCCACTGTCACGTTTTCCTGAAGTAAAAACTAACACATGTTATCGTTATGACTGAATGAGGTTTTTGTTCAAAAAAAGTCGATTATGAATTATGATCTGTATTATAGACATTCATGTCTTGGTTCGATGTGACGAAGAGAAATTGAGTTTAGGGATATTGTTCAAAAGAGTCGATAAAAATATGATCTGTAATAGATATTCGTGTTTTGTCTTGATGTAAAGAAGAGAAATTGACTTTTAAGCGTTCGTCCAAAAGAGTCAAACACTTAGCGGAATGTTTAAACGCATTATCCACTCAATTAGGTTTTGAGTGGTAAAATTTTTAATACATTCACGATAGCAATCAGAGAGAGATTTGAAAATGAATAAGTTCTCAGCGTTAAAAATTAGAAAACCAGTTTTCTTTTGTGTGTTGAAATGTTTTAACAGTCATCAAAGGGATTCTCTCTTAATTCGATTCTGAGTGAATGGTTCTTTGATATGTGAATGGAAATCTTTTGACAAAACGTAAAACTACTATCAAAATGCGTTAAATCAGAAACCGGTTTGTCATGTACTGCTTAAACGTATTTTTAAACTTCTCCAATTCAATCAACAGTGAGTTGAGATGTGAATATTTTTAGTTTATTATATTAAAGACGGAAAGATTTTTATTACTTAAAAACATAAAAATATAATTAAACATTTAATTTTGAAAATAATAAAACAATTAAAAACGAAAGATGTTTTTACAGATGGATTCTAGACACCGAGATCGAATTTTAGAAGAGTTTCAGCGTGCTAAGAAGGGCATTCAGTCAGCTGATAGAAGCAGACATCTTGGTGAGATGGAACTCAAATGCGAAGCCACAAAAATATTTAAACCTGTGACGGAGAGTCAAGAGCGAAGCAGGAAGGAGATAGTCGAAGAATTGAGACCCATAAAGGAGAGTTCTTTGAGAATGGGTTTGTTGCCTCTTAGTTTTGGAAATCGGTATTCCGTTCAATCTACACCGGATTACGTTCCCACGGGAATTCAAACAGAGAGCGAGTCTGATGATACAGCTTCGATTATCACCACTAGTAGCGTCGCATCGTCTGATGATGATGGCGGTAAGAGAGATCAGTTGTATGGATTTTATAAGGATTCGGAGGGAAGGATTTTTGTAGGAGACACAGAAGTAGATATTGGCGATGATGAATTGATCGTGGGTTTGAACAGATACGAATTGACTGATGGACTGCGCAGATTGCTCCTTTACGACAAGCCTAGCAATTACACGGATCAGGATTTCGACAATTACGGTGACATTCTGGTTCAGACCCACGCCATGAAGAGAAATAACGATGCCAGAGAGATGAGACCCAAAGCCAACAGAGGTTACAAGTGGACGAAAGTGGTGAAACCCATATGGGATATGAACAAGAAGTTCATCGAATCGGTGACTGGCAAAGGGGTGAAAACCACTTTTCTTCCGAGCGATTCTGATGCTCTGTCTCAGAGATTGAGTTTGTTGATGGCGAGCAGACGGGCTGGTAACACAGGATTAGATAATCAGATAGTTACTATATCTGACGAATTGTTAAGACAGAAGGTTTTGAATAAAAACCACTATAAAAAGCTGATGAACGAATTGAAGGATTGATGTGTATATAATAAGTAGAGAGAAACAAACAAACAAACAAAAATAAAACAGTAAATTTTTACACTAGAATAATAAAAGTATTTAAAAACAACAAAACGATTTACCAGTGAAAAAGATAAAAATATATTATAAAAATAAAATATGTTGGTGATAAAGAACAGGGGATACGTCAGAACTTACGTTCAAGGCAGTTCTGGTTTCGTCGATTCTATAATGCGAGCATTCACGAGCGATACGGGTAGAAAACTCACATCAACCGCATTTGAGGTCGGTAAGAAGACGGCTTTGGATGCTGGTAAGAAAGCCGCTTCCGAAGCCAGTGGTAGGATAGCTTCTGTGGCTGGCAAGAGGGCAGCCGACGCGTTGATCGACAAGTTGATCAGTCTGCCGGCGAAGCGAGCTGTGTTAGAGCGAACGCCAAAACAAAAAGTTGGAAAGATTTTAAGGATGCTGTGGTACCCATACAAGATTTAGCCAAAATGACGAGTGGATCTGGATTGAAGAGAACTCGTGACGGTGTGATATAAATAAATAATAACATTAAAAACTGAGTTTGAAAAACATAAAAAATTTGCGTTTGAAAAGAATCTAAAATAACAAACAAAAAAAAAAATAAAACAAAGATGGAATTAAAGATATGTCTTGGAACGACGCCGCGACCAAGAGGTCGAATAACGAGTTCTTTCCCAAAAGCATAAGAGGTTTGATAGTGGGAAAATCGAATTGTGGAAAGACCAATCTGTTGATGAATCTGTTGTCCCGACCTAACTGGTTGGATTACGACAGATTGTTTGTGTTTCGCAAGAGCTTGTTTCAACCCGAATACAGATTGCTTCGAGAGTGCATGGATCGTAGATTGCCTAAGGACGTCATAGCCAGAATCTTTGACAGTAGGGAGGAATTCGACAAGAGTGAAGCTCCACTTTTGACCATTTTGGACGGTGCGGTGATGGAACTGATGAAGAGAAATGCATCTTCGAACGTCGAGTGTCGATTTTATGAGAACTCTAGCGACGTTCCAGATCCTAGAGAACTGAAATCGGAAGATAAGAATCTCATGATTTTCGACGATCTGCTTTTGGAGAGACAGAACCGATGCAAATCGTATTACGTTAGGGGTTGACACAGCAACGTGGACTGTTTCTACCTGTCGCAGAATTATTTTCGATTGCCCAGACAGACGATAAGGGAGAACGCTAATTTTCTATGTCTCTTCCGCCAAGATCTCAAGAATCTCAATCACATCTACGGCGATCACGTCGCAAACGACATGAGCGCGGCGGAATTCAGGAGATTCTGCAAGAGAGTTTGGGATGGTGGACTTTACAATTTCGTCGTGATCGATTTGACAAGCGAATTTAATCGCGGAAAATATCGGTGTGGATTCGACAAGTTTTATGTTTCTGATGATAATAATAAGATAGAGCATGAAAATAAAATTTAGAAAATAATAAATCTTCAAATAATTAGTTTTGAATAAAAAAAAATTAAATTAAATATAATGTTCGAACATGGAGAATTGTTAGAACGAATAGCCAAGAATACGGCTGCAAAACAATCCATTCAAATCATGGTGAGTGGCAATTCGACTCGATTCGCTACGAAATTCGAACCTTGCATCGAATTGAATAGAGACAAAAGATACGAGATGGCTTTGGTGAATCTGGAGACTTATTATTCCTTTCCCAATGTCACCGAAAAGAATAACTCGTTCAAGTATTCCGACGGAGTGGATTGGTTGGAGATTCGAATTCCCAAAGGGAGTTACAACATAGACGATTTGAACAATTACATTCAGACGCGAATGAAGATGGATGGAAAGGGAAGCAACAAGATCAGACTCGCTCCCAATCCTAATACCTTACAGACGATGTTGGATTTGGAAGATAATTTTCGAGTGGATTTCAACACGGACGATTCTATAGGCAAGATGTTGGGATTCGATCGAAAAATGTATTGAGGCCACGCGGCATCTGAAAATACGGTCGATATTCTCATAGTCAATAGCATTCTGGTGAACGTGGACGTGATTGCGGCAAGCTACGTGAATGGTAGCGCTCAACCGACGATCTATTCCTTCTTTCCAAACCTGTCGCCGGGTTATAAGATCGTGGAGCGACCTCGAAATTTAGTTTATCTACCAGTGATTTTGACATAAGAGAAATATCAAAGCAAAAAAAATATTGTGTATATATATAGATAACAAAAATAAGATAAACGCAATATTAATTTTACAAAATTATTTTAATATAAATAATTATTATTAAACAAGAAACAATTGAAGTAAATATATTTTAAAAAACAGAATTATGACAGAATACGTGATTGAAAATGTGAACATATCCGCAGGACAGAGGAAGAAACTTAAGAGACGGTAAACAACTCGAGTCGAGGCGGTGAGATTCAAATTCACTCACGAAGATCTGACGAGGGGCGGTCAGGATTCGATCGCCTGGACCAGAAGTCAAATCAAAAGCATGGAGAAAGCGATTCGCGATGGAAGAGGGTTGACTGTGAGATTGAGTCCCGCTCAATTGAGATACAATTTGAGAATGAAAAGTGGTTTCCTACCGCTATTGGCAGGAATCGCCGCAAAAGCATTACCCTTCGCCGCAAAAGCACTACCCTTTCTCAGAAAGACTCTCGGCGTGGGAGCTCTCACGGGACTTGCTAGTTCGGCAGTTGAGAAATTAATGGGTGGCAGCAGACTGTTTTTGAAGAAGGGAGGAGCCGTGTGTCGCGTCCACATAGACGACAGCGGTAAAGGATTGTATCTAGAACCCGTTAAAGGTGGCAACTCTCTTAGAGGAAACGGTCTCTATCTGAAGAGTGGACAGAACGTTGAACGACTCGGCAAGGGTTTGTTGCTTGGTGAGAATTCGCCGTTTAAGAATATACCGATTTTGAATATGTTATTATAATATAAAATTATATAAAATATAAATCATAAAAAAGTATAAAATAATATATTTAAAATGGATAAAAAGGTGGAGAAACAATTAGATGATAATGACGAATATCGCGAGACAGAGTGCGAAGAAACAAAAAAAAATGAGATCAAAAGATGATCCCATTACTTTTTTTTTCCTTCTTCTTCGCTAAAAAATCAATCTCTCTATTGTTTATATTTCCAAGTCTGTTATTAGCATCTTGACACTCATGTTTTCTCCTTTTTCGAAAACGTGTTGAATGTTTATCTTTACTCTTTTGAGTTTTTTTACATCGGTCAACTCGCTCTCACCACCCAATTTCTCCACGAGTTCGAATGAGTTGTTTGGAAATATGTAATTTCCATAGGGCAACGACAAATCGTCCTTGTCGAATTCTCTGTCTTCAGCGATGACGATGTTCTGCAGATTGCTTTGGTACTCGTAAATCAAATCGAGCGCGGCTTCGTCCAATTTCAAAGGCATCTTATATCTGTCATATTTATACTCTAAGCCCTTCGTCTCGACCTCGTTCAGTTCGATGGGATCGTGTCGTTGTAATCTATAGATTTGATGACCGAATTTCTTATTCATTTCGACTCGTTTCAATTTCAATTCGCATCTTTTAGGTGTTGCTGTCCTCATGATCGATTATTTGTTTTTTTTTGTGTTACGAATTCTTGCAAATAATGTATATTTTAAATTTTGTATTTTAATAATTTGTTTAAAAAAAGTTTTGTTTTTTTTTTACTCCTTATATATATAAAAAAAAGTTGTTTTTTTAATTTTAATTTCTTTAATGTGAAAAATTGTTTTTGTGAAAGTTTTTTTTCTCTTTATATATATATAAAAAAAGTTGTTTTTTCGCATCTGCTTTGCGGAAATTTGTTTTGAACCTCGTGCGAGACTTCGCGTAAAAGTCGTAAGAGTTCTATTTGTCTTGAACCTTCTTCTTCTTTTTTAATAGTTCGAACGACATTGTCGATTAATTCTTCTTTTTTAATAGTTCAAACGACATTGTCGATTAATTTTTGTTTGCTAATAGTATTACGATTCGATTTTCTATCGCAAATCATATCGTTTTCTTTCGAAACGCATAAATATAAATTATGATTTTTTTCTTCTTGGTTTTTTGGAGAATAACGATTTATTAAACAACGTCGATGTTTATGTCGAGATTCTGTCATGGATGTTGTCATCATGATCGATTATTTAGTTTTTTTGTTTTACGAATTCTTGCAAATAATGTATATTTTAAATTTTGTATTTTAATAATTTGTTTAAAAAGTTTTTTTTTTTGCTCTTTATATATATAAAAAAAAGATTTTTTTTAAATTCAATTTTTTCTTTAATGTGAAAGTGTCGCAAACGTCTTGTTTCTACCATGCGCACATCTGTGTTACTGTAGAGAATGTTATTCTGAAGACAAGAAAACGTGTTCGTTCTGCAAACAAGAAATAAAAGCGATCATAAATTGTTTTGAATAAAAACACATTAAAGAAAAAATTGAATTTAAAAAAAATCTTTTTTTTTATATAAAGAGTAAAAAAACAAAACTTTTTAAACAAATCATTTAAATACAAAATTCGGAAAAAATATATTCTTACAAAATGAAACAAACAGATTAAAAAAATTGGAAAATTTAAATGAGAAAATCATACCTCAGTTAAACAAGATTTGTAAACTATTAAACATTTCACATTTCAGAAATCATAGAACTAAATCAAAAAAGATTGAAGTCATACAGAAACATTTGCGAAACGATGGAAAGGCAAACGAAATGCCGATAGCAACGACGTCAAAAAATGCATCGGTTGTGAAAAATGAGAAGAAGAAGAAAAAGATAGTAAAAGGAATCGAAATGCCGATAGCAACGACGTCAAAAAATGCATTGGTTGTGAAAAATGAGAAGAAAAAAAAGATAGTAAAAGGAATCGAAATGCCAACGCCAAAAAAAACCGAAAATGTTTCGATTGTGAAAAATAAGAAGACGACTAAACGAAAAGCCGTTGAAGAACTTCAAGTTTCCAAAGAAAAGAAAAGAAAAACTAAAACGAAAACGAGTGATGCACATCAGATTCTAGGCAAACGAGATATATCGAGCGAACTTCGATGAGCAATAGACGAAGGGAAAGGAGAAAAATATCTAGCGCGACTCGCCGCAGAACTATTTCAATAGAAGTCTGTGGAACGGGAGAGTGCGATCAATGGTATTTTTAAAACTTTCGGCGTGGTTCCCTCGTTGAAGAAAATCGATCTGAAATTGTTCATGGAACGGGTGAAGAAAAGAGTATTGGATTTGTTTTGCAAATACATGAATGTGGGACTAAAAATTAAGATGATACTCCATTGCATGATGAATAAAATCGACGTGAAGTCCGGCGAGAGCATCGTGAAAAAAGCATATTTCAGATCTAACGTCGAACCCGTATTTCGAGGTTTAGATTTATCGGACGTTTTTGAAAAGATGAAAGACAAGATGTTGACATCTCTCGCGAATTATCAACATGAAGGTAGTAATTGGACATTCGAAGAGGTGTTGAAACTCGAAATTCACATAACTGAAAACGATTTGTTGAAAGGGTCTTCCTACGTGAAATTACTGTATTTCCTGGCTAAGAAATACGCCGTGATCAACGTGAAAAATAAAGATGATCAGTGTTTTAAATGGGCAGTCACCTCTGCTTTATACCCTGTCAAAATGAACTCCGATAGAGTTTCTCATTACGAGGAAACTTCTAAAAATCTCGATTGGACCAGAGTGACTTTTCCAACGCAGTTAAAACACATCGAACGTTTCGAGGCACAAAATCCTACCGTAGCGGTGAACGTCTTCGGATACGATGACGAAAAACGAAAGATCTATCCTCTCAGACTGACTTCGTATCTCGGAAGAGAAAAGATGATTATTTTATTATTGATTTCGAATGGTGACAATCGTCATTATTGTTGGGTTAAACATCCGAGCCGATTACTGTCGAAACAAAATAATAATCATAACGGAAAGATATCTTTATGTTACAATTGCATGAACGTGTTTCACAGTGAAAACTCGTTGGCGAAACATCAGGAATATTGCAATGAAAATCAAGGTGTCGCCGTCAAAATGCCCAAACCCAACACCATCGTGAAGTTTGAAAATCACAATAGAAGGTTAAAAGTACCATTCGTCGTGTACGCCGATTTCGAATGTTTCACTGCGAAAATGAGTTCCTGTCAACCCAACGCTCTTCAAAGTTACGTCGAAAGATATCAAAAACACATACCTTCGGGCTATTGCATTTACGTGAAATGCGCTTTCAACTTGCAACACGACATGGGTCCCTTCACCTACACGAAACAGTATGAAGACGACGATGTGGCTCAAAGGTTCGTGGAAGAGTTAGAATGGAAACTTCAAATGTTATACGACAAATTCAAAACTCCGACAGAAATGATCATCATGCGAGAGCAGCAGGACGAAAATAACAGAGCCACCGAATGTCACATATGCAGACAATCGTTTGACGAGAATTTGAAGGAAAATAAGAAGGTTAGAGAGCACGATCATTACACGGGTCTGTATCGCGTCCGGCTCACAGCAAGTGTAATTTAAAATATCGAGACACCGTTTTCTATCTGGTGATGTTTCACAATCTCTCGGGTTACGACAGTCCTCTGTTCGTGAAAATTCTCAGCACCTCACACGAAGAATTAAATTGCATCGCGAACAGCGAAGAAAGATACATTTCCTTCATGAAATGGAAGCTCATGGAGAAGAAAAGAGTAATCGACGGAGAGACGTTGGAAGAAAAAACGAAATTCATTCGTAGAGCCATACGTTTCATCGACAGTTTTAAATTCATGTCAACCGCTCTGGAAAAATTAGTCGATAACATGAGCAAGGATAAATTTAAAATCATGAGCGAACATTTCGGAAAACGAGTAGACATCATGTTGAGGAAAGGAGTCTATCCTTACGATTACATGAACGATCTAAAGAGATTCGAAGACACCGCACTACCTTTGAAAGAAGATTTTTATTCAAAATTATACGAATCCGACATTTCCGACGAGAATTACGAACAGGCTAAAAACGTGTGGAAATCATTCGATATGAAAACCATGAGAGATTATCACGATCTCTATCTGAAGACCGATGTTCTACTCTTGGCAGACGTGTTCGAAAATTTTCGAGACGTCTGTTGTCGAAATTACGATCTGGATCCTGCTTGGTATTTCACCGCACCCGGTCTGGCGTGGGATGCTCTGTTGAAGACCACTGAAGTCCAATTGGAATTATTATCCGACATGGACATGTTGCTCATGTTCGAAAGGGCTGCGAGAGGTGGCGTCTCGATAATCTCCCACAGACATTCTGAGGCTAACAATCCCTACATGAAAGAAGGTTTCGATTCGAAACGGTCGACTAAATACATACAGTATTGGGACGCCAATAATCTGTACAGTTGGGCTATGAGTCATCCTTTACCGATTGGAAATTTCGAATGGGTGAAGGAACCGGAAGAGATGCAAAAATGGAGAGACTATCCTTGCATTTTAGAAGTTGATTTGAACTATCTGGAAGAATTACACGATATACACAATGATTATCCGCCGGCTCCCGAACGAATGGAACCGAACGAGGGAGATGAGGAAACACTCATTCCCAATTTATTTAACAAACGTAACTACGTCGTCTACAGTGAGAATTTGAAACAATACGTCGATTACGGGATGAGATGAGTCGACATACATCGCATCATTCGATTCGACGAAGAGCCTTGGATGAATAAATACATCAATCTCAACACGAATTTCAGAATTCGAGCTGAGAACGATTTCAAAAAAGATTTCTTCAAACTCATGAACAACTGCGTGTACGGTAAATCGATGGAAAACATCAGGAAGAGAACCGACGTTCGACTCGTCACGTCTGAGAAAAGAGCTAAAACATTAGTGGCGAAACCCAATTACAAACACCGAACCATATTCGACGAAAATCTAGTGGCCGTTCACATGCAAAAGACGCACCTGAAGTTCGACAAACCGTATTATCTCGGACCGATCATCTTAGATGTCAGAAAGCGATTGATGTACGAGTTTCACTACGATTACGTCAAATGAAAATTTGGCGACAAAACCAAACTACTGTTCACCGACACGGACAGTTTAGTTTACAAGATAGAGACGTCTACCGAGACATATCTCCGGACGTGGACAAGTGGTTCGACACAAGCAATTATACCGTCGATCACCCATCCAACATTCAATTGAACGACAACAAGAAGGAGTTGGGTAAATTTAAGGACGAGAGCGGTGGTAAACAAATTGACGAATTCGTGGGCTTGAGACCCAAACTGTATGCTTATCGTCTAGAAGATGATGAAGAGATCTAGAAGTGCAAAGGAGTTAAAGCGTGCGTGGTGAAGAAAAACATCTCTTTCCAAGAGTATAAAGATTGTCTGTTAGGAAGTGGTCCGGTGTATAAGACTATGAAATCGATTCGAAGCGAAAATCACGACTTGTATACTGAAATAGTCAACAAGATTTCGCTGATGGCCGACGATGATAAGAGATTCATATTAGACGATAAAATAAGCACTTTGGCACTCGGACCTTGGACTGTGGATCTAACTATAGACGATATGAATGTGGATGATTGGATTCCAGATATGATTGTGGATGATAGGATTCCAGAAAATCAAGAGGAATTAGACGGATTCAAAATTATAGAAATCGATAGTAACATCGAGAGTCCAGAAAATCAAGAGGAATTAGATGGATTCAAAATTATAGAATACGATAGAGACATCGAGAGTTCAGAAAATCAAGAGGAATTAGATGGAATCAAAATTATAGAAAACGATAGAGACATTGAGAATGTTAGTTTAAAAAAAGAGAAAAAAACACAAAAAAATAACGTCATTTTTTTAGTGAATTATAATAAAATAAATAAAAAAATATATACACATTATGAATAAGAAAATAAAGATATCCGTAGAAGGTGTCGTCTTACCTAACGAACCCCTATCCAACATCGATCTGTTGAATGCGGCAAAGGAGTTGAAAATCAAAGATTTTCTAGGCGTGTTTTCTAGAGATGCCTTGCCGAAGAGAAGACCTCGACAATCAGAATGCAGAATTTTAAATCTAGACGATTCATCGGGTGAAGGCACTCACTGGGTGGCGTGGATCAAGAATGATAAGAAGAAAAATTATTATTTCGACAGCTACGGAATCTCGCCGCCATAAGAAATAAAGAACTATTTCAACAAATCAATGGTTCGTTACAACACGGAACAAGTGCAATCACCAGATCAAGTGTTTTGCGGTCACCTATGTCTCTACATTCTCAAGATATGGTCTGAAGGAGATCGATTTCAAGACATTCTCAATGACTTACATTAGAGAGAGATTTTTTTTGTAGTATACATAAAGATAAAAAATTATTTAAAAAAAAATTTTAATTGAATAAAAACGAAAAATAAAATAACATAGTTCATTTTTAATAAACTGCGTTTTGAATATATTTTTCTAAAAACAAAAAAATCCCACAACAACATGCCAGTCGATAAATTTGGTAGAAGTGACGACGAAAAAGTCAACCCAAGAAAGAAGAGGAAGACGTTCAAAGTCGATGATGGTTACGACGTTGCCAACTTGGACGAACGTTCCGTTCGGAGATACGAACCTCGAGAAGAACCTTTGAACATGAACGATAAGAAGCTCTACAATCTTCCCGAGCCGATAGATCTCGCCGATGCTGATACTAAAAAATATGTTGATGGGGGAACGCCGATTTCGACCGAATCATGCTAGATAATTACGTCGATAAAACCATGACCGACGATCTCGATCTGAAATCCAAATGTTTGGTGAACATCGCGAATCCCATAGATCCCACTGATGCCGCGACCAAGAAATACGTGGACGACTCTCAGGCGAGATTCAGCGAACACCTGAGAAATAGATACGTTCAGAAAACAATGCACTCGGAATTGAACGCCAATTATAACAAGATAATGAACGTGGCCACTCCCACGAATCCCAAGGACGTGGCGACCAAACACTTTGTAGATCTGGAACAGAGAAAGTCTGACAGATGAGAAATGAAATCGGATCTGAATGCGGGATTCAACAAGATATTGAATCTGTCAAAGATCGACGACACGGATGTGGACTCAACCATGGTCAACAAGGGCTACGTGGATTCTGCCATGATACGGTCACAAGAATACCTTGAATCGCAAGTGGATGATCTCTACCTGAACAAACAATCTGGCAGAACCATGGAGGGTGGTATCGACATGAACGGTAAGAATTTATTCGGACTCAGTCACGATCCTGAATTCGATTCCAGCGCGGTCAGCAGAAAGTATGTGGATGACAACTCGGTCTGGAGAAAGGGTGACATCATGGAAGGTAAACTAGACATGGGTGGACATGCGCTCACGAATCTACCGGATCCCGTGAACATGACGGATGCCTGCACCCTGATTTTGGTGGTGGAGAAAGTCAAATATACTAGACAATTGATCACTGTGTGGGCCGAAGAGGCCGGCGCCTTAGATGAGGGAAAAGCTGAGTGGTCTTTCGGAAATGGAGGTAGCAGATTGAAACATGGTCAGGTGGGATATCCCATGCCGCTGGGAGGTGAAATCCTTCGAATGAGTCTGGCTTCCTCGGATTTGAATAACAGAGCGGTCAATCTCATGGTGAATGGTGTAGAGAGCGATAAGAGATACAGCGTCAAAAAGACTGAGAATCAACACGCGAATGTTAGCACGTTCGGCATGCCTCTCAAAGTGAACACCGGAGACAGGATTAATTTCGTTATGAAAACCAATAATCCCGAAGCTGCCACTTCTGTGGTGAGTCTACTGATCGAACTAGATCCTTTGAACAAACAGTGAACGCGTGGAAAATAATGAATTAAAAAAAATAATGTGTGATTATTAAAAAACAAAAAAACAAAAAAAAAGTAATGAGATCATCTTTAGATCTCATTTTTTTTTTTTTTTTTTTTTTTTTCCTTCTTCTTCACTATTACCATATATTATAATAACGTTTCCTTTTTTCTCAATTTTCAGCATTGATTCTTCTTTGTGATATGATACGTTTATAACAACATTTTTGTTTATCGGAATCATAATTATGAACGAATGTTGTGCATCTCTTGGTAACACTCACATCATCACCATTCTCTTCAGAAGGTAGTGGTGATGGTAGAAAGCGTCTCATTCTTTTCATTTCCAACCGTCTATCCCGCTGTTTATCTAACCATTTTTCCACATCTTTTTTTTTTTTTTTTTTCTTGGCTTGCAACACAGGATGGAACATCTGACGGAAACGGAGAGACGATCGCACAGGATCGAACAATCTAAGATCTGTTCGAGTTTTAATATCTTCTTCACAAAATATCCTTTTTGTTTCTCTCGAGTGAATAGCACGCGATCTTTTAAATAATTCAGAACAAAATCGTAAAAATCTTTTTTTCTCAAACGCAAAAATGGAACGTTTATTTCATTTTCTACGTGACTACTTACAAATTGTAACATTTTGTACGGCGAGAATGTTGAAAAAAGACGATTTTTTTCTCGGATGAAACTTTTTTTTTTGTTAAAAAAATATCATTAAAAACGAATTTATTTTTTTTATGATTTTTTTGCATTATTTTTTTTTTAATGACGCAAAAATAAGAAAAAAAACCTAAAAAATATAATCCAAAATCGCGAAAGAAAAAATAGCAAATAAACGATGCCACTAATATATCAATCTCCAGTTTTCACACACTCATCTCTCATCGAATGATCGACATCTTATTTCCGTCCAATTCGAATTGTAATTCTCTATCCGACAGGACCAGGGCGAAGGCTTCGGTTTTTCTCGGAATGTTCCTATCGAATTGCATCTTGATCTGAATGTATAAGACGCTACTCTTGAGTCATTCACTCTGTTTACTGACGTCGAATACAAACATGGGATACATCGACTTGTATTCACCGGGAGACATGTTAGGGTTGCTCATCAATTCGTCTAGACCGTGATACTTCTTTCTAAAATCAGCGGTGTCACCGTACAGTCTGCAGAAATCGTTCTTGTCGAACGATGCGTTGTAGTCGATTGCTGGATATCTCGTGGCATTCAGAAACACTTGCATGTTTCTCAAATGGCAGTGATCGAACAGCGATGCATTCTTCTCCTGAGATCCGTCCCTATCGGTCTGAAATGCAACCATGATGAAACACGGTCTCTTGGAAGCGGATTTCACCGTCAATCTCCAATCGAAGTGATTCGTGGAGGGAGGAATGCTAGCCGTGTCGCACTGTCTCATTCTAAATCCCATGGGTAATTTACTCTTGGATTCTATGATCTTGTAGAGATGCGCTTTCTCCACAATCGAAGGCTCCACATGCGGAATGAACCACAATATCTTGTGTAGAGTTATCTTACCCGCATCGGTCGCAGTGAGTGTCACTATTGCATCATTGTTTCCTTTTCGAATCAATGTCAGATTGTGTTTGAATCCGTACATGATCTTGTTGTAATCGTCCGCAAATCTGAAGATGTGTTTCAAAGGTATCCTGAACGAAAACGTTCCTTTAGGTCTGGACGTCTTGACGATGTAGTCGAATATCAAGGCGGTGCCGGCGCTAGCAGGGCTGACGGTGTCTTTCACCCACAACTGATTAAGTCCTCTGGATTTTGATAAATCATCAGGATACGTCAAGAGTCTGAACATCGTGGTGGCCTGACCGGGATGAAACACAGATTCTATCTCTTGTCCGGATAGCATGTATTTTATGTTACTGAATAGATGCATGATGCCATTATTGGCTAGAGTAACCGTGTCGTCGTCAGCGTAGTCGCTCCCATCTTCCTTGGTGAGACGTCCCTGCACCACTATGTAACTCTCGCTAGGATGTACGAATAAATCTTGAGTTTCGACGTTGATTCTTATCTCTCCCGGATTGTTCAAACTCATTTCGGTTACCGGTTCGTATTCATGAACCTCATATTCTTGAATACTTTCATCTTTCACTATGTTTTGTGCTATATCTAGTATATTTGTCATCTTAAAGGATTTTTAGTTTTTTGTTTATTAATTAACTTGCTTTCTTTATCTAAAAATAGTTTTTAATTATTTTTAATTATTTTTTTCTCTCTTACATATATGTGTTTAAACAAGAAAATGTTAAAGAGAGTAAATAAAAAAAAAATTGTTTTCTTTATCAAAACTTCGTCTTCTGTAATTGTTGTTCGTAAAACTTTCCGATGATCTCTTCTCCATCCAAAGCTTTGATTTCGTAAATCACCGGATCGGTGTAAAATATTTTGATTATCACGAAGATTTCCGAGGTCCATTGAGGAGTATAGCACTTTTCGAAGTGCTTCTTATAAGCGTAGGTTCTCACTCGATCACCGACCGCAAATTTCGGCGTTCTAAACTTCTTCTTGATCTTAGATCTCTCAGGATATAGATTCGCATAGACCCGTTTTTCGTTTCGAGGATCGCTAGCTTCTGTGGGAGTCATCTTGATTGATCTGTGTCATGTGTTGTTGTAATCTTTGACCAGACCGTTCAGAGCGTATATGTATTTCTTGGTCGAATTCGCCGTGAAGTATCTGTGCATCTTTTCCTTCATCGTTCGATTCCAACGTTCCACCACGCTGGCTTTCTCTTCATTTTCGATCGAGTAGAGGTCTACCAATCGATGAATGTGCTTGTTGTAGAATTCCTTTCCCTTATCCATCCACAATTTACTCGGTTTTCGAGAGGACGAGTCGAACACGCTCTTTGGAGCTTCAGCGACGCAAGGTCCCGATTTATTCTTCAAAGCTCTGATCCAACTGTATTTGGAAAACACGTCGATGACCGTCAATAGATATTTGACGCCCTCATTTCACCTCGAAAACGATCTCATGTCGACCAAGTCGGCAGACCAAATATCATCCAGACCCTTCACGAACACCCTTCTCTTAAGAAATTTACGCACTATGGGTTTGTGTAACTCCTTGGCCAATTCGCTTGTCAATAATCGTTTCTTCTTCTTTTCAGATGCGCTTTTTTTTTTGAATGCCCCATCCGAATCGACGTTTCGCACCGATCAGATTGCCGACCAGCGAACGTTCCATCTTCTCTCTCCTGGTCGGATTCGATATGCATGTTTTTATCGCAGACGTCGTTGCGAGTCTTGGTGTCGGGATGTCCGACGTAGCACAGATCGTGATCATACACGGCCGCGTCCACCCTATTCACAGGTTTGCTCCAAGATTTGGGAGTCAGATCAGCGTTGAGTCTCTTGTTCAATTTCGTTCCAGGTCCCATGAAACTGTGACCGGGCAGATGCATTTCGAAAGGTAGATTATTGATCATTTTATTCACGATGCCTTTACCTTTGCTCGCGTTCTTTTTTTTGATAAATCTAGTCTTGACAGAACCACACACGTCGCAAATTCCGCGAAGCATCTGTCTGTCGTTTTTAGTTCGCACTTCTCTAGAATTACTCGTCTCGGTAACTCTCTTACACTTTACGCAATACATTTTTTAAGAGTTATTTAAATTAATTTCGTTTTTTATTTTATATATAAATTTAATAATTAATTCTGTTCTTATTATATATATTTTTTTTCAATCGCTGCTCTTGAGTTCGATCATCTTACTAAATTCCTCCCTGGCCTCTTTCCTCCTCTTTTCCACCAGAGAATCCTTCATCTCTTCCTTGATGATCTGACGAGTCTTGATTCTCACGGCTTCTTTCATGGCATCGTATTTCGTTTTCTCACTCAATATTGCGAAGTATTGTCCGTCCGATATCCTACCGTCTTTCAACGCCATAGAGATCATTTCGGATATCGTGTCGATCTTGGAGTCGGCCAAGACGCGAATCTTGTCATGTTTCCTCGCCTTCAGATATAATTTCCTACTCAAAAAGTTTCCGAGCGTGCTAAACAATCCGGCGGCGAGAGCCACTCCTTCTACGGTCAACACGATCGGAATGCCGATCGAGGTCGACAACAATCCGATGCCAGCCACGTGTAAACCCATGGAAATCGTGATGAGTGTCGTGTCGATCGTGTTGACGAATTTCACGAAACGCGAATACTTCTTCTTGAGAGAACGACGAGAATCTCTCTCTCCAGTTAGATACTATTGGATTCTATTGATTTGATCGATGCGATACCTCTCTCCTCTTTCTCTTTCTTCTAGCAGTGGTGCCGTCAGCAAAACGTCGATCGGCTTCTCATCCTCGTCGTTCACTAACGTCGGATACAATTTATTTCTGGTTCTCATTTTTGTATTTTTTGTTTCTAATATTAGATAAAAAATTTTATGTGTGTATTTATTTTTATTTTCTATTCTCCCTTATTTTATATCAACGAAAAAAACTTAGACGTATGCTTCATTCAGCAATAATTTCTTGATGCATCCCTTGTCTTCTAAAGTCAGACTTTTACGCGCCAATTTCAGTTCTTCCGAAACTGTAGGCTTGTCTTTATTCTTACAGAAGACTAATCTCTTCCAAAGCATGATCACATCGTTGAATCTAACGCGTTCGGACGCCGGTTCGAAATACATGACGACCATATCTTCCCTTTCCATCGTCAGACACGAATGATTCTCGTGATCGAAGTCTAGATGATCCCGACATCCGACGCATTGTTCTAACAAGATGGAACGTAGTTCTTCGTTCACGCAGATTACGTATGCTCTCATCACCATGTTTAAAAGAATCCTCGCTCTAATAGTCTGGGAAGCGCACATGATTTACGTATTTTTTTTTTATTATTATCTATTCGATTTGATATATTTATTTTTCTAAATAACTATTATTTATATATTTTTTTCTCTCCTATATATATCAATCAAAAACGTGACAGTGGATTTGCGGATTCTAACACCCGGCAACACTCTTCATTCAAAACATTTCCATCAAGTGCTTATTAAGATCACCACGCAATAACGAGCGCTAGTCTTACTTCGAGAAACGCGACAGTGGGTTTGAGAATTCGAACACAACCTCTTCACACGAGTCGATTTCCGACCTAAAATCCGCAAGTGGATCTCCGTGTACGCCCCCATAGGGTTTCAGTGTTAAAATCGTGTACGGACGCGGATTGTTAGAATCGGCAAGACGATGTGTTCGAAACGACAAAACGTTTTTTTGCTCGCAATTTAACACTGAATCCTATGGGGAAAACTCATTTGCCGATTTCAATCAAAACGGTACATGTACGTGTACGTAAAACTACGGGCATCTAGGATACAATTCAGAGTTAAAAAAATTCGAACACACCCTAAAAACCGTTAAAATCGTGTACATGTACACGATTTTAACACTAAATCCTATGGAGGTGTACATGTACACGATTTTAACACTAAATCCAATGGAGGTGTACATGTACACGATTTTAACACTAAATCCTATGGAGGTGTACTTGTACACGATTTTAACACTAAATTCAATGGACGTGTACATGTACACGATTTTAACACTAAATCCTATGGAGGTGTACATGTACACGATTTTAACACTAAATCCAATGGAGGTGTACATGTACACGATTTTAACACTAAATCCTATGGAGGTGTACATGTACACGATTTTAACACTAAATCCAATGGAGGTGTACATGTACACGATTTTAACACTAAATCCTATGGAGGTGTACATGTACACGATTTTAACACTAAATCCAATGGAGGTGTACATGTACACGATTTTAACACTAAATCCTATGGAGGTGTACTTGTACACGATTTTAACACTAAATTCAATGGACGTGTACATGTACACGATTTTAACACTAAATCCTATGGAGGTGTACATGTACACGATTTTAACACTAAATCCAATGGAGGTGTACATGTACACGATTTTAACACTAAATCCTATGGAGGTGTACATGTACACGATTTTAACACTAAATCCAATGGAGGTGTACATGTACACGATTTTAACACTAAATCCTATGGAGGTGTACATGTACACGATTTTAACACTAAATCCTATGGAGGTGTACATGTACACGATTTTAACACTAAATCCTATGGAGGTGTACATGTACACGATTTTAACACTAAATCCTATGGAGGTGTACATGTACACGATTTTAACACTAAATCCTATGGAGGTGTACATGTACACGATTTTAACACTAAATCCAATGGAGGTGTACATGTACACGATTTTAACACTAAATCCTATGGAGGTGTACATGTACACGATTTTAACACTAAATCCTATGGAGGTGTACATGTACACGATTTTAACACTAAATCCTATGGAGGTGTACATGTACACGATTTTAACACTAAATCCTATGGAGGTGTACATGTACACGATTTTAACACTAAATCCTATGGAGGTGTACATGTACACGATTTTAACACTAAATCCTATGGAGGTGTACATGTACACGATTTTAACACTAAATCCTATGGAGGTGTACATGTACACGTACATGTACAGGTGAGCTCGTATTCTCAATTATCACCTACTATTGTCTGTTGCTCAGAATGTCGTCCACTAAACAGTTGCAACTATAGTTATGCAGGCTTTCTGTTCCGGCAGGGACTCTTTCCTGCTGCCCTCTTCGCTCTGAGGTATTTGACCGAGGGCAAGGTGAATGGGGGGGGGGGGGGGGGGGGGGGGTTGGTGTTCCTTTAGGTCACCAGCTTTACAGTTAAAACTAGAAGTCCTGTCATGAAATGCGCACAAAAAGCACGTTGATATGCGCGTTAATATGCTCGTTATGGCCCAAGTAAAGCTATCAAATTCTGTACATATGGCCTATACACAAGCAATGTTTCAGCCAATGGACCTCCGGGTAACCCGGAGGTCCATTGGCAGAAACATTGCATGTGTTTGCTATGAGTAACCAAGAGAACCTGCCATGCTTTGGATGCCATTCGATATGGCAATTGCGCACAATTCCAACGCGCAATTAAGCCTAGATAAGTGCACTATTCGTGACAGGACTTCTAGTTTTAACTGTATAGTGAAAAGCAAGGGAATATCTCCTCTGGAGTCAGTAATTCCGAGTCGGTACCGGGATGGTTTTAAAATGTAAAGCTAATGTTTAACTCATTCATGTAATATTTTTAAAGTGTAGCTCGGTGTGAAGCATTTGTATATGTCACGTGTCATACGAGCGTTAATATACAATCCTCGGACACTTTTAATGAGTATAAAGAGTCTCATTCTCTGGACTTCCTTTATTTATTGGCCTTCCTTTTAAAAAATTACGATAACGGGTTATACTGGATGTTAATAGAGATCATTGATGTTATTGTGCTCAATTACAGAATGGTATTGTGCCTTTCTTTTTTGATACAAACAAGAGAGATACATGTAAAACCTGTTCTCCTCTTCTCCTTGAGGGGATAATTCTCTTTACATGTAATTGAGCCTATTGGATTTTCCTTTATGTCCTAGGCCCTCCAGCCTTTTTTCTATTCTGCTAAGTCTGGGTCATTAGTACAGTATAAAAATGTTAAAAAATTTAATATAATTTGTATACTTACCAATGACCCAGACGGGGATTTGTGTTTGGCCCTAGAATTTAAGGAATTAGCACCAGCTAAGTCTGGGTCATTGGTAAGTATAAAAAATAAATAAATTACTATAAATGTTTCAACTTTTATTTGTACGAAACAAATTTATTTTGGAAAACAAACTACCAATTGTATTTTTTCTCTTTTTTTGCATTCTGTCATTTTTACTTTCACATTTGGTTGCTTTGTAATCAGAGTGCATACATTTCTGAGTAACAATTTCATTTAGTACACCTTTAAACTCACAGTCTGTGAGATACTTATTTTTAAACCTGGGGTCTAACAATCAAGCCATTGATAGTAAATGTACAGTTTTCTCATCACAATATTTATCTGACATGTAACACTTTATTCGATTCTTAATGTCTTTTGTCAGTTTGTGTTTATCTGCAGATGTGTCCAACAAATCACTTTCAAGTAATGACACCAAAGGCTTCACTGCCAATTTGCCAACATAATTTTCGGCAGAAAGGATATCCATGAAATTTGACACGGGTGTAAAGCTGTAACAGCCTTCATCGCATGACTGTCTTGCCAGGTAGGAGCAAGGTATGCAGTTTTTATATGGCTGCTCATATGAGCGGGCCGAATTATGGTATGGCAATGTCTGTCTGTCCGTCCGTTAGCTTTTGTTTGTCAATGCAATGAACTTGAAAACAATAGATCCAACAGATGCTGTTTTTTATGGTTGATTAATCATGACTAGAGGATGGTTCCTTTCGATAACCAGCATTCTGACATATCCAAGATGGCAGCCACAGCAGCCATCTTGGATTTTTAGGGACTTCTGATTGTCCATTTGGTAATCCAACAGATACTGTTTTTTACGGTTGATTAGTCATGACTAGAGGATGGTTGATAACCAGCATCATTGTCCATCCGTCCATTCATTTGTCTGTCCGTCCGTTTAACTTTTATTTGCCCACGTGATAACTTGAAAACAATACATCCAACAGATACTGTTTTTTATGGTTGATTAGGCATGACAAGAGGATGGTTCTTTCCAATAACCAGCATCAGTGTCTGTCCATTCATCTCTCCGTCCATTAACTTTTATTTGTCCATGCTATAACTTGAAAACAATACATCCAACAGATACTGTTTTATATATTGATCCACCGCCTGGCGTAGCACTTGTTTGTTTTGAACTGGGTTCTTTCCTCATAGCAAGTACTTGATCCAACACATGTTAAACAAAGTCAAACTTAGGGATCGGGTTGAACAGTCTGCGATCAGTGAATGTTGGGGGTAAACCTAAGTTTGCTTGAAGATTAGCCAAGTTGTGTCGATGAAGCCAGCTAGTAGAAAAAGGTTGAAACAATTGATCTACAAACCCCTAGCATCCTAGATACACGTGAAGCTCATTGGGAGCTTTACTGATCACATTCTGTCTGTCGTCGTCCGGCGTTAACGTTACATTATCGACTTCTCCTTCAAAACCACTAGCCCAATTTTATTCAAATGGTGGATAAATGTTTATTACCTAATGCCAATTCAGATTTGTTCAAATGAAGTTGCCCCTCCTCCTGGGTTGTGCCATGCCCCCAAGGGGCACCAACATCTTTGAAAATCTTCTTCTCATGAATCAGCAGTAGCAGAGACTTGATATATGGTATGCTGCTTCCTTTTAAGGTGTAGACTCACATTTCTTCAAGAGAAGTTTAATGGGCTATATTTGGCGTCGTTATGGGAGAGGAAAAATTTTTGGCCCCACCCGAAATTTCTATTTTCCGATCCGAGAGGCTGATTTGAACCAATTTTTATGTGAGGGCTTATGTGAGGTCATAAGTACCTAATTTATGCCGAATATTTTTCCCCGTAGCTCTGTGGGAACCGCAGGAGCTAACAATAGAAAAAATGAACATGCCCATATCTACAAAACTGCACGGCACTGAGAATTTCTTATTTGGTGTGAAGCTTCCTTAGTACCAACAGAAAGGATTGGTAAAAAAAAATGCCATCGATTTTAACATTGGGTACCGTTTCGGGACTTTGAAAAAAGTGCTGAGTCAGCACGTTTTAACACTGTAGGCAATGGGAAAAAACATTAAAAAATCTTCAGAACCAGCAGGCAGAATCTTTTGATACTTGGTATGCAGCATTGTAGGGTGGATCTGATTCAAGTTTGTTCAAATCGGCCCCCTGGATTCATATTTGCGCGGCCCTCTGGGTTTATATTTGGGCTCAGTATAGGAGCCCGAATTCGAACTTAGTGCATTTCAGGCAAATTTCTTAAAAATCTTCTTCTCCAGATCCAGCAGGCAGAATCTTTTGATATTTGGTATGCAACATTGTGGGGTGGATCTGATTCAAGTTTGTTCAAATCGGCCCCCTGGATTCATATTTGCGCTCACTATGGAAGCTCCAATTCGAACTTAGTGCATTTCAGGCAAATTTCTTTAAAAATCTTCTCCAGATCCAGCGGGCAGAATCTTTTGATATTTGGTATGCAACATTGTGGGGTGGATCTCATTAAACTTTGTTCAAATTGGCCCCCTGGATTCATATTTGGGCTCACTATAGAAGCCGAATTCTGACTTTGTGCATCTCAGGCAAATTTCTTTAAAAATCTTCTCCAGATCCAGCAGGCAGAATCTTTTGATATTTGGTATGCAGCATGCTCAGTATAGGAGCCCAAATTTGAACTTAGTGCATTTCAGGCAAATTTCTTTGAAAATCTTCTTCTCAAGATCCAGCAGGCAGAATCTTTTGATATTGGGTATGCAGCATGCTTATGGGGTGAGATTCAAGTTTGCTCAAGCCAAGACCCTGGGTTCATATTTGGGCTCACTGTGGTGGCCCGGATTATATCTGGTATGCAGCATCCTGGGGGGGGGGGGGGGGTGTTATATAGCCCCATATTACACTGAGTTTGATATATCCTTTGTGTTTAATTATATTGAGATCGATATTGTTTTTCTGTATTTTCTGACTGGTCTCACTCATTTGCACTGAGTGACCTTTGTTTACATCCTTGTTACACAAATATATTGTACATATAGCTGTTGATTGTTTAAGTACGCCAAAGACCTTGTTTACGTGAACTATGACAGAATCACCTAAAAACTGTTGGAACTTTGTAGAAATTTCATCTTCAAGGACATTCTGTCTGGTTACTATATACAGATTTGTCAACAGAATTCAGTAACTCATTTTTATCTTAACTTGACATAGTCAAGATAAGCTATTGCCATCAAGCGTGCGGAAGTCTGTTAGTCTGTGAGTCTGTTCACATTTTCCTTTGGAACGGGCTACACCCCGCAGTTCTTGTCTGATCGTCACGAAATTTCACATGCAGATTTGGGGTCATGTCTAGATGAGACCGTCCCCTTTTGGTCGCGATTGGGCAACCGGTATGGCTGCCCAAAACCCGAAAACCATTAGCACAGTCTACAGGTCGTATTTATGAAAGGATTTCATTGTAACTTGGTAGGATGCCTCTGTTTAATGCCTAGATGAGAAAGTCCCCTTTTGGGCATGATCTATCAACCGTAATGGCTGCCCAAGCCCAAAACCCAAAAACGTTTAGCACAGTCTGCAGGTCAAGTTTAATATGGAGGGATTTCACTGTGACTTGGTAGAATGACTCCTTATGATCTCTAGATGAGAATTTCCCCATTTGGGCGTGATCTGCCAACCGTGACCACTGCCCGAGCCCAAAACTCGAAAACCTTTAGCACAGTCTACAGGTCATATTTATTGAGGAATTTCATTGTAACTTGGTGGGTTAACTTCATACAATGTCTAGATGAGAAAGTCACCTTTTGGTCCTGATTGGGCAACTAGGACGGCTACAGGGGCCCGAAGCCCGAAAACGTTCAGCACAGTCTACAGGTTATATTTATGAAGGGATTTCATTGTAACTTGGTAGGATAACTCCAAATAATGTCTAGATGAGAACGTCCCATTTTGATCGCGATCATTCAGCCTTGAAAGGTGCCCGAGCCCAAAAACCTTTAGCATAGGCGAAAGGTCATATTTATGGAAGGATTTCATTGTAACCTGTTAGGTTGACTCCATATAATGCCTAGATGATGACATCCCCTTTTGGTCGTGATTGATCAACTGTGATGGAATCTAGTGACTAAAGCCCGAAAATCTTGAGCACAGTCTACAGGTCATATTTATAAAGGGATTTCAGTGTAACTTCGTAGGATCACTCCAGATCATGCCCAGATGAGATTGTCCCCTTGGTTACGATCATTCAACCGTGATGGCTGCCCAAGCCCGAAAACCTTTAGCACAGTCTACAGGTCATATTTCTGAAGGGATTTCATTGTAACTTGGTAGGTTGACTTCATATACAGTTAAAACTAAAAGTCCTGTCCTGAAATGCGTACAAATAGCATGTCGATATGCGGGTTAATCTACGCGATATGACCATAGTAAGGCTATCAAATTCTGTAAATTAGGCCTGTGCACAAGCAACGTTTCAGCCAATGGACCCCCGGGTACCCTGAGGTCCATTGGCGGAAACATTGCCCGTATTTGCTATGAGTAACCAGGAGAAACCTGCCGTGCTTTGGATGCCTTTCGATATGGCAATTGCGAGCAATTCCTACGCTCAATTAAGCCTAGATAAGCGCACAGTTCGTGACAGGACTTCTAGTTTTAACTGTAATGTCCAGATGAGAACAGCCCCTTTTGGACACGATTGGGCAACTGTAACGCCTACAGGGGCCCGAAGCCCGAAAACCTTCAGAACAGTCTACAGGTCATAGTTATGAAGGAATTTCATTGTAGCTTGGTAGGATGACTCCAAATAATGTCTAGATGAGAACGTCCCTTTTTGCTCACGATCATTCAGCCTTGATAGCTGCCGGAGCACAAAAACCTTTAGCATAGTCTATTGGTCGTATTTAAGGAGGAATTTCGTTGTAACTTTTGACTCCATATAATGCCAAGATGATGACATCCCCCCTTGGTCGTGAATGGTCAACTGTGATGGCCACAGGTGCCCGAAACCCGAAAATCTTGAGCATAGTCTACAGGTCATATTTCTGAAGGGATTTCATTGTAACTTTGCAGGATCACTCCAGATGATGCCCAGATGAGATTGTCCCCTTTGGTTGCGATCATTCAACCATGATGGCTGCCCGAGCCCAAAGCCCGAAAACCTTTAGCACAGTCTTCAGTTCATATTTATGAAGGGATTTCATTGTAACTTGGTAGGTTGACTTCAATAATGTCTAGATGAAAACAGCCCCTTTTGGACACCATTTGGCAACTGTGATGGCTACAGGGGCCTGAAGCCCGAAAACCTTTAACACAGTCTACAGGTCATATTTATGAAGGGATTTCATTGTAACTTGGTAGGTTGACTTCATATAATGTCTAGATGAGAACAGCCCCTTTTGGACACGATGGGATGGGGCAACTGTGTCTGCTACAGAAGCCCGAAAACCTTCAGAACAGTCTGCTGGTCATAATTATGAAGGGATTTCATTGTAGCTTGGTAGGATGACTCCAAATAATGTCTAGATGAGAACGTCCCATTTTGGTCGCGATCATTCGGCCTTGAGCCCAAAACCCTTTAGCATAGTCTATAGGTCATATTTATGGAAGGATTTCATTGTAACCTGTTATTTTGAATCCATATAGTGCCTAGATGATGACACCCCCTTTGGTCCTGATTGGCCAACTGTGACGACTTTAGGGGCCTGAAGCCTGAAAACATTGAACAAGTCTACAGGTCATATTTATGAAGGAATTTCATTGTAACTTCGTAGGACCACTCCAGATGATGCCCAGACAAGAATGTCCCCTTATGGTTGCGATCATTCAACCATGATGGCTGTCAAAGCCCAAAAACCTTTAGCACAGTCGACAGGTCATAGTTATGAAGGGATTTCATTGTAACTTGGTAGGCTGACTTCATATAATGTCTAGATGAGAACGTCCCCTTTGGACGTAATTAGGAAACTGACGGCCCCAGGGGTCCGAAGCCCGAAAACCTTCAGCACAGGCCACAGGACATATTTATGAAGGGATTTCAATGTAACATGATAGGATGACTCGTTTTGGAATAATTTCACTGCAACTTGGTAACTTTCATTGATATACGTTAACTGTGAGGGCCACATACATTAACTGTGAGGCCATATTAACCCTCCCCTCAGCTCATTAGTACAGTGTACACCTCATACTATTTGTTATCAAAAACATAGCATACAGGGAACATAAATGAACATATTCCCAATTATCACAATTCTTGTCTTATTTCATAATCATTTCATAAACATTGAACAATATCCCTTTCATCAAACACAACACACAAGTTAAGCTGCAGTGTCATTGACACTTTCATTTTATAAAGCCATTTCAGAAAGATTCACTTCAGTTAAAACACAGCAGGTGTTTCCATTGGAGATTATTATTGTTCTAGGACAGTGCATTTATTATAGAAGCAGTGCTTCTTTGTGAATTTGGAAGATTGATTCCAAAAAGAGAATTTTGAAGAGAATCTATTCGTCTTGGGAAAGAGAATTTATACTTTCTGTGAAACAGAATAATATTTTGTGAAAAGCCAGGATTCTACTGGATTATTTGGAAATTACCTGTGGCGCCAGTACTTCGTGGATTTTTACTCCATTTGAATTTTGTGGAGCATTTTATTATATTTTATTGGAGATTGCTGAAATTTCTAAGTGAAAATTTTATTACAAATCTACGGGATACTGTTTCTGAAGAGACATTCTTGGATTTAATACTACCAGCCGGAAAATTTCGGAAGATTCTTCACCACTGGATTACTGGATTCTGTCAAACTGTACTTTGGTCTAATTCAATAATTGATAAGTACCACTGTTTTTATTTTTTGTAAACCTATTAGTGTAAAAGATCATTGTATCGTTTTTTTTATTAATTGTTTTTTAAATTAAATTTCAGAATAGTTAAATTCATAGTTATTGTTGCTGATTCTCAGATTTCTTTCTGTTACCAATATCAATAATATTTCCATACCGTAACAGAAATTGTGGGCTCGTCTAGGATTGAATATTAGATAACGAGAAAGCCTTATTTGCATATTGCAATTATTATTTGGCTCACTTTCAAAACATTTAAACTTTCTTAGAAAATTTCAGTATTATTATATATATCGTCTGAGAACCAGCAAACCTTTTGATCATGGTATTTATTGTGACAGAATTTATTTCTGAGTTTGAAAGCTCTCCTAGTTTGGCCCTTTTAGAATCTCTTAAGAAGGAAGATTTATTCCAACTTGCTCAGTATCTACAATTACCTGCCACCCCTGGTCTGAACAAACATAGACTTAAACAGCTCATTGTTAATTATTATATGGAAGAAGGTCTTTTGCCTCAGTCTGGAACTACCCCCTCTTAACCACAACATACTGATGCCCTTGAACTCAAAAAGTTAGAATTGGAACTCAAGAGATTAGAAATGCAACAAGAAATGAAATGCCAGGAAAATGAAATGAAATTAAAAGAGAAGTTCGACAAAAAGAAAAAGAATTAGAGGCTCAAAAAAGAAAAAAGAGGATAGGGAATTAAAATTAAGGGAAATTGAAACTCAGAAATAAATGGAACAAATTCAGGCTCAAAAAGAAATGGAAGAAATTCAAGCTCAAAAAGAAATGCATTTAAGAGAACTAGACATTCAGGCCCAAAAAGAAATAAAAAATAAGGAATTAGAATCTGAACGTCAAGGCTCAAATGCAATCTCACCAAGTAGATTTGATGCAACTAAACATGTTAGGCTACATGTAACCCCCCCCCCCCCCCCCCCGACCCTTTCAAGAAAAAGAAGTTGATAAATATTTTTCACATTTTGAAAAAGTGGCAGCCAGTTTAGAATGGCCAAGGGATGTCTGTACTTTGCTATTACAAAGTGTTTTGAAAGGGAAGGCTCAAGAAATCTATTCTGCTCTATCTTCTGAGCAAAGCAATAATTATGACACTGTTAAAGAGGCTGTATCTTCTGAGCAAAGCAATAATTATGACACTGTTAAAGAGGCTGTACCCAAGGCATATGAACTTGTTCCAGAGGCCTATCGGCAGAAATTTAGAAATTATTACAAAAACGAAAATCAAACTCATGTGGAATTTGCTAGAGAGAAGCAAAAATTTATTCGACAGGTTGTGCCATTCAAAAGAAATAGGGAAAGATTTCACAAAATTAAAGGAAATGATGATAAGTGAAGAGTTTAAAGGAAAGATACATTCAGATATAAAGTCCCACCTGGATGAACAAAACGTTGACACTTTAAACAGAGCAGCAGTACTTGCAGATGACTATGCCTTGACACATAAAATGAGTCGTAACTCCACAAATTTTTGGCCCCACAAGAATTCTTTCCAAAGTGGACCTAGACCAACTTCAGATGAAAGTCATCCTTCCAATCCTCCAAACTTTTCAGCGCCCAAATTTAATAAGAAATCGGGTGAAAATAAAACCTCTAATGCCAGCCCGACTCCATTACGACCCAACAGTTCAACTAAAATTTGTAATTTTTGTAAGAAACCAGGGCATTTACTATCTGATTGCTGGCTGTTAAAAGGAAAAATAAGTCCTCTGCTTCACAGAATGCACTACCATGTGCCCCATGCCCTGAAAATTATGTAATAAAACAAGATACTTTAGAAAATTATAAGCCATTTATTTCTGAAGGCTTTGTTTCCCTTGAGGGGGATAAGCACTGTCTCTTGCCAATAAAAATACTGAGAGACACAGTGGCTACGCATTCATTAATGTTAGAAGGCATTTTGCCATTTTCTGAAGAAAGTGCTACAGGGGCACAAGTTCTAGTATCAGGTATTGAGGCGAAACTCTTTAAATGTCCCACTTCATAAAATAAATTTAAGAAGTAGTTTAGTAAATGGGACTGTGACAGTAGGAATCAGACCTACTCTACCTGTAAAAGGTATTTCTTTATTGTTGGGAAATGACTTAGCTGGTGACAAAGCCATTGTGGAACCTCAAATGGTGGATAAGCCGAGCACAGATGAAAGTATTATTAATTTGAAGGAATATTTTCCTTTTGCCTTTCCAGCATGTGCTGTGACTCGGTGCATAGCAAAGAAAGCTGAGTTGATAACAACCTCAATTGTGTTGATTTGAACAACAAAGCTGAGGATAAGAACAGTCACAGAATTACGGATTCTGAAGACATTGATTTGTCTCAGACATTTTTGAGTCAGTGTGATGATTCCTCCAGAAATTGTAAAGAGGCCACTACACCTGAGAGTGATAGGGGGACCTCGTTGAATGTCATTTCCCGCAGTTCTTTAAGTCAGGAACAGGAAAGTGATCCTGACCTTGCCAGACCACGTGAAAAGGCTCTAACAGAGGCTGAGGCCCAAAACACTCCTGTCTGTTATTTAAAAAAATCCGATGTACTCATGAGGAAATGACTACCACCAGAAGTACCCTCCAATAGTGATTGGGAGGTCATTTATCAAATAGTTGTCTCCACTAAATACTGGAATGAAATAATAAGCCTGGCTCATGAAAATCCAATGGCTGGACATTTAGGAGTAAGGAAAACTTACTGTCGTATTCATCAGTGTTTTTACTGGCCCAAGCTTCGGCAGGATGTTGTCGAATTTTGTAAAACCTGCCACACCTGTCAACCTGTAGGAAAACCCAACCAGAAGATTCCTCCTGTTCCCCTCCAAACAATACTTGCTTTTGATGAGCCATTTAGTAAAATTATTATTGATTGTGTTGGACCATTGCCTAGAACAAGATCTGGAAATGAATATCTTCTTACCATCATGTGTGCTTCTACATGATTTCCTGAGGCTATACCTCTAAGAAATATTAAAACTAAGACAAAAGTCAAGGCCTTGATAACATGTTTTACAACTTTCGGTCTACCCAGGTCAGTGCAATCAGACCAAGGCTCAAATTTTATGTCAAACATTTTTCAGCAGGTAATGTATGAGCTCAAAATTAAGCAGAACACATCAAGTGCCCACCATCCCGAAAGTCAGGGCGCTCTTGAACGCTTCCATCAAACACTGAAGACCATGATAAAGGCCTATGGGGAGGATAATGAGAAGGATTGGGATGAAGGAGTACATCTCCTCTTATTTGCAGTCCGTGAGACTGTACAATAATTTCTGGGGTTCAGTCCTTTTGAATCAGTGTCTCGACACTCAGTGAGGGGTCCACTCGCTGCTTTGAAGGAGAAATGGCTCGAGGAAGAGCCACCTGAAATTTATTTCTCTTCTGGACTATGTGTCCACGTTTAAGGAAAAATTGCACCAGGCCAGAGAAATGGCAAATGAGCATTTACAGAAAGCCCAGAGTCATATGAAGACCTGGTATGATAAAAATGCCAAATTGCGCACCTTTAAACCTGGGGACAAGGTGCTAGTATTATTCCCTTTGAAGGGCAATGCTTTACAAGCAAGATATTCAGGCCCTTATATTGTTAAGCTCAAGATCAGTGATACTGATTATGTTGTTGAGACTCCTAATAGACTCAAAAATACTCAGCTGTGCCATATAAACATGTTGAAAACATATTATGAGAGAGAACCGAGCTCTCTACCATTCTCAACAGTCACCCACATGGATGAGATGGAAATTCCTGTGGGGGATATTCATGAAGGCGGCGAAAATGTACCTCTGAAGTTACAGAACTCAGATGTTCTGAGAGATCTACAAAATAAAATGGATTATTTACTGCCTGACCAAATAAAAGATTTAGTTGATTTAATTTTCAAATATCAACACTTATTTTCTGATGTGCCTACTAGGACACCTGTTATTTTTCATGATGCTGATGTTATGTTTCATGATGTTGATGCAGGAGAGGCAAATCCCATCAAACAGCATCCATGTAGACTGAACCCTTTCAAAGCTGAGATCATGCGAAAGGAAATACAGTATATGCTGGACAATGATATCATTGAACCTAAACATAGCAACTGGAGTTCGCCCTGTATACTCGTTTCAAAACCTGATGGGAGTTACCGATTTTGTACGGATTACCAAAAGGTGAACAGTCTCACCAAAACAGACAATTATCCAATTCCAAGAATTGATGACTGCATTGACAAACTTGGCCATTTGTCAATTTGTAACAAAATTTGACTTGTTAAAGGGTTATTGGCAAGTCCCTTTAATAGAAAGAGCAAAAGAAATATCTGCTTTTGTTACCCCATTTGGGTTGTATCAATATAAAGTAACCCCTTTTGGTATGAAAATTCTACGGCAACGTTCCAGCGCACGGTAAACCACTTAATTGCAGACCTAGATCACAGTGAAGCTAAAACTGATGATGTTATTATACACACAGATACAAATTGGGCTGACCACCTAAAGCACATTCAAGAAATTTTTGACAAAGTGACCCAAGCCAACCTAACTATTAACTTGGTAAAATCAAAATTTGGCAAAGCAACTGTAAATTATTTAGGTCATATTGTGGGTCAGGGGCAGGTGAGGCCGATTGCAGCAAAAGTTGATGCCATTGTAAATTTTCCAGTACCAAGCTCTAAAAAAGAGCTCATGAGATTCTTAGACATGGCTGGATATTACAGGAATTTTTGTTTAAATTTCTCAGATGTTGTCTCCCCTTTGAACAGTTTATTGAGCAAAAGGGTTAGGTTTGTTTGGGCCAAGGAATGCCAGAAATCCTTTAACAGAATCAAAACTTTATTAAATAATTCCCCTATTCTGGCCAGTCCCAATTATGAAAAGCCCTTCAAATTATTTATAGATGCAAGCGACAATGGAGCAGGTGGGTGACATTCAAGTTTGTTCAAGCCAAGTGCCTGGGTTCATATTTGGGCTCCCTGTGGTAGCCCGAATTATAACTTAGTTCAAAATGAGGAATTTTTAGCTCACCGAAGGGAGCTTAACTGATCACTTGCCATCCGTCGTCGTCCGTTGTCGTGAACATTTTTCAAACGACTTCTCCTCTGAAACCACTGGTCCGATTTTCATGAAACTTCATGTGGATGTTCATTACTATATGGCAATTCAGGTTTGTTCAAATGAAATGGCCACGTCCCTTGGGGGCTCTGTATGGGGCATAACTCTGATAGCATTGTATGAATTATAGAAAAATTATTAAAAAATCTTCTTCTCCAGAACCAGTGGGCAGAATCTTTTGGTACTTGGTATGCAGCATCTTGGTATGGGTCTGATTCAAGTTTGTTCAAATCGAGTCCCTCAACCAATACTGGGGCTCACTATGGGGGTGTCACTATAAAAAAGATCCAGATCCAGCAGGCAGAATCTTTTGATATTTGGTATGCAACATTGCGGGGTGGATCTGACTCAAGTTTGTTCAAATCCCCCCCCCCCCCCGGGATTCACATTTGGGCCCAGTATAGAAGCCCGAATTCGAACTTAGTGCATTTCAGGCAAATTTCTGAAAAAATCTTCTTCTCTGGATCCAGCTGGCAGAATCTTTTGATATTTGGTATGCAACATTGTGGGGGGGTGGATCTGATTCAAGTTTGTTCAAATCGGCCCCCTATGTTCATATTTGGGCTCAGTATAGGAGCCCAATTTGAACTTAATGCCTTTCAGGCAAATTTCTTTAAAAATCTTCTTCTCCAGATTCAGCAGGCAGAATCTTTTGATATTGGGTATGCAGCATGCTTAGGGGGGGGGGGGGGGGGGGAGATTTAAGTTTGTTCAAACCAAGTCCCTGGGTTCGTATTTGGGCTCACTGTGGTAGCCCGAATTATAACTTAGTTCAAAGTGGGGAATTTTCTTTAAAAATCTTCTTCTTCAGATCCAGCAGTCAGAATGTTTTGATATTTAGGGGTTGAGATTCAAGTTTGTTCAAGCCATGTCCCTAGGTCTATATTTGGGTCTCACTGTGGGAGCCCGAATGATAACTTAGTTCAAAATGAGGAATTTTCTTTAAAAATCTTCTTCTTCAGATCCAGCAGTCGGAATGTTTTGATATGTGGTGTGTGGCATCCTTAGGGGGGTGAGATTCAAGTTTGTTAAAGACAAGTCCCTGGGTCCATATTTGGGCTCCCTGTTGGAGCCCAAATTATAACTTAGTCAATATGAAGAATTTTTGGCTCGCCGAAGGGAGCTCAACTTATCACTTGCCGTCCGTCGTCGTCGTGAACATTTTTCAAACGACTTCTCCTCTGAAACCACTGGTACGATTTTCACGAAACCTCATGGGGATGTTCATTACTATATGGCAATTCATGTTTCTTCAAATGAAATGGTCACGTCCCTTGGGGGCTCTATATGGGGCATAACTCTGATAGCACCATATGAATTATAGAAAAATTATTAAAAAATTTTCTACTCCAGAACCAGTGGGCAGAATCTTTTGATACTTTGTATGCAGCATCTTGGAATGGGTCTAAATCGAGTCCCTCAACCAATATTGGGGCTCACTATGGGGTGTGAATTTTTACTTTGTGCAGTTTAAGAAAAACTCTTTAACAATCTTCTTCACCAGAACCAGTGGGCAGAATCTTTAGATATTTGGTATGCAGCATCGTGGGTTGGATTCACGTTTGTTCAAATTGAGTCTTTTGATCAATATTGGGGCGCACTATGGGGGCGTGAATGTTTACTTTGTGCAATTCAAAGAAAATTCTTTAAAAATTTTCTTCAGAACCATCCTGCAGAATCTTTTGATATTTGATCAGCAGCATTGTCCCATTCAGTCCTGTTGATGTTTTAGCTCCACAGAGAGTATAGATTTACTCTGCAGAACCTTAAGAATAGCTTTTGATAAAATGTGTGTCTTTAACAGTATGGAACATTCGGTGAGCACCTAAGGCCCCCTGGGACCTCGTCTTTAAAAATCTTCTTCTTCAGATCCAGCAGTTGGAATGCTTTGATATTTGGTATGCAGCATCCTTAAGGGGTGAGATTCAAGTTTGTTCAAGCCATGCCCCTAGGTCCATATTTGGGCTCACTCTGGGAGCCCGAATGATAACTTGGTTCAAAATGAGGACATTTGTTTAAAAATCTTCTTCTTCAGATCTAGCAGTCAGAATGTTTTGATATTTGGTATGCAGCATCCTTGGGAGAGGGGGGGGGATTCAAGTTTGTTCAAGCCATGGCCCTAGGTCCATATTTGGGCTCACTGTGGGAGCTCGAATGATAACTTAGTTCAAAATGACGAATTTTCTTAAAACAAAATTTTCTTCAGATCCGGCAGTCAGAATGTTTTGATATGTGGTGTGTAGCATCCTTAGGGGTGAGATTCACATTTGTTAAAGACAAGTCCCTGGATTCATATTTGGGCGCCCTGTGGGAGCCCGAATTAAAACTTAGTCAATATGAGGAATTTTTCTTTAAAAATCTTCTTCAGATTTAGCAGTCGAAAATGTTTTGATATTTGGCATGCAGCATCCTTAGGGGGTGAGATTCAAGTTTGTTCAAGCCAAGTCCCTGGGTTCTTATTTGGGCTCACTGTGGGAGCCCGAATGATAACTTAGTTCAAAATGAGGAATTTTCTTTAAAAATCTTCTTCTTCAGATCCAGCAGATGAATGCTTTTGATATTTGGTATGCAGCACCCTTAGGGGGGTAAGATTCAAGTTTGTTCAAGCCATGTCCCTAGTTCCGTAAAATTTGTCTCTCATGACTTCATTCCTTTGTAGTGTTGACGAACCATGTCCAACTGAATGTGACCCCAAATACTTCTTTGAACCACTTTGGCCGGTGAGCGATTAAGGCTCTTTGGAGCCTCTTGTTTTTATTATTTGTTTTTAAATTAAATTTCAGAATAGTTAAATTCATAGTTATTGTTGCTGATTCTCAGATTTCTTTCTGTTAACAATATCAATAATATTTCCATACCGTAACAGTGAGATTTAAGTTTGTTCAAGCCATGTCCCTATGTCCATATTTGGGCTCACTGTTGGAGCCCGAATGATAACTTAATTTAAAATGAGGAAATTTCTTTAAAAATCTTCTTCTTCAGATCCAGCTGTCGAAATGTTTTGATATTTGGTATGCAGCATCCTTCGGGGGGTGAGATTCAAGTTTGTTCAAGCCATGTCCCTAGGTCCGTTTTTGGGCTCACTGTGGGAGCTCGAATTGTAACTTAGTTCAAAATGAGGAATTTTCTTTAAAAATCTTTTCCAGATCCAGCAGTCGGAATGTTTTAATATTTATTGTGTGCAGCACCCTAAGGAGGGTGAGATTCAAGTTTGTTAAAGCCAAGTCCCTGCTTTCATATATGGGCTCCCTGTGAGAGTCGGAATTATAACTTAGTTCAATATGAGGAATATTCTTTAAAAATCTTCTCTTTTTTTTAGATCCACTGATCAGAATCTTTGGATATTTGGTTTTAGCTTTTTTTAGGAGGAGCAGATGCAGCTTGTTGAAATCAGTTCTCTGGCTTCATATTTAGGCTATCATGTCAGGTGCGCGCCTCCGCCCCCCCCCCCCCCCCCCCCACACAGGGCCTCTTGTTTTATTGAATTGTTTACTGTCAAGTTCAGATTGTGCCCAAAATACGACAGTCGTGGCGAGTTTAATATTCTCGTAGAATGTTTGAACCATTGTCAGTTGTTACACAAACAAGTTTGGCTAGGTCTAATTTCCAAGAATGTAGAGTTTCCTTTAAAATATTTGGTATATTTTCCCCAGTGTTGTTACACAAACAAGTTTGTCTAGATCTAATTCCCAAGAATGTAGCGTTTCCTTTAAAACATTTGGTATATTTTCCCCAGTGTTGTTACACAAACAAGTTTGTCTAGATCTAATTTCCAAGAATGTAGCGTTTCGTTTAAAACATTTGGTATATTTTCCCCAGTGTTGTTACACAAACAAGTTTGGCCCGATCTAATCCCCAAGAATGTAGCGTTTCCTTTAAAACATTTGGTATATTTTCCCCAGTGTTGTTACACAAACAAGTTTGTCTAGATCTAATTTCCAAGAATGTAGCGTTTCGTTTAAAACATTTGGTATATTTTCCCAAGTGTTGTTACACAAACAAGTTTGGCTAGATCTAATTTCCAAGAATGTAGAGTTTCCTATAAAACATTTGGTATATTTTCCCCAGTGTTGTTACACAAACAAGTTTGGCCCGATCTAATTTCCAAGAATGTAGAGTTTCCTTTAAAACATTTGGTATATTTTCCCAGTGTTGTTACACAAACAAGTTTGGCTAGATCTAATTTCCAAGAATGTAGAGTTTCCTTTAAAACATTTGGTATATTTTCCCCAGTGTTGTTACACAAACAAGTTTGGCCCGATCTAATTTCCAAGAATGTAGAGTTTCCTTTAAAACATTTGGTATATTTTCCCAGTGTTGTTACACAAACAAGTATGGCTAGACCTAACTTCCAAGAATGTAGAGCTTCCTTTAAAACATTTGGTATATTTTCCCAAGTGTTGTTACACAAACAAGTTTGTCTAGATCGAATTCCCAAGAATGTAGAGTTTCCTATAAAACATTTGGTATATTTTCCCCAGTGTTGTTACACAAACAAGTTTGGCTAGATCTAATTTCCAAGAATGTAGAGTTTCCTATAAAACATTTGGTATATTTTCCCAAGTGTTGTTACACAAACAAGGTTGGCTAGATCTAATTTCCAAGAATGTAGAGTTTCCTTTAAAACATTTGGTATATTTCCCCAGTGTTGTTACACAAACAAGTTTGTCTAGATCTAATTTCCAAGAATGTAGAGTTTCCTTTAAAACATTTGATATATTTTCCCCAGTGTTCTTATCAGGAAAATATAAGATTTCTAACACACAAGCTTTTAATTCCTATTCATCATTTACTTAATGTA
This sequence comes from Pictodentalium vernedei, assembly GCA_031216915.1. Classification (NCBI taxonomy): domain Eukaryota; kingdom Metazoa; phylum Mollusca; class Scaphopoda; order Dentaliida; family Dentaliidae; genus Pictodentalium; species Pictodentalium vernedei. Next base: position 4,997,973 of record CM062294.1, on the reverse strand, counting down.
ATGTCAGATCGAAATAGAGAACCATTCCAATTGAAGACCACATGTCTTTTGTAATGGCAAAAATATTGCGCTGACAAAAGTTCACTCTGTCCCACACATGATTGTAAATAGCAGGAATGACTGTCGCATTGAAATAATTTCTTTTCAGGAATTTCGAAGCGGGGATCAAAAACTGCCACCATTTCACGGAAATATTTCGAGTCCATGGTGTGAGCAAGAATCATAGTAGTATGTCTCGTACGTTTCACCCCCAGGTTGGATGACCCTGGCGGATGACCCCGGAAGTGACGTCATGTCACGTGACGTAGTGGCGCCATGTTGTGTTGTCACACGTGAGCGGCCATGTTGTGACGTCATCTCAATAGTGATACGTGATGTGAGTGCGCATGACGCGCATGTTGTTAGGGTGATACGTGTTTCCGTCATCCATTTTGTATACTGGAGGCCGCCATCTTGATTTTTATGATAGCACGTGGTTGCTATGTTACCCAATTTTTCTGCAATAAGACGTGGTATGTTCGGAGGGTATGTTCCTTTGTAGAAGAGTCTTTTCTGGAACGACGTCCCAGGATAATTACCACAAACAACCCGACAAGATGTATTATTTCGAATTCTTCCAGAATTCTCTGCTTCTATCTATATATGCAATAGATATCGTTTACCTGACCATGTTCCTTTATTCTAGAGTATACTCCAGTAGCGTAGAAGGGCCTATCAACTTGAACAGTTTACCTTATTATTGCTATATTTAGCAATTTCTGGTCTATTCTTGTTAGTTCTGACCCTATTCTAAGTACTCTTGTTGTTTCATTTATCTAGATAATAACTAACCAATCAGATTGCTTGATTTCCCATAATCTGTATGCAGGGTTATCTCCCTTGTGTATAACAAAATACTATATCCAATGGCCATATCCCATGGAATCCCATTTTTTGCAAAACACCTGTGGCTATGGAATCGCTTTTTTGTCGTATGAGGCCATGAGGGCTATGTAAAAGCCCTCAATGAGTCCTCATTTATTATCCCTCATACCCTCATTCAATTTTGAGGTTATGATGACCTTGAAAAATCCCTCAATGAGGTATAATTTACTACGACTCTTAGCCTCATTTCAGTATTTAACAGGTATATACTATGGAATCCCATTTTGGAAAACGCCTGTGACTGTGGAATCCCTTTTTGTTGTATGAGGCCATGAGGGCTATGTAAAAGTCCTCAATGAGTCCTCATTTATTATCCCTCATAGCCTCATTGAATTTTAAGGTTATGAGGACCATTAAAAATCACGCAATGAGGCATAATTTACTACGACTCTTATCCTCATCTCGGTATTTGAGGATACCCATGGCCTGGTATTGTATTATTCGAGGATACCTATCGAGGATACCTTTTATAGGATACTTATCTGAGGATACTATATAAGCTGTAGATATCCCTCTCTTGCTGGCCCTTAGTACTATTAATCCACCTGATGATTTATGTTATCCTATGACTGGTATAGGTAGTATGCAATGCTAGGCATTGTGGGTAGGGGTACTGCCTGGTAGTTTAGAACGGTACTATAGTATGGCGGTATATACACCTATAGGCCCCTGTAAGTGCTTGGTACTATTAACCAACCGATTGCTTTGGTTTATTATATGGCTGGTATATGTAGTACGTTATGGTAGACCTAGTGATTTTGTGGGGGTGGTGGTAATGCTTGGTAGTTTAGAACGGTAGTTTAGCATAGGCTGTCTCTTGCTGGCCCTTGGTACTACTGATCCACCAGATGCTTCATATTATTGAGCGGTATTCTGGGGTGGGGTCAATGCCTGGTAATACAGAACAGCAGCAGAGTATGGTTGGTATATTCCCCTATAGGTCTCATCCTAACCGTTCATAGTATTAACCTACGAAATGCTTTGTATCATCCTGTTACTGGTGAGGTGGTACGTAATACCAGTAGTTCATACCTTATTCCGAGTACTCTTGTTGTTTCATTTATCTAGATCATTTTTATAAATTATAACTAACCAATTAGGTTGCTTGATTTCCCATAACCTGTACTTAATCATACAGAGTTATCTCCTTTCTGTATAATAAAAACCTATATCAATGCCAATATCCCTGGCACCCCAATCTCGGCACCCCTTTTTGAAAAGCATATGGCCTTCGGCACCCTTTTTTCTGAAAGGAGGATAAGAGTCGTATTAAAAATCCCTCAATGAGGTCTAATTTACTACGACTCTTATCCTCATTTCGGAAAAAAGGGATTCTCCAGAAGGCACCCCGATTTGGGCACCCCTTTTTTGAAAAACATATGGCCTTCGGCACCCCTTTTTCTGAAATGAGGATAAGAGTCGTATTAAAAATCCCTCAATGAGGGATGCCGAAATTGGGGTGCCGGGGATATTGCCATTGATATAGGTTTTTATTATACAGAAAGGAGATAACTCTGTATGATTAAGTACAGGTTATGGGAAATCAAGCAACCTAATTGGTTAGTTATAATTTATATAAATGATCTAGATAAATGAAACAACAAGAGTACTTGGAATAAGGTATGAACTACTGGTATTACGTACCACCTTACCAGTAACAGGATGATACAAAGCATTTGGTAGGTTAATACTATGAACGGTTAGGATGAGACCTATAAGGGAATATATATATATCAGTAGTACCAAGGGCCAGCAAGAGACCTACAGGGATATGTACAGCCTATGCTATACTACCGTTCTAAACAACCAAGCATTACCCCCACCCCCACAAAATCACTAGGTCTACCATAACGTACTACATATACCAGCCATATAATAAACCAAAGCAATCGGTTGGTTAATAGTACCAGGCACTAACAGGGGGCTTATAGGTGTATATACCGCCATACTATAGTACCCTTCTAAACTACCAGGCAGTACCCCTACCCACAATACCCCTATGCCTAGCATTGCATGCTACCTATACCTGTCATAGGATAACATAAAACATCAGGTGGATTAATAGTACTAAGGGCGAGCAAGAGACCTATAGGGATAGGTACAGCCTATATAGTATCCTCGGATAAGTATCCTATTAAAGTTATCCTCGATAGGTATCCTCGAATAATACAATACCAGGCCATGGGTATCCTCAAATACCGAGATGAGGCTAAGAGTCGTAGTAAATTATGCATCATTGAGGGATTTTTAATGGTCCTCATAACCTCAAAATTCAATGAGGCTATGAGGGATAATAAATGAGGACTCATTGAGGGCTTTTACATAGCCCTCATGGCCTCATACGACAAAAAGGGATTCCACAGTCACAGGCGTTTTCCAAAATGGGATTCCATAGGATATACCTGTTAAATACTGAAATGAGGCTAAGAGTCGTAGTAAATTATATCTCATTGAGGGATTTTTCAAGGTCCTCATAACCTCAAAATTGAATGAGGGTATGAGGGATAATAAATGAGGACTCATTGAGGGCTTTTACATAGCCCTCATGGCCTCATGCGACAAAGAGGGATTCCATAGCCACAGGTGTTTTGCAAAAAATGGGATTCCATGGGATATGGCCATTGGATATAGTCTTTTGTTATACACAAGGGAGATAACCCTGAATACAGATTATGGGAAATCACGCAATCTGATTGGTTAGTTATAATCCAGATAAATGAAACAACAAGAGTACTTAGAATAGGGTCAAAACTAACAAGAATAGACCAGAAATTGCTAAATATAGCAATAATAAGGTAAACTGTTCCAGTTGATGGGCTCTTCTACGCTACTTGAGTATACTCTAGAATAAAGGAACATGGCCAGGTAAGCGATAACTATTGCATATATAGATAGAAGCAGAGAATTCGAAATAATACAAGTTGTCGGGCTGTTTGTGGTAATTATCCAGGGAAGTCATTCCAGAAAATACTCTTCTACAAAGGAACATACCCTCCGAACATACCCCGTCTTATTGCAGAAAAATTGGGTATCATAGCAACCACGTGCTACCATAAAAACCAAGATGGCGGCCTCCAGTATACAAAATGGACGACGGAAACACGTATCACCCTAACAACACGCGCTGTGCATGCGCACTCACATCACGTATCACTATGGAGATGACGTCACAACATGGCCGTTCAAGCGGGTTACCATGACGACACAACATGGCGCCACTACGTCACGTGACATGACGTCACTTCCGGGGTCATCCACCCGGATCATCCAACCTGGGGGTGAAACGTACGAGCCATACTACTAATCATGTTGACTGCTGAGTTCTTCATAACTGACTGTGTTAATAGTGTTTTGATGTCTTTTCATATGGAGTTAAATTTGAAATGGATGCCACAATTGTTCGCTTATTCTGAGGTAATGTTTTTTATTGGTGAAGCCACAGATTCAGTGCCCCATTGTCTTTTTTTCTGCTGCCAATTTAGAAAAGGCGGCCGGGTGGTGTGCCTTTAGATGAGCTGCCAAGTTTGATGTATTACCACCCTTTGATAAACTTGTCTTGTGGCATAAACGACATGTTGCCGGGCTTTCATCTGCAGGTTTGTTCTTCTCATTTGGCTTATACCCAAAATATGCCCACACTGGTGATTTCACGTTTTGTTTTGAGACTAACAGTACATCCATATTAATGCCTTATGCCAGAGGTCCCAGGATCGATCCCCGGTTGGGGAAAGTTCTCGAGGTGTCCGAACACTCTCTGTCAGCATCAAATGTGGGGTTGATGCTGTCACAGCGTACCGTCCCATCGGGTGGGGACGTACAAGGGCTGCCCTCTGTGCAGAAAGAAACACACTTCGTTCAGGCTAAAGATACCTCCGTAGTATTCGAGAAAAGCTAGGCCACGAAGTTGCCGCTATGAAGGTCATCCCACAAACCTACGCCATTGGGCCAAGGAGAGACGTTAATTTTAGTTGCATAACTTGTTCGCCAATCCTTGTAAAACAAATAAGATTAAATCCACATAAAGTTTAGTTTAGTAACAAATTGGTGTATCGTAACATTGAAATTGTATGGGGTTATTTTATGTGTATTTTGACATCAATTAGTTCATTACTCAAATGTAGGACGTTTCGGCCACGGACGTTTCGGACCGGACGTTTCGGACTAGGACGTTTCGGACTAGGACGTTTCAGACAGAAATATTGGACAGGGTGGACGTTTCGGACAAAATATATTTGGGGTTATTTTTTGTGCTTGTTTTTTCGTGGGAGGGATTTTCAAGAAGCTTATTCAAGTGAGGGTTAAAAGATATAATTTGGAAGGACAAATTCTTTTTCTTTGTTCTCTATAATAATAATAATAATAATAATAACTCTTTGGCCAGCCGCTGATTTGTCGCGGTCCTCATAAGAGAAGGCCATCATTCCCCCTGCACCCCACCCCCTCTTCCCCTCCTCTCCTCCCAGCATTCAGATATAAACTGCTTAATAGTGTCCCTCACTTCCTCTTTTTCAATTTCTTCAATAAGCATTCCTACCCTCTCCCTCGTGTCCCCCTTCAGCCATCTATCCTTTGTTTCTTCACCCCACTTGGGCATTATTCTTCCAGTAAATTTTATTCTATGATGTATATACTGTGGGCATTCCAAGAGAAAATGTTCCAGGGTCTCCACTACTCCAGAGTGGCACATTTGGCATCCCTTTTCCCCATGTCTCCCAATTTTTCCCCGAAGCTCCAGTGATCTTGATCTCAGTTTGAACAGCAGTGACCCTCCAAACGTGCCATCTAGGTACTTCTCAAAAGCTGGCTTTTCTTTATATTGTAACCCCTGCAGTGATCTTTTCACGCTAACCCCTGCTCGCCAGTTTCGATTGCAATCTTCCATGACTCTCTCTTTGACAAACCTTTTGCCTTCTTTCATTCCTACTTCTATGTTTGTGACCTCTATAGAGTAATTGTCCATTAGTTCCCTCACATGTTTTGACCACCCCGTTTCTATATTAGAATTCCAAATGGTATCGAGCATCAATTTGCACCACCGGTTGTCAGGCAGGTTTCTCAAGTAGTTAAAGTAACACAGTTTTCCCAAATCTACCGTGTCCTTGATTTTCATCCACCCAAGCTCTCCCCTTACTGCTTCCAAAGCTGCAGCATTACTCGACCCTGTTATCCATCTGCCGGCATCATTCTGAGTACTTTCCAACTTCTTAATAACGGTTTGGTTTAATGGAATCACGTCCGTGCCATACGTTATACTTGGTAAACCCACCCTCTCCCACAGTATTTTCCCCACAAAGACCTTGTTGAAACTATTTTTCCCTAAAAGTTTTAGTTGGTTCAGAATTCTTTTCCCCTTCAGAATCAGTTTGGCTGAGTAATTTCTGTACACCCCTCTTCCCGTTATATTTATGCTTACCCCTAGATACTCATACTCTCCCGTTTCTCCTACAGTGATTTGTTTGCTTTCCCCTTCGGGGATTGAGAACTCCCCCACTCTCCATCTCTTCGTCATATCTACCTTGCGTCCAACGGGTATTACCTTGCTTTTATTTTCATTTAGTTCGAGCCGCCAAGTGTTCCCATATCTACCAACAATTTCCAGCAATTTCTCTAGCCCCTGTTCAGTTCTAGACATTAACACCATGTCGTCCGCAAAGAATAAGCCTGGTATCTTTATGTCTCCAACATTTACCCCCTCCGCACTCTGAATTAGTTCGTCCCCTAAATCTTTAACATACAATGCAAACAAAATCGGCGAAAAGATACACCCCTGCTTGAGGCCTATATCCATAGGGACTCGTTTTGTAGTGATACTCCCTAGACTGAGTTGGCTTTGCACATCTGTATACAGTGCTTTCATGATTCCCACAAAGTAACCCCCCAGTCCGATGCCCTCGAGCTTTCGCCAAATACCTTCCCTCCACACTCGGTCGTACGCTTTTTTCACATCTAGAAATGCCAGAAACATCTTTTTCTTTTCAGCCTTTGTTGATTCTATTAGTTGGGTGAGTGTAAATAGGTGATCAGTGACTCTTCGTCCTTTCCTGAAACCATTTTGAATTTCTCCTAAAAAACTTTTCTCTTCAATAACTTCCTCTAGTCTACCGTATATGACCTTACAGAATACTTTTCCGATGTTACTACTAACTGATATCCCCCTATAGTTAACTAGAACTTCCTTATCCCCCTTTTTGTGTATGAACGACACCTTACTTTCCCTCCACTCTCTGGGGACCTCTTTCTTTCGCAGAGCCAGGTTGAAAAGGTTTGTCAGGACTTCAATAAGTGCCTCCCCTCCATTTTTGAGGAATTCGTTCGGAATTTCATCAGTCCCTCCCGCTTTATCATTTTTTAATTTCGAGACCACGTTCCGCACTTCTTCTGCCGTTATTTCGCTACATACACGATTGGACAGGTTCTCCTCCACCAGTGTATTTCTTTTTGGTGGGGACCCACTGCCCCATCGCCTATCGTTTATCTTTTCCCAGTGCTTGACTAACTCTGAAGCGATACGGCCTTTATCTTCTGTAGTTTCCCCATCCACTTTGATACTCTGCACACTACTTTTCCCCCGTTTATTTACCCAGTTCCAAAATACGTTTGAGCTCGAACCCCCCGTTTTCTTTATTGTTCTGGCAAGACTGCAATTGCGCTCCTTCCTATTATTATTCTTTATCTCATTCATCTTTTTCCGTGCCAGTTCATATTCTCCTTTCATTAGTCTCGTGTCATTGTTATCCACCCCTTTAAGCTTCCTACTTCTTCTGTAAGCAGCGCATTTTACCTTTCTTTCTTTTATAGCCTTTTTCAGTCCCTCGTTAACCCTGTATCCAAGCTCTCTCGTTGGGACCCTCACCCTTCCTATACAATCCTTCCCTGCCTCTGTTAGGCTATTTACTATGCCATCTGAAATACTCTGGACATTTGCATCCCAAGGTATACATTCAAGATTTGGTTTTAGTTTTTCCCGAAACTGCTTCCAGTCGGCTCCTTGTTTTAGTCCCCAAACTTCCTTGAAGGTATTTCTGTCTCTATTCGTCTTTTTGCCCATAATCTTAACTGTTATCAGGTTGTGATCACTACCCAAGTCATTTTTTCCCTCGTCATCTATTTCTACATCTATAACCTCCCTCCATACGCTAATGTCAGTGAGTATATAATCAATTATTGTTTTCTTATCGTTCCTCTCCCAGGTCCATTTACCCTTACATTTCGCATCTCTGTTCAGGATCTTTAAACCAAGCTCTTTTGATAGGTCCAACATCTTCCTCCCATTCGTGTTAATTTTCCTATCACCTCCCTGTATGCCCTCCTCCTCATCCCCGATGTGCCCATTGATGCTATTTGATGCTGTATTTGAAGGAAAAATTCATGTTTTTTTGCTAATGGATGAATTCTCTATCCAAATGATACCTTTTAATTTCACACTTCAACAAGCTCAAGGAGCTCAATCAAGTGAGGGTCATAAGGCATAATTTGGAAGGAAAATTCGTTTTCTTTGTTCTCTATTTGATGCTGTATTTGAAGAAAAAATTCATGGTTTTTTTGCTAATGGATGAATCTTCTATCCAAATGATACGTTTTAATTTCACACTTGAACAAACTCAAGGAGTATTGTGTAATAATATATGAAATATTGATTGATTGATTGACAATATTTTATTTCCAAACAAACAATATAAAAAGTACAAAAAACAGACATTACACAATAAGAACATAAACTCTGAATTGGAAAATGGATCCCACCCCTGCGGCAAACAGCGCCAGAAAGTGTCCCCAGGAACCCTGCTGCAGGGGTGGTCATCTTCGCCAATCCCCTATGGAACCCTGCACCCCCCCCCCCCCCCCCCCACGTGAAAGAAAAACCCAACAGTGTGAGAATGTTACCAAGAGTTAAACAAATCTAAGATCACTGAACTCGGCACAATTGGATTGCTGGAACGCTTACACTCTAAAATCAGTTGGGTTAAAAATTAACCCAAATCGACTGGGTTGAGTGAATATGAACCCAATTGGGTTCATATTCACTCAACCCAGTCGATTTGGGTTAATTTTTAACCCAACTGATTTTAGAGTGTATTGGTCACAAATAGTAAAGTGTTGCACCTGTCGTAATCTTGGAGAGGATTGGAAGGAAAATTCTTTTTCTTTCTCCTCTATGTGATGCTGTATTTGAAGGAAAAATTAACGGGGTTGTTTTTGCTGATGGATGAATTGTCTATCCAAATGATACCTTTTAACTTTACACTTGAACAAGTTCTTTATTCTCTATTTGATGCTGTATCTGAAGGAAAAATTAACGGGGTTGTTTTCGCTAATGGATGGATTGTCTATCCAAATGATACCTTTTAACTTCACACTTGAACAAGCTCAAGGAGTTTATTCAAGTGAGAGTCAAAAGGTATAATTTGGAAGGAAAATTCTTTTTCTTTATTCTCTATTTGATGCTGTATTTGAAGGAAAAATTAATGTTTTGTTTGCTGATGGATGAATCTCCTATCCAGAATACCTGTAACACGTGCGCTCTCAGCTTGTAAACACTCAATTAATTTCCGGATGCTAGGATGACTATGACCAACAAACCCTTGGAATTTATTATTCCAACCCTCTAAAATTCATTTTGTTCTTGGTAGATTAGCAAGAGTAACATCATGCATATTCCAATTTTGTGGTGGAAATAATGGCGGTATCCGCCTTAATCTTACAGTTTGTATGCAATTCACCAGTCTAGATGGCCTCTGGCGAAGATGACCACCAACATATGTGTTGTCAAAGTACTCAATAAGAGATTCTCCTTCCTCTGGCATTGTCTCTTTCAGATAATTCATACCTTCATGAACTTCAGAAACAGGCAGAAATGCTAATGCATCTATTTGCCCACAATAGAGGCGGAAATCATTTTCTGTCTCGTGTACCTGAATTTTCCTCCACACTGACTGAGAGAGGTGAGAAAAACAATATTGAATATTTACATGAGCTCCAAAGACAGAATGAACAGAAAGCTGAACACTTCTTTCAAAATCTATAATCACAGTTGTTGGGTCACAATCAGTTCTGTCAGTTTGCTGAACAGACTCTCATAACCTGTTTAGGTCTTTCTTTTGGAGCAAAGCATACACCAAAGGCAAAAACACATTATCTACTCGACCTAGTATGACATACAACTGATATAATATATTTGGGGCAACTTAAAACGTTCCATCCATGCACCAAGTATCACAGCTTGCTAGCTGTTGCTAATGTTTTTCTGTGGCAAAAATAATAACACGCTCATCAGCATTAGGGCCATTGTCAATGAATATGGAAACAGGCTAATCACCTGCAGTCATGCTCCATTCTCCAGTTATTTTTAGTTCCTGGAGAGATTGTGGATCTTCAGGTCGATGAAGAGCTCGAGCTCTCTGCAGCACACGTTTGGTTACATCTGAATTTGGAAGACGGGCTTTCACTTCATCAGATAGTGTTGAAAGCACAGTTGTAAATATCTGGTTTGGTTTATCATTAGTTGTACTAGCCACATTTTTCATGTTCTGTGAACATTCGGAAATATCAACTTCTATTTGATCAGCTAAATGAGAATGTCCCTTTGTCAAAACTGGGCATTCAAAATTGTCATTGGTTTTCAAGACAGCTACACAGTTGACAGCACAGGGGAGGGGGGGGGGGGGGTCACGTTTCACACAGCGCCATGTTATAGATTTCTGCTTGTCTGATTTTGACTTCAAAACATTTTTTCCACCTCTTTTTGTTGTAATGATTTCCATGTCAAGACGACACCTAGCATACAACAGGTTATGAGGAGACAATGATAATAGGAAATATTTATATATAAAAAACAAACTATCTTTGAAGCCTCATAAGACAGAGATAGAGAAAAAGATAATTTTCTGTCAATTGCTCTAACAACAACAACAGGAGAGCTAAAACTTCTTTGCTATCAAAAGCTGGTGGCGAATTGCTGTAAAAACACACCCAGACAAAAGAAGGAAAGCAGATAAATATTTTGCTATTAATCAAAAGCTAAAGCAAAATTGCTATGAAAACACATATACAATATAGTAAGGTGACAGTTAGGTGGAAGGAGTATTGTCACAACATAATAACATTATTTCATCAAACTATAATTATAACTATCGCTATCAACAATCTTTCACCAAAAGGTCTCCAATAACCCAATAAATATATGTTGAAAATAAATAAATTGAACATCCCAAAAAAAGAAATAATAATAGAAAATATCTATATTGTCCGAAACGTCCTAGGCCGAAACGTCCGTGTCCGAAACGTCCGTGTGCGGAATGTCCGGTCACCCTTTTATTGATAGACGATGTTTGTACTACAGTTTGTCGTAGTCACTTTTGGGGTTTCCTTTGTCGGGGCGAAATCAATTAAATCAAATAGATTCGAAGTCATTGTGATCATCTGTTACATTCCTGGTGTTTATTATTCTGACAACACTGTACACACGTGCACAGGAGCGTGATGAGCATCCACGAAAACACTTCCTCAACGTATTCATGGTTTAATGCAAACTGTGTTTTCATTGGTTGAATGACTCGAAAGAAGATTGATTGAAATGACTTCATAACAGGAGCTGTCGGTCTGGGAGGAGTTTCAAGTCGTATTCATCTGTTTTCTATGATTGACATTTGGGGAATGACACACACGATAGAATCCAGTGACAGGTTTTCCCCAATAGTTTATCGACTTCAACTTCGATAATTTGATCCAATACCGTTTCTTCGATATGCCGGTATTTTAAAAACAATTCAACCTTTTTCATTCTCAATACCGGCAATTACCAGTTTACCGGTATACCGTGAAGCCCTACCTCAATGTGTTTTCCAAAGATTTTATTTGATGTGGAACCCTTTCAATCCTGGAAACATTTATATGAATCCTGTGTGCATGTCTTTAATTTAATTCTCTCAAGACTGCAATGTTGGTTCCAAAGATTGTATTGATGCCATGAACAAAACCCGTTCAATGCAGTATATGTTTTCTTCTGGTTACTTGGAAAAAAATTGATCTTTTTCCAGTATGAACATTTTTAATTTAACCCTCTCATGACTTCAGAGTGTTTTTCCAAAGATTTTATCTCATGATGAACTCTTTCACTACTGTGCACATATATATTGGGGTTTTCTCTGTTTCTTGGAAATATTTATCTGATTCCTGTATGCATATCTTTAATTTAACACTCTCAAGGCGGCAATGCGGGTTCCAAAACTTGTATTGATGCCATGATCAAACACTTTCAATCATGTGCACATATATATTTTTTTCTGGTTCCTTGGAAAAAAGTTGATCTGCTTCCTGTATGAATATCTACTTTAACCCTCTTATGACTTCAGCGTGTTTTCCAAAGATTTTATTTTATGTTGATCCCTTTCAATTCTGTGCACATCTATGTTGTTTTCTGTCTTCTTGGAAACATTTATCTGAAAAAATGTATCAAATTCCTGTATAAATATATTTCTTTAACCCTCCCAAGGCTTCATTGTGGGTTCCAAAGATTTCATTTCATGTAATACTGTTAATGAAAACCTATTTCTTTAACCCTTCCAAGGCTTCATTGTGGGTTCCAAAGATTTCATTTCATGTAATACTGTTAATGAAAACCTATTTCTTTAACCCTCCCAAGGCTTCATTGTGGGTTCCAAAGATTTCATTTCATGTAATACTGTTAATGAAAACCTATTTCTTTAACCCTCCCAAGGCTTCATTGTGGGTTCCAAAGATTTCATTTCATGTAATACTGTTAATGAAAACCTATTTCTTTAACCCTCCTAAGGCTTCATTGTGGGTTCCAAAGATTTCATTTCATGTAATACTGTTAATGAAAAACTATTTCTTTAACCCTCCCAAGGCTTCATTGTAGGTTCCAAAGATTTCATTTCATGTAATACTGTTAATGAAAACCTATTTCTGATTTCTTTAAAAATATCCCCCCCCCCCCAAAAAAAAAAAAGGCTCCATAAATTCTCTGTACTTTAACCCTCTTATGACTTCAGTGTGTTTTCCAAAGATTTTATTTTATGTTGATCCCTCTCAATTATGTGCACATCTATGTTGTTTTCTGTCTTTTTGAAACATTTATCTGATTCCTGTATGGGTGTTTTTATTTTAACCCTCACAAGACTTCAGTATGGCTTTCAAAGATTTTATTGATGCGTTGATAAAACCTTTTCATTTCTGTGCAATGTTTTTTTTTCTGGTTTGTTGGAAAAAATGTATCAAATTCCTGTATAAATATCTTGAATTTAACCCTCCCAAGGCTTCATTGTGGGTTTCAAAGATTTCATTTCATGTAATACTGTCAATGAAAACCTACTTCTGATTTCTTTAAATATATTCCCCCCCCCCCCCCCCCCAAAAAAAAAGGCTCCATAAATTCTCTTTATGGTTTGTTTATTTTTGATGTTTTAACCATTTTCACACAGACTTGAATTTACTGGTGGCAGTAAACTTCTGTTTCTCTAGTTTTAAATCTTTCTTATTCTTTAAAACCACTGGGCCAAATTCATTTATTTATGGCATAGACCATCTTTGGAGTAAACCTTTTCTCGTTTGTTCAAATGAAGCTGCTGTCATCTTCTGGCTGATGGAATGTACTTTTTGAACCCTTCTCTCCAAATTACTATATCCTATAGGGTAGAATTCATGCTCCATAAGCCTAATATGCTTTTAAAATCCTCTTTTTTTATAAGGCACTTGCAATAATGCTTAGATTTCGTGTTTCGGAACTCACTTTAGTAAAGCAGATTTACTTTTTCTCAAAGAAACTCAGCAAGTCAAAATTTGAGCTCCCAAAGTTTGGGCTACACTCATTACTTCTATTTTCAGATTCAATGGACAGATGTGAACCATATTTGCCATGTAGTATATAGCAGGTCTTAAGTATTTCATTTATTCTAGAATTATTTTTTTTTTTTGGGGGGGGGGGCGGGGGGGGGGGATTTAGGGAGAGCCACATTAGATGAAAACAAAACAAAAAATCGCAGAACACCGCTTGCTAAAAAGCTTTCCTTGGACCAGCAGAAATGAATGTCCAGAAACAAAAAAATTGCCTTTTCGTTGTGTCAAAGCAAATAAAAAATGGCTCTTGATGCTGATCACTAACTGATACACTCATTTATTTTGAAAACTTGAGCCAGGTGAGCATTTTAGGCTCACTTCAGCCTCTGGTTTAAATCATACTGGCTTTAATAGGTTCCGAAATAATACCCAAACAGTCAGACCCGATCAAATCCCACTCTTAAAAGTATCAACAACATTCAAATGACACTCAGAATTTTATGTCCTCAATAAAAATGTGCGAGAAGGGTAAACAGCGCCACTCAGTAATATTAAAAGACAAAAATGCCGTAACCATATTTTTAATATTTTTATACACCCATCATTTATTGACGTGAATGTCTGTCTGTTCGTAAACAATTTTTGTGTCGCCTACTCCACCAAAGGTTTACATGCTGCAATATTGTCCAGACTTTACAAACATGTTGATCAGTAATTGCCGTTGTGCATCTGACAAGAGCAGGTAACTCCATTTAGTATTTCCAGAGTTGTGCCTCTTTTAGTACTCAAAACATTACAGTATTTTGTCGCCTACTCCTTCGACATTTTACATGCGATATTGTTCAAACTTTGCACACATGTTGATCACCAATTGCCGTTGTGCATGTGACAAGAGCAGGTAACTTTGATTTGTATTTTCAGAGTTGTGTCCCTCTTTTTAGTACTTAACATAACATTACAGTATTGTGTCGCCTACTCCTTCAACATTTTAATGCTATATTGTTCAACCTTTGCACACATGTTGATCATCTATTGTCGTTTTGCGTGTGACAAGAGCAGCAAGTAACTCCGTTTTGTATTTCCAGAGTTATGCCCCCTTTTAGTACTTAAAACGTTCTAGTATTGTGTTGCCTTCTCCATCAACATTTCACATGTTATATTGTTCAAACTTTGCACACATGGTGATCACCAATTGCCATTGTGCATGTGACAAGAGCAGGTAACTATTTTCTATTTCCAGAGTTATGTTGCCTCTTTTACCACTTAAAACATTTCAGTATTGTGTTGCCTACTCCTTCAACGTCTTACATGCTATACTGTTCAAACTTTACAAACATGTTGATCAGAATTGCCGTTGTGCATCTGACAAGAGCAGGTAACTCCATTTAGTAATTCCAGAGTTGTGCCTCTCTTCGTACTCAAAATATTACAGTATTTTGTCGCCTACTCCTTCAACATTTTACATGCGATATTATTCAAACTTTGCACACATGTTGATCACCAATTGCCGTTGTGCATGTGACAAGAGCAGGTAACTCTGATTTGTATTTTCAGAGTTGTGTCCCTCTTTTTAGTACTTAACATTTCAGTATTGTGCCGCCTACTCCAACAGTTTGCACACTATATTGTTCAAAGTTTGCACATATGCTGATCACCAATTGTCGCTGTGCATGTGATAAGAGCAGGTAACTCCGTTTTGTATTTCCAGAGTTATGCCCCCTTTAAGTACTTGAAACACTACAGTATTGTGTCGCCTAGTCCTTCAATATTTACATGCTATTTTGTTCAAACTTTGCACACATGTTTATCACCAATTGTCGTCGTGCATGTGACAAGAGCAGGTAACTCCGTCTTGTATTTCCAGAGTTATGACCCATCTTTTAGTACTTAAAACATTACAGTATTGTGTCGCCAACTCCTTCAAAATTTTACATGCTATATTGTTCAAACTTTGCACACATGGTGATTACCAATTGCCGTTATGCATGTGACAAGTGCAGATAGCTCCATTTTGTATTTCCAGTGTTATGCCCCTTTTTACTTTCAGTACTTGAAACATTACACTATTGTGTCGCCTACTTCTTCAACATTTTACTTGCTTTATTGTTCAAACTTTGCACCCATGTTGATCATCAATTATCGTTGTGCGTGCGACAGGAGCAGATAACTCTTTTTTGGGTCGCCTGGCCTAAAAGGCCATGTGAGCTTTTCTCATCACTTGGCGTCTGTCGTCCGGCGTCCGTAAACTTTTCACATTTTCATCTCTCTCTCTGTAACCGCTGAGTCAGTGTGAACCAATCTTCGCAGGAATGGTCTATGGGAGGTCCTCTACAAACAATCCTCATTTTGTTCCCGTCGGATGAAAAACTTGGCTTCCAGAGGCATTCTTTGATTCTGGTTGGTGGATTTTCAAAAATTTTCTCCTCTGAAAATGCCAGGCCAAATGTTTTGAAACTTCAGATAAATGATGACTGGAGCCCCCCTCCCAATGATCCTCATTTAAAGTTGATTGTGTCACAAACATGGCCGCAGTTGCGGCTTATAGTTACTGTAGAAACCCTGTGGGAAATCACATGTTCCTCCTCTTCTCTGGAAAAACCTAGGCGACGTGAAATCAAAACCAGCAGGGATAATCTATGGGAGGTCCTCTACAAAACGATCCTCATTTTGTTCCCGTGTGTTGAAAACATATGCCGCCAGAGGCATTCTTTGATTCTGACTGGTGGATCGTCAAAAATCTCCGAAACTGCCAGGCCAAATGTTTTGATACTTCACATAAATGATGACTGGGACCCCCTTTACCACGATCCTCATTTTTTGTTGACTGGGTTGTAAAAATAGCCACAATTGTGGCTTAGAGTTACTATAGAAAACCCTATGGAGAAATCACATTTTCATCTTCTCTGGAACTACTGAGGCGACGTGAACCAAATTTCGCAGGAATGGTCTATGAGAGGATGGAAATACGTGGCCACCGGAGGCTATATTCTAATGCTTAACCCAATGCGTCTCCTGTCTACACCACGTTCGGTACTGTCTGCAAAATACATGTTTTTTGAGAATCTGGTAAGGGGTTGGTTCCAGTTTTCTCCACAGAGAACTGGGGAAAAACCCAAAAATATCGTGTATACAGTACAAGTCAAAATAAGCTATAGCAATAGCATAACTGCAATAAACTGAATAAACTGCTGCTCCTGCCCTGACAAGATCAGAATCTGACATTTTTTGGAAAAGCTATCAGTGAGAGCTTTCCAGAAAATGATGTCAGCTTCTGGTCTTATCAGTGTAGGAAGAGAAAAGATACATAGTTTATAGAATCTTTCTACACAACTTATTTTGACTTGTACTGTAAAACAAATGCAACGGTAGGTTGATATCTTCAGCTGTAATATAATTATGTTTGATACATGATGACAGGTGTTTGGAAAAACTAGGGAAGTTTTGTTTATTCTCTTGCAATCATGTCAGCTTAGATGACAGTAATTATTGTATATCTTTTACGATTTGACAAAAATTGGAGTAAAATGTGTTTCATGTAACCCTTTATCTACCCAAAGCTATTTTGAAAGAGAATACTGTCTGAAAAAATGTATTTTTCAAAAATATTTAACCTTCTTTTACTGATTTTTTTTTTGGTTGAAACAGAATTCATAAATGTGTACATTTTCAAAAAAAAATCTTTGAAACTGCAAGGCCAAATGGTTTGAAAACTTAGTGTGACTGATGACTGTAACCCCCTCTACCAATGATCCTCATTTTAATCCTCATCGAGTTGGAATTACGGCTGCAATTGTGGTTTATAGTTACTATAGAAACCCAACAGAAAATCACATTTTAATCATCTTCACTGAAAGTACTGAGCCAATGTAAACCAGACTTGGCAGGCATGGTCTATGTTACTCATTAGCTTAACTTGACAGTTAACTCTGTTAGTCTGTGAGTTTGTTCACATTTTCTTTTAGCACAGGCTACATCCAGTAGTTCTTGTCTGATCGTCACGAAATTTCATATGCAGGTTTGGGTTCATGTCTGGATGAGAACGTCCCCTTTTGGTCGTGATCGGTCAACCGGTATGGCTGCCCAAGCCCAAAACCCGAAAACCATTAGCATAGTCTACAGGTCCTATCTATGAAGAGATTTCATTGTATCTTGGTAGGATGCCTGTGTATAATGTGCAGATGAGAACATCCCTTTTTGGGCATGATCTGTCAACCGTGATGGCTGCCCAAGCCCAAAACCCAAACACTCTTAGCACAGTCTGCAGATCATGTTTAATATGGAGGGATTTCATTGTAACTTGGTAGGATGACACGCTATGGTGTCTAGATGAGAATTTCCACATTTGGGCGTGATCAGTCAACCGTGATGACTGCCCGAGCACGAAAACCTTTATCACAGTCTACGGGTCATATTTATGGAGGGATTTCCTTGTAACTTGGAAGGTTGACTTCATATAATGTCTGGATGAGAAAGTCCCCTTTTGGGCGTGATCGGGCAACTGTGACGGCTATAGGGGCCCAAAGCCCGAAAGCCTTTAGCACAGTCTACAGGTCATATTTATGAAGAGATTTCATTGTAACTTGGTAGGATGACTCCAAATAATGTCTAGATGAGAACGTTCCATTTTGATCGCGATCATTCAGACGTGATGGCTGCCTGAGCTCAAAAACGTTTAGCATAGTCAAAAGGTCATATTTATGGAAGGATTTCATTGTAACTTGTTAGGTTGACCCCATATAATGCCTAGATGATGACATCCCCTTTTGGTCGTGATTGGTCAGCTGTAACGGCAACAGGTGCCCAAAGCCCGAAAACCTTAAGCACAGTCTACAGGTCATATTGATGAAGGGATATCATTGTAACTTCGTATGATCACTCCAGAGGATGCCCAGATGAGAATGTACCCCTTTGGTTGCGATCTCTCAACCATGCTGGCTGCCTGAGCCCGAAACCCGAAAACCATTAGCACAGTCTACAAGTCATATTTATGAAGGGATTTCATTGTAACTTAGTAGGCCAACTTCTTATAATGTCTAGATAAAACGGTCTCCTTGGATGCAATTGGGCAACTGTGATGGCTACAGGGACCCGAAGCCCAAAAACCTTTAGCACGGTCTAGATGTCATATTTATGAAAGGATTTCATTGTAACTTGGTAGGTTGACTTCATATAAAGTCTAGATGAGAACGTCCCCTTTTGGACACGATTGGGCAACTGTGACGGCTACAGGGGCCTGAAGCCCGAAAACCTTTAAGAACAGAGTACAGATCATAATTATGTATGGATTTCATTGTAGCTTGGTAGGATGACTCCAAATAATGTCTAGATGAGAACGCCCCCCCCCCCCCTTTGGTCGCGATCATTCAGCCTTGATGGCTGCCCAGGCCAAAAGACCTTTAGCATAGCCTATAAGTCGTATTTATGGAAGGATTTCATTGTAACTTGTTAGGTTGACTCCATATAATGCCTAGATGATGACACCTCGTTTTGGTCGTGTTTGGTCAAGTGTGATGGCTTCAGGGGCCCGAAATCCGAAAACCTTGAGCACAGTCAACAGGTCATAGATATGAAGGGGTTTCATTGTAACTTCGTAGGATCACTCCAGATTATGACCAGATGACAACGCCCACTTTTGGTTGCGATCATTCAACCATGATGGCTTCCCGAGCCCAAAACCCGAAATACTTCACTGCAGACTTCAGGTCGTATTTGTGAAGGGATTTCATTGTAACTTAGTAAAATGACTCAGTATAATGTTGAGATGAGGACGTTTCCTTTTAGTTGCAATCGGTCTACCGTCATGGCTACACAGGTCTGACGCCCGAAAACCTTTAGCACAGTCTACAGGCCATATTTTTGAAGGGATTTCAATGTAACTTGATAGGATGACTCATTTTGGAATAATTTCACTGTAACTTGGTAACGTTCGTACTTTAACTGTGAGGGCCACATACATTAACTGTGAGGCCATATTAACCCACCATCAACTCTTTAGCACCGTGTACACCTCATATTATTTTTATTAAAAACATAGCATACAGGGAACAGAAATTAGCATATTCCTAATTATCACAATTCTTGTCTTATTTCATAATCCTTTCATAATCCTTTCATAAACATTGACCATTATCTTTTTCATCAAACACAACACATAGACATGTTAAGCTACAGTGTCACTGACACTTTCATTTTATTCCTGTTGGATGAAAACAACGTGGCCGCCAGAAGCTATCTTTGATTCTGATTGGTCAATTTTGAAAACCTCTTCTCCTTTGAAACTACAGGGCCAAATGTTTTGAAACTTTGCCTGGCTGATAACTGGGACACCCTCCACCGACGTTCGTATTTTAATGTTGATCGTGTTGCAAACATGGCCACAATCGTGGTTTATAGTTACTATAGACAAAACCTATGGGAAATCACATTTTCATCTTTTCTCTGGAACTACTGAGCTAACGTGAACCAAAACTTGGCAAGAATGGTCTATAGGAGGCCCTCTACAAACTATCCTATTTTGTTTTGTTCCGTTGGTTGGAAAATATGGCCACCGGAGAAATATGGCCACCAGAGACATTCTATGATTCTGTTTGATGGATTCAAATGTTTTGAACCTTCACATCATTGAAGACTGGGACACCTTCTGCCAATGATCCTCATGTAATGTTGCAAAACATGGCCACAATTGCAGCTCATAGTTACCATGGAAAGCCTATGGGAAATCACATTTTTTATATGTAGTTCAGGGCTGGGGTAATTGTAATTGTAATGAGTGTAATTAATTACATGTTTTCAAAGTAATTAGGAGTAATGTGTAATTGAGATCTTTACATGTAATTTCAATTACTTTCGATTACATTCAGTCACAAACATCGATGGTACACTTGTCTTCAACCAATGCTAACCCTCCTTGTGTGGAGTTAAAAATATTGGGGAGCTGACAGTTGCTCGGTGGTTCTCTCTGGGTACTCCAGCTTCCTCCACCCGTAAAACTGTCATGGTCATGATTAGCCATTGAAACACTAATAAATAAATAAATAGTCACAAACATGAGTGTAAAGAATCTTTACATCAAAAATAAAAAACTGAATGACACTTTTCTGAAAAATCTTTCCATATCATGACACTTTACCATTATTGTTTCAAAACGCCATTACTGCACAACTTTATGAGCAAGGGAGTTAATATAGAACTACTCAATGGAGTGGGGGGGGGGGGGGGGGGGGGGGCATAAAGGAAATATTGTGTGTGGCCTCCCATATTATTATTATTAATTTTTTATTCATGGTTGAGGCCACTTTTTCAAGTTTAAAACTTATTGCTTTTAGGTATTGGATTTGAAATAAAAAGTTCCATTCCATTTACATTTTTCTTTATTTTAAATAGAGAAAATTGTCAAGCATTATTAAGAAGTAAAATAGATTGAATTTCATTTGTCTTCACAACTTGTTCACTAAAAACTGTTGAAAACTTTGTCTTTATTTGTGGCCTTTGTTTGAGCTAAACCAATTTGACACCTCTACAATACAGTTAACTGCCTTTTGTATGACCAGCTTCAAGGAGATGCAGTGAAACATAAAAGTTATCTTGATCTTAAAACAACATGACAAAGTATGATATTTCTCTGTATTTATTTAGAAAAATTATCAGCTTCTTGTGTGAAGTATTAAAAAGATTTATTATAGTTCCTAAAAAACATACTAATCTTATTTCATTTCATTTATTTCTACTTTATCACCACAGCTCAGGTATACAAAGCGCCATATAATTATAATAATAATCATGTCTGTGGTAGTTATAAAATAATGTTTGTCAGAATATTACGGTCTCTCTCTCTCTCTCTCTCCTTCCCTCTCTCTCGTAGGTGCATGTTAACAGAGTTATAACCGATTCGGGTCACACGGTTGGTAGTGGGGGGGGGGGGGGGGGGTGGGGTGGTACAGATGGATAATTAACTAAAGCCAGAGGATAAAAGCGAATTCCACCCCACAATATATTGGGTCTAAACTATCTACAGATTTACATTATCACCGTGGGGCAATATTAGGCTTGGGTGGCTAGACCTTAATACATGGTAAGATCACAGGCACACAAAGGGAACCGATCTCAAAGTGGATGATCTGGGGTAATTTTATTGTAGAGATCTTGACACAACAATACTGGTCACAGTGTGTATTCCTTTCTTCCAACCGCATGTAGTATTTACCCGAGAGACTATCCCCTCCTTGCATCAACGTCTACACGAGCGAAATTTCGGTAGGCTGTTTTAGGCCCCTTGTCCTACAGCTAGCAAGAGATTGGTTGGAAGAGAACACTACATCGTCGAGACCTTGGTGGGATGAACTAGGGCACGAGACCTACCGACGAAAAGGGGGCGTTTTGGAAAAGGGTGAATGTGCACACTGTGATACAAGGAAGGCACTCAGGAATACTAGATGTCACAGTATGACGTATTCGCTAGGGTTTCATAAACTATTTTGAGAAGATCCATTGCCCCCAAACCAAATATTGTATTTTTCGCTTCATGAATTTCTATTGACATTCCCCCGCCTCCTTATTTCTCCAATCCCGTATCTGGTACAACAAACTTTTAACACTTGGTATACGTGGCTGCTAAAGTATATTTCCTGGACATAACACGGGTCTGTAAATTCAATATGCATTGAACATATATAGTCGCATACAAGCCCATAAATGCACGCGCATATATATACACATACATACATACACCCATATATGCATATATATCCATATACCCGCATATACCCATCTGCATACATGATGTATACATAAGATGTGCACCCACATATATAATGCACATAAACATATACACATACACACGTACATATATGGAGAGAGGAGAGATCTCTCGTTCTCTGGGGATACCCGCATTTGATTTCCGTGGTTGTGGCCTGGCAGGTACGAAGGAGAGAGAAAAAAAAAGAAAGAAAATATTTTAGTTGGAGAGGGGAGTGAACTGTGATTATGTAATTTGAGAAGATCGTGTGGGTACTCTGTGATGAGAGCCTGAGGTCAGCCTCGAGAAGTTCCGTTGGAGATAGACAGACATTTTTCAAAACTAATTAAATTCCTTATTCAAGAATTTTCACTCCTTGTCCCCAAGACACCGCCTATGACCCCTCATGGAAGCGAGCTCGGCGAGCTCCCTCCAATGAAGGGCCACAAGCGCTGTTTTAGAGACCAAAAAATGTGAGCGTAATGCAGTTGTTTAACATGGGGCTAGTCAGTTTTAGCCGTTGTATTAGGTAAGTGGTTGCCAAAGTGGTATATGGGTATCGGTGGACTGGGTACCAAAATGTTTCAGAATTGTCTAGAATTCTTTGATAAACTTGGATAGATTGTTAATTACTTTACTGGTTATGTTGGTAAAACTTACTGGAGCTCAAGCATAGTTGGGTTTCGTGAATAATAGGAATGACAAGTTTCTACTATCACAGTCAACAGGAGTAACATATGATTATCGGTCCAGGTTATTTAGGGGCTTTTAGAGAGTGCCCTTTGATGGGGGCCTAAAGTCAGCCTAGAGAAGTTCTGTTGAGAATAAAATACTAAAATAATCATTATCTCATTATTCAAAAGCTTCCATTTCATGTCCCCAAAACACCGCCTGCGCCCCCGTCACCGGAGCAAGCTCGACGAGCCCACCCCAATGAGGGACCACAGGCCATGTTTCCGGGATAAAAGATGAAAACATACAAATACAGTTTGAGAGCTCATCGTTTTAGCAGTTATGTTAGGGAAATGATTGCTGGAGGGGGTATCGACACTCTAGATACAAGAGGGTTGTCTGAAATTATCTGAAATTCTTTGATAAACTTAGCTAGATTTCTTGTTACTTTACTGTCTGTGGTGGTGAATAATTGTTGGAGCTTAAGCATATTTGGATTTCGTGAATAGTATGCTTTTATGTATTTTACTCGGAGGTAACTGAGTTTTTCGCAAACCAGAATGTAATGGAATTCGTCACCAATATCTGAACTGCAAAGATTACATTTTCTTTCGACATTTCAGTAGATGACCAACTTCCTACTTCTACTGGCAGGTGGGGATTTCGCACGCGAAACTTAAGTAATGCAGTAGCTAATGAGGATGGTAGGTTTATAAGGTAATCTTCAAATATAGGGTATGGCTTAATTAATCCATAAAATTGGAATTTTGTGGATTTATCCAGGGTAGCGCGCCATTCTTGTGAATTCATATCAGATAATCTTTGCTTTACAGCATAGTCGAACCATTTACAATTTGGGATAGATTGATTTAACCATAAGTATCCAAAACCTATACTATTTAACAGTGAAGAGATGTATTGTATCCACGGGCCTGTGTACACCCCACTACTATGTTTACTATATATTAATAAATAGAGGAGTTTGGATATTTTGGGTTCATTGCAAGATACAAGTTTGGCCCAAAAGTTTAAGCTTCTTATTTTTATAATTGTGCCTATAGGGGTTAAACCAAGTTCTCCATATAGCAAGCTACTTCCCGTGGATTTTTTTAGTTTCAGGGTGAATTTTAAGAACCAGAGTTCTAGCTTTTGTAATACAGAAACGTCCGTGTGCCCCCATACTTCACACCCGTAGAGCATAATTGGAACAATAGATTTATTGTATACCTCTATGGCGACGTCATAGTTTGTTTATTAACGCATACATTGCCTTTTTTGCCGCAACACATCTAATGTTTTTTTCAGCATTATAAGATCCCGACTTTGTAAAAGTAGTACCTAAATATTTATAACTATTGACAACTTCTATTGGCATACTACCTACGGAGAAGCTATCACTTGGACTAGCTCGGCTTCCAAATTTTATTATCTTAGTCTTGGATATGTTAATCTGTAGTTTCCATTTCACACAATATTTGTCAAAGACATTTAGTAAATTTTGCATTTTTTTCTTTGAGCTCGAAAGAAGAACTGTGTCGTCAGCGTATAGTAAAATAAGGAGTCGTAGGTACACCTCAGGGTCATTTGAGTTGCGAAATGAATTGTCAAATTCAATGTCAGAGCAATCGTTTCGGAGTAAAAAAGATTCTAAGTCATTAAGGTATAGCGAAAAAAGAATCGGGGATAAATTTTCCCCTTGCCTTAGGCCAACATTACTGGTAAAGAAGTCAGATTTATTATTTCCTTTCATCACAGTTGATTTTATATCACTATACATACTTTTAATTATGCGGAGAACTTGCCCATCTATATGATGTTGAGTCAGCTTTGACCATAAAGCCGAACGCCAAACAGTATCAAACGCCTTTGAGAAATCTATAAATGCGCAGTATAGGGGCTTCTTATTCAATTTTACTAATTCTCTTGCAATATTCAGTGCGAAAATATGGTCAAGTGTGGAATATCCTTTCCTGAACCCTGCTTGGGCTTCAGACAGTAATGAATTTTCACACAGGAATATAGATATGCGTTCACTCAGCAGACTTGTGAACATTTTTGAAATATTACTGACCAACGTAATTTTTCTATAGTTATCTACGTCCATAGAGGAGCCTTTATTTTTATATATCGGTTTGATGGTGCCGACGGTCCAGGCCGAAGGGAGAATTCCACTCTTGAGTATAATATTAAAGAGTTTAGAATATATAATTTTAAACAGATCGAAAGTTGTCTTAATATATTCGTTAACTATGCTGTCGATTCCCGGTGCTTTCCCGTTTTTTAATTTTTTTACGATTTTTTCTATTTCCTGCACATCAATGTTATCGTTTAAAATAGAGGTGTCCAGTGAAGGTAGCGATGACACTGAGGGATCATTGCTGTGCGTTTCATCTTGAGGAGAATCAATATCAACATTATCTTTATTTTTGTAATATTCGTAGAATTTTTCCAAAGGAGGCGTAGGAGTGTGTTTCAAGGGCCTGTCCAAGGATTGCATGATTTTCCAGAATTCTTTACTATCTGATTTTTTACACATGCGGATCTTTTTTTTCAAAGTGGTCATATATTTAAATCTACTACTTTTCAAAGCTATTTTGTAAATATTTCTATGCCTACACAGGAGAAGTTTGTTTTCAGTGTTGGGGGACATTCGAAATGTTTTTTTTGCTTTCCTTAGATTTCTCCTAGCCGAGAGGCAGTCGTATGTGAACCAAGGTTGGCTATTTATTTTATTTTGTTTCTTCGGGGTTTTATCATTATTCTTCCTAACACCAAATGTTTCCTTTGCCGCACTCAAGTATATAGAACATAAAATGGTATTCACCTCGTCTATATTCTGTTTTGTAACAATTTCTTTTGTGTCAAGAGCCACGAGTTGTTCTATTAACGAGTCAATCATTTTAACATCGATATTATTTCGGAATTCGTCGACTTTTGATTGGTCCCACCTGTTCAAGTTACTGGCATAGGCCACTTCATAACATTGACAGTGACATGCCTGCTAAAAAGGTTAAATGTGATGTACATGAAAAATTAGAATCCACAGAGGACATCTTTAGTTTTATGGAAAAGACACAAAACAAACAATTAACTGAAACATCCTCTTTGACTGAGCTTAATAATTATATAAATAGGATCTCCCAATTATCTATATTTATCATTGGTTGTATTTTTAATAATTTACTACTTGTAATGGCAAGAAATAGGCAATATGTATTTTTGGTTTCTGTTCCATTTCTTACAGTTATTCCTTGGGAAATGAATAAAATGTGTGTGTTACTTTTTCCTTAACTGTTTTCAGTTGATTATGTTGGAGTGTTACCCCTCATAACTCCCACAACAGTTATCCCATTAATCATGTTCTGAAGTTAAGAATCAAGCAATTTGTAATTTCATAACAATAGGGAACTTGGCTTGAACATTTTTCACCTCTTCAGTTATATTATGCATTTTCCCTGCTAACAACAGCAAAAAAGCAAAGTTCATACATACACAAACTGGTTATGAAGCTTTGTATCTAAGGGAATATTGCCAAAATAATTACAAGGAATTGAAAAGTAATTGTAATTAAAAAATTAAAAGTCATTGTAATTAATTACATTTACATGTAATTGACCCCAACCCTGATGTAGTTCCAGGTGAGCGATTACAGGATCTGTAGAGCCTCTGGTTATTTTCAAACGATGAGAATTCTCACCGTTTATAGCTGTTATGATCCTCAATATGTCCTTTCCCCTTGTTTCATCTATCGTCAATCGTTATCGTCCTATCATTGAATGGACGTTATAATTGTAAACGGCGAGGAGAAGGTTTTACACCTAAGAATTTTCTGCATACTGAAATTGCACAAAAACAATATGAAAGGTGTGCACACAAGCATAGAATTTGAAACCCTTTACCCCAGACAGGGCAGGGGGCTGGGCAATGATGGTGGTGGGGGTGGGGGGGGGGGGGCGAGGTAGAAATAGTCGAGCCAACAACAATTTCAAACTTTACTCCAGAGAAAACTTGTGTACGTACCAGTTTTGACGGGCATATGTCAATGAGGGAAACGTATTCCCTTCTGACACGAAAAATCGAAAATTGTCAGAAGGGTGTAGCTATTGTGCTGCGGAGGTACCTAACAAGTGGGATCCACCCCATATCTTACAGGCTTAATCCTTCTTGCAACAGGTGAGTTTCCATAGGAGGACGATATTACCTGTGATATTGGTAATAATAATGGTAATAATAATGGTGATAATATTGATAGTAACGAGAAGGAGGAGAATCTCAGCTGGTCACGTTGAGACCTTGATCCCCAATGCCATCCTCCATATCAATTCAGTCCACTAAGGTAAGAGAGTCCATTTTCAATTTTAAGGGCAGACCAATCAACACTTTCGACGCGCAGCCTTCGGGCTGGTCTACGCCACATGATGTTATTATGCATTTTGCAATCCTTGATTAAGAAAAATCAGAAGGATCGTGGGCTGATGGAAGGTCATTGGGGCCCAAAGGGCCAAAGTTACATTATGAACACAGAGACTGGCATTAATGCCGGTGACAGTAAAACTAATAACTGCGATATGATTATCCAAATGAAATTGCTTGCAAGATGGATTGAGATAAGGGTGTCCCAGTTGATAATAGTTGATGAATCGTGTTCAAGCAGAAGAACAAGACGATCGATATGAAGCCTTTGATAGCTACTTGCGATCTGGGCTCAAAAAAACTTTAAAAATAAGTTGACAGATAAGACGATTTCGGCCTATGAGTCTTACATTTCGGAACTTCGCCCAGCGTCTGGAGTAAGGAACAATACGGGAGGGAGCAAGCAAACTCCGGCCTGTGTTGTCCCTCTACCCCAACGCGAAAAGCAAAATAAGAAAAGATCAAGGCAAAGCACTTCTCCCTCTTCTTTTCCTTCTACTTCTTCTTTCTCTCAGAGTTAGCGCCTCAATTTGCAAACATCTCCGGTCCATATTGAGACTGAAGATGCTCGCAAATTGAGTAACGCTGTCTCGCCTCGTCTTGCTCCTCTACCTCCTACTCCTCCTCAGCCTTTCTTCTCGGGTTCTCCTAGTGCTCTCACTAGAACTCCTCCTCCTCCTTCTGTTTCTTCTCCTGCTTCTGTTTCCTCTCCTGCTTCTCCTGCTGTTTCTTCTCCCCCTTCTCCTGCCTCTAGTGTGGTTCAACCAGGTATATCGTACTCAGAGAAAGTCAAATCACCGAGCCGCAACTCGGGCCGCTCATTTGATTCTTAATTCTCCCAGTTTCGGCATAAAAGCGGAGTTAATTTTGACAAAAGGAATTGGCGCCTCCCCGATGTTTGTAAAAACATCCTTATGATTGGAAGTTCAAATTTAGGACGCATTGATCGAAATCCCCATCCGGACATCCAGGTGGAGTGTTACCCCGGCGCCAAATTCAATCATCTGCGCTCTATGTTTAAAGGGCACTGGGGCCAGTCCAGTCCCCCAAAAATATTATTAAATATTGGCGTGAATTCTCGAAACGATAATTCTGATCTCGTAGTTAAGCAGTTGCGGAATATGCTTAGCGATATCAGGGTCAAGTTTAGTTCAGCAAAAATTTATTTCGCTGAACTAAACTTTTCGCAAAAACTCCCTCAGACTGAGAGGAGAACCCTGAGCATCATCAACGAAACCATTCGGAAAGTGAAGGACGTTAACGTGATACCAAAAATTGAGGACGCGAAGTTTGATGTTGCTCAGGATTTAATCCATTGGACCACGAGAACCGCCAATATTATGTACGATCACTGGTTGAACCACCTAAATTTAAACTAAGTAAAGGCAAAGGTAACAGCCGCCTAACAGATGTGGGATTAGGAACTAATGTGGTTAACCTGTCTGGCACCAATGACCTAACAACCCAAGAGAAATCTCTTTTAGATCGCGGTTTAACTTTTGTACCAGCACCAAAGCCAAAAACTGATAACCAAACAAATTTACCATCATACAACTGTAATTTTCTTAGGCAAATGAAATTAGCAGACCGCTTTAGAAACTCCAGCGGTCGGAAACTTCCTTTTACAGAATCATCTGGTTGGTCACCTCCAGATAGTGAAGTAGATCCCGAAATTATTGAGGCTAGCAAACGAATCATCCAAAAGGTGTTCAGCATGAACATACTCTCCGATAAAAACAATTCAACAGCTGGTGAACGGAGAGCCCTCACGAAACTTCGAAAAAATAAGAAATTAGTAATTAAACCAGCCGACAAAGGTGGGTCGGTAGTTGTTCTATCTCGGGATAATTATATAAAGGAAGCCGTGAGACAACTCAGCAATACTAAACATTATAAGAAAATAGATTCACTTATTTGGCCTAGTAATATCGAAAAATTCAATAAGATCTTAAAATTTCTCCTCGACGAAGGTCACATTACCAAAAAACAATTGAAATATTTAACAGCTAAGCTCAGTGCTCAAACAAGACAATTTTATATCCTACCAAAGATCCACAAGGACCGTTCTTCATGGACGGATGACTTAACTCCACCCGGGAGGCCAATTGTATCAGATTGTAATTCGGAATCTTATGCGATCTCGGAATTAATTGATTATCATCTGAAACCTATAGCAAATAGACATCCGAGCTATCTAAAAAACACACAGGATTTCCTGTCACAAATTTCGAAATTGAAAATATCGAAAAATGCAATTTTGACTACTTTGGATATCGACAGTATGTATACGAACATTGATATTGATAAAGGTGTTAAATCAGTTAAAAATGCATTTGAAAAATATCCGGATGCGAAACGTCCGGATGAACAAATTTTGGATCTTTTAGAGCTGAGCTTAAGAGGTAATGACTTTCAATTCAATGGAGAATATTTTCTACAAATAATGGGTTGTCCTATGGGTAAAAGATTCAGTCCTAATTTTGCAAGCATCTGTGTAGCGGAATGGGAGGAAAATGCCTTAAGCAAATGTGCAAAGCATCCTCTCGTATATCTCAGATATTTAGATGACATTTTTATTATTTGGGAACATTCAAAAGAAGATTTTGATGAATTTTTAGAACTTTTGAACAATCACGATCCAAATATTAAATTGAAAGCTACTATCAGTGAAAATTCTGTTGATTTTCTCGATGTGACCGCGTATAAAGGCAAGCAATTTCAGGCGTCCGGTCATTTAGATTATAAAGTATATTTTAAACCAACTGATTCACATCAATTGTTGCACACAAAATCATTTCATCCTCAACATACATTTAAAGGTATCATCAAATCACAGCTCATTCGTTTCCACCGCAATTCAAGTGATAAGGTAAATTTCAATGAGGCTTGTTCTACTCTATTTGGCGCCCTCAGATCGAGAGGGTACTCGCTGCGCCTTTTGCGTAGCCTGAAATCCCAAACCCTGAAAAAGCTCGAAAGTCCAGCTGAAACTACCGATTTCGAACCACTGAAGATCGAACACAACAGACCGTTGCAAAATAGTAGTGGCGCGGTATTTAATTGCAAAAAGCCTCGTTGTAGACTGCATACATTTATGCCTGATCAGAAAGAGGAATTTTCCTCCAAACAAACGAAAAATCATTATCAGATCCGTAACCCCCTCCATTGTGATTCACCAAACATTATTTACCTTATCACTTGTAAGCGATGTCGGAAACAGTATGTTGGTCAAAGTCAAAATCCTTTCCGAGAACGTGCTACTAGACACAAACAGGATATAAAACATAATGCTGATGCCCCAGTAGCACAACATTTTAACCTTCCTGGCCATTCTTTGGACGATTTCGAAATCCACCCAATTGAACAACCACCAATTAAAGACACATTAGAAGAAACGGATGAATTTAGAAAAAAACGTGAAGCTTTTTGGATCAATACGCTTCAAACCCTCTGGCCATTTGGTATGAACATATCAGAGGGCGAATGCGAAAGGAGGTCCATCATTCCTTTCACTTTAACGTACAACAGAATGAATATCGAAATAGCAAAAATGTTAAAAGATGAATTCAATTTTACCAATGCTAAATTAAATGAACCTTTGAATCTTCGACCTGTCATCTCCTATAAGAAAAACAAAAGCTTGCGTAACATCCTTGTAAGGACTAAATTAGAGCCCATCGCTGAATAAAATCAATTATTGCCAGTCAGTTTAACCAGTTCCTAAGCTCATCACTTAGTTTAAATCAATTTTGTGAATTTTTTTGTCATGTTTGAAACCCATCAGGGTTCAGTAAATGAAAACAATTTTTCGGCGGCATATTAAAAGAAAAAAACGTTTCAGTATGAAATGTCTGTGCCAGTGCGATTTTTTAACCTCAAACACACACACACACACACACACACACACACACACACACACACACACACACACACACACACACACGGATACACACACATATATACATATACATGTACACATATATACATATACATATACATACATACACACATATATATATATATATACATCTTTACACACATAAATACATGTACTATACTTGTGGGTTATGATAATCGTACATATATGCACAATCGAGGAGATGAGATACAGACGGTAATATATTTGGCTGGACAGGATTCATCAAGCTTTATGTACCACTAGCAAGCTTTGTAATTGCGCAAAGGAATAAAAATCAATGAGGGAAACGTATTCCCTTCTGACACGAAAAATCGAAAATTGTCAGAAGGGTGTAGCTATTGTGCTGCGGAGGTACCTAACAAGTGGGATCCACCCCATATCTTACAGGCTTAATCCTTCTTGCAACAGGTGAGTTTCCATAGGAGGACGATATTACCTGTGATATTGGTAATAATAATGGTAATAATAATGGTGATAATATTGATAGTAACGAGAAGGAGGAGAATCTCAGCTGGTCACGTTGAGACCTTGATCCCCAATGCCATCCTCCATATCAATTCAGTCCACTAAGGTAAGAGAGTCCATTTTCAATTTTAAGGGCAGACCAATCAACACTTTCGACGCGCAGCCTTCGGGCTGGTCTACGCCACATGATGTTATTATGCATTTTGCAATCCTTGATTAAGAAAAATCAGAAGGATCGTGGGCTGATGGAAGGTCATTGGGACCCAAAGGGCCAAAGTTACATTGTGAACACAGAGACTGGCATTAATGCCGGTGACAGTAAAACTAATAACTGCGATATGATTATCCAAATGAAATTGCTTGCAAGATGGATTGAGATAAGGGTGTCCCAGTTGATAATAGTTGATGAATCGTGTTCAAGCAGAAGAACAAGACGATCGATATGAAGCCTTTGATAGCTACTTGCGATCCCCACACCAGGGAAAAAGAAGGCGCCCAAAGAGCCCAACATTCCTAATGACCAGGACAAAATTGCACCCAGTCAAGAGCAGCAAGTAACTCCGTTTTGTATTTCCAGAGTTATGCCCCCTTTTAGTACTTAAAACGTTCCAGTATTGTGTTGCCTTCTCCATCAACATTTCACATGTTATATTGTTCAAACTTTGCACACATGGTGATCACCAATTGCCATTGTGCATGTGACAAGAGCAGGTAACTATTTTCTATTTCCAGAGTTATGTTGCCTCTTTTACCACTTAAAACATTTCAGTATTGTGTTGCCTACTCCTTCAACGTCTTACATGCTATACTGTTCAAACTTTACAAACATGTTGATCAGAATTGCCGTTGTGCATCTGACAAGAGCAGGTAACTCCATTTAGTAATTCCAGAGTTGTGCCTCTCTTCGTACTCAAAATATTACGGTATTTTGTCGCCTACTCCTTCAACATTTTACATGCGATATTGTTCAAACTTTGCACACATGTTGATCACCAATTGCCGTTGTGCAAGTGACAAGAGCAGGTAACTCTGATTTGTATTTTCAGAGTCGTGTCCCTCTTTTTAGTACTTAACATTTCAGTATTGTGCCGCCTACTCCAACAGTTTGCACACTATATTGTTCAAAGTTTGCACATATGCTGATCACCAATTGTCGTTGTGCATGTGATAAGAGCAGGTAACTCCGTTTTGTATTTCCAGAGTTATGCCCCCTTTAAGTACTTGAAACACTACAGTATTGTGTCGCCTAGTCCTTCAATATTTACATGCTATTTTGTTCAAACTTTGCACACATGTTGATCACCAATTGTCGTGCATGTGACAAGAGCAGGTAACTCCGTCTTGTATTTCCAGAGTTATGACCCATCTTTTAGTACTTAAAACATTACAGTATTGTGTCGCCAACTCCTTCAAAATTTTACATGCTATATTGTTCAAACTTTGCACACATGGTGATTACCAATTGCCGTTATGCATGTGACAAGTGCAGATAGCTCCATTTTGTATTTCCAGTGTTATGCCCCTTTTTACTTTCAGTACTTGAAACATTACACTATTGTGTCGCCTACTTCTTCAACATTTTACTTGCTTTATTGTTCAAACTTTGCACCCATGTTGATCATCAATTATCGTTGTGCGTGCGACAGGAGCAGATAACTCTTTTTTAGGTCACCTGGCCTAAAAGGCCATGTGAGCTTTTCTCATCACTTGGCGTCTGTCGTCCGGCGTCCGTAAACTTTTCACATTTTCATCTCTCTCTCTGTAACCGCTGAGTCAGTGTGAACCAATCTTCGCAGGAATGGTCTATGGGAGGTCCTCTACAACCAATCCTCATTTTGTTCCCGTCGGATGAAAAACGTGGCTTCCAGAGGCATTCTTTGATTCTGGTTGGTGGATTTTCAAAAATTTTCTCCTCTGAAAATGCCAGGCCAAATGTTTTGAAACTTCAGATAAATGATGACTGGAGCCCCCCTCCCAATGATCCTCATTTAAAGTTGATTGTGTCACAAACATGGCCGCAGTTGCGGCTTATAGTTACTGTAGAAACCCTGTGGGAAATCACATGTTCCTCCTCTTCTCTGGAAAAACCTAGGCGACGTGAAATCAAAACCAGCAGGGATAATCTATGGGAGGTCCTCTACAAAACGATCCTCATTTTGTTCCCGTGTGTTGAAAACATATGCCGCCAGAGGCATTCTTTGATTCTGACTGGTGGATCGTCAAAAATCTCCGAAACTGCCAGGCCAAATGTTTTGATACTTCACATAAATGATGACTGGGACCCCCTTTACCACGATCCTCATTTTTTGTTGACTGGGTTGTAAAAATGGCCACAATTGTGGCTTAGAGTTACTATAGAAAACCCTATGGAGAAATCACATTTTCATCTTCTCTGGAACTACTGAGGCGACGTGAACCAAATTTCGCAGGAATGGTCTATGAGAGGATGGAAATACGTGGCCACCGGAGGCTATATTCTAATGCTTAACCCAATGCGTCTCCTGTCTACACCACGTTCGGTACTGTCTGCAAAATACATGTTTTTTGAGAATCTGGTAAGGGGTTGGTTCCAGTTTTCTCCACAGAGAACTGGGGAAAACCCAAAAATATTGTGTATACAGTACAAGTCAAAATAAGCTATAGCAATAGCATAACTGCAATAAACTGAATAAACTGCTGCTCCTGCCCTGACAAGATCAGAATCTGACATTTTTTGGAAAAGCTATCAGTGAGAGCTTTCCAGAAAATGATGTCAGCTTCTGGTCTTATCAGTGTAGGAAGAGAAAAGATACATAGTTTATAGAATCTTTCTACACAACTTATTTTGACTTGTACTGTAAAACAAATGCAACGGTAGGTTGATATCTTCAGCTGTAATATAATTATGTTTGATACATGATGACAGGTGTTTGGAAAAACTAGGGAAGTTTTGTTTATTCTCTTGCAATCATGTCAGCTTAGATGACAGTAATTATTGTATATCTTTTAAGATTTGACAAAAATTGGAGTAAAATGTGTTTCATGTAACCCTTTATCTACCCAAAGCTATTTTGAAAGAGAATACTGTCTGAAAAAATGTATTTTTCAAAAATATTTAACCTTCTTTTACTGATTTTTTTTTTGGTTGAAACAGAATTCATAAATGTGTACATTTTCAAAAAAAAATCTTTGAAACTGCAAGGCCAAATGGATTGAAAACTTAGTGTGACTGATGACTGTAACCCCCTCTACCAATGATCCTCATTTTAATCCTCATCGAGTTGGAATTACGGCTGCAATTGTGGTTTATAGTTACTATAGAAACCCAACAGAAAATCACATTTTAATCATCTTCACTGAAAGTACTGAGCCAATGTAAACCAGACTTGGCAGGCATGGTCTATGTTACTCATTAGCTTAACTTGACAGTTAACTCTGTTAGTCTGTGAGTTTGTTCACATTTTCTTTTAGCACAGGCTACACCCAGTAGTTCTTGTCTGATCGTCACGAAATTTCATATGCAGGTTTGGGTTCATGTCTGGATGTGAACGTCCCCTTTTGGTCGTGATCGGTCCACCGGTATGGCTGCCCAAGCCCAAAACCCGAAAACCATTAGCATAGTCTACAGGTCCTATCTATGAAGAGATTTCATTGTATCTTGGTAGGATGCCTCTGTATAATGTGCAGATGAGAACATCCCTTTTTGGGCATTATCTGTCAACCGTGATGGCTGCCCAAGCCCAAAACCCAAACGCTCTTAGCACAGTCTGCAGATCATGTTTAATATGGAGGGATTTCATTGTAACTTGGTAGGATGACACGCTATGGTGTCTAGATGAGAATTTCCCCATTTGGGCGTGATCAGTCAACCGTGATGACTGCCCGAGCACGAAAACCTTTATCACAGTCTACGGGTCATATTTATGGAGGGATTTCCTTGTAACTTGGAAGGTTGACTTCATATAATGTCTGGATGAGAAAGTCCCCTTTTGGGCGTGATCGGGCAACTGTGACGGCTATAGGGGCCCAAAGCCCGAAAGCCTTTAGCACAGTCTACAGGTCATATTTATGAAGAGATTTCATTGTAACTTGGTAGGATGACTCCAAATAATGTCTAGATGAGAACGTTCCATTTTGATCGCGATCATTCAGACGTGATGGCTGCCTGAGCTCAAAAACGTTTAGCATAGTCAAAAGGTCATATTTATGGAAGGATTTCATTGTAACTTGTTAGGTTGACCCCATATAATGCCTAGATGATGACATCCCCTTTTGGTCGTGATTGGTCAGCTGTAACGGCAACAGGTGCCCAAAGCCCGAAAACCTTAAGCACAGTCTACAGGTCATATTGATGAACGGATATCATTGTAACTTCGTATGATCACTCCAGAGGATGCCCAGATGAGAATGTACCCTTTTGGTTGCGATCACTCAACCATGCTGGCTGCCTGAGCCCGAAACCCGAAAACCTTTAGCACAGTCTACAAGTCATATTTATGAAGGGATTTCATTGTAACTTAGTAGGCCAACTTCTTATAATGTCTAGATAAAACGGTCTCCTTGGATGCAATTGGGCAACTGTGATGGCTACAGGGACCCGAAGCCCAAAAACCTTTAGCACGGTCTAGATGTCATATTTATGAAAGGATTTCATTGTAACTTGGTAGGTTGACTTCATATAAAGTCTAGATGAGAACGTTCCCTTTTGGACACGATTGGGCAACTGTGACGGCTACAGGGGCCTGAAGCCCGAAAACCTTTAAGAACAGAGTACAGATAATAATTATGTATGGATTTCATTGTAGCTTGGTAGGATGACTCCAAATAATGTCTAGATGAGAACGCCCCCCCTTTGGTCGCGATCATTCAGCCTTGATGGCTGCCCAGGCCAAAAGACCTTTAGCATAGCCTATAAGTCGTATTTATGGAAGGATTTCATTGTAACTTGTTAGGTTGACTCCATATAATGCCTAGATGATGACACCTCGTTTTGGTCGTGTTTGGTCAAGTGTGATGGCTTCAGGGGCCCGAAATCCGAAAACCTTGAGCACAGTCAACAGGTCATAGACATGAAGGGGTTTCATTGTAACTTCGTAGGATCACTCCAGATTATGACCAGATGACAACGCCCACTTTTGGTTGCGATCATTCAACCATGATGGCTTCCCGAGCCCAAAACCCGAAATACTTCACTGCAGACTTCAGGTCGTATTTGTGAAGGGATTTCATTGTAACTTAGTAAAATGACTCAGTATAATGTTGAGATGAGGACGTTTCCTTTTAGTTGCAATCGGTCTACCGTCATGGCTACACAGGCCTGACGCCCGAAAACCTTTAGCACAGTCTACAGGCCATATTTTTGAAGGGATTTCAATGTAACTTGATAGGATGACTCATTTTGGAATAATTTCACTGTAACTTGGTAACGTTCGTACTTTAACTGTGAGGGCCACATACATTAACTGTGAGGCCATATTAACCCACCATCAACTCTTTAGCACCGTGTACACCTCATATTATTTTTATTAAAAACATAGCATACAGGGAACAGAAATTAGCATATTCCTAATTATCACAATTCTTGTCTTATTTCATAATCCTTTCATAATCCTTTCATAAACATTGACCATTATCTTTTTCATCAAACACAACACATAGACATGTTAAGCTACAGTGTCACTGACACTTTCATTTTATTCCTGTTGGATGAAAACAACGTGGCCGCCAGAAGCTATCTTTGATTCTGATTGGTCAATTTTGAAAACCTCTTCTCCTTTGAAACTACAGGGCCAAATGTTTTGAAACTTTGCATGGCTGATAACTGGGACACCCCCCACCAGCTTTCATATTTTAATGTTGATCGTGTTGCAAACATGGCCACAATCGTGGTTTATAGTTACTATAGACAAAACCTATGGGAAATCACATTTTCATCTTTTCTCTGGAACTACTGAGCTAACGTGAACCAAAACTTGGCAAGAATGGTCTATAGGAGGCCCTCTACAAACTATCCTATTTTTTTTTTGTTCCGTTGGTTGGAAAATATGGCCACCGGAGAAATATGGCCACCAGAGACATTCTATGATTCTGTTTGATGGATTCAAATGTTTTGAACCTTCACATCATTGAAGACTGGGACACCTTCTGCCAATGATCCTCATGTAATGTTGCAAAACATGGCCACAATTGCAGCTCATAGTTACCATGGAAAGCCTATGGGAAATCACATTTTTTATATGTAGTTCAGGGCTGGGGTAATTGTAATGAGTGTAATTAATTACATGTTTTCAAAGTAATTAGGAGTAATGTGTAATTGAGATCTTTACATGTAATTTCAATTACTTTCGATTACATTCAGTCACAAACATCGATGGTACACTTGTCTTCAACCATTGCTAACCCTCCTTGTGTGGAGTTAAAATATTGGGGAGCTGACAGTTGCTCGGTGGTTCTCTCTGGGTACTCCAGCTTCCTCCACCCGTAAAACTGTCATGGTCATGATTAGCCATTGTGCAGAAATATGTGACCTTAAAAACACTAATAAATAAATAAATAGTCACAAACATGAGTGTAAAGAATCTTTACATCAAAAATAAAAACTGAATGACACTTTTCTGAAAAATCTTTCCATATCATAACACTTTACCATTATTGTTTCAAAACGCCATTACTGCACAACTTTATGAGCAAGGGAGTTAATATAGAACTACTCAATGGAGTGGGGGGGGGGGGGGGGCATAAAGGAAAGATTGTGTGTGGCCTCCTATATTATTATTATTAATTTTTTATTCATGGTTGAGGCCACTTTTTCAAGTTTAAAACTTATTGCTTTTAGGTATTGGATTTGAAATAAAAAGTTCCATTCCATTTACATTTTTCTTTATTTTAAATAGAGAAAATTGTCAAGCATTATTAAGAAGTAAAATAGATTGAATTTCATTTGTCTTCACAACTTGTTCACTAAAAACTGTTGAAAACTTTGTCTTTATTTGTGGCCTTTGTTTGAGCTAAACCAATTTGACACCTCTACAATACAGTTAACTGCCTTTTGTATGACCAGCTTCAAGGAGATACAGTGAAACATAAAAGTTATCTTGATCTTAAAACAACATGACAAAGTATGATATTTCTCTGTATTTATTTAGAAAAATTATCAGCTTCTTGTGTGAAGTATTAAAAAGATTTATTATAGTTCCTAAAAAACATACTAATCTTATAACATTGACAGTGACATGCCTGCTAAAAAGGTTAAATGTGATGTACATGAAAAATTAGAATCCACAGAGGACATCTTTAGTTTTATGGAAAAGACACAAAACAAACAATTAACTGAAACATCCTCTTTGACTGAGCTTAATAATTATATAAATAGGATCTCCCAATTATCTATATTTATCATTGGTTGTATTTTTAATAATTTACTACTTGTAATGGCAAGAAATAGGCAATATGTATTTTTGGTTTCTGTTCCATTTCTTACAGTTATTCCTTGGGAAATGAATAAAATGTGTGTGTTACTTTTTCCTTAACTGTTTTCAGTTGATTATGTTGGAGTGTTACCCCTCATAACTCCCACAACATTTATCCCATTAATCATGTTCTGAAGTTAAGAATCAAGCAATTCGTAATTTCATAACAATAGGGAACTTGGCTTGAACATTTTTCACCTCTTCAGTTATATTATGCATTTTCCCTGCTAACAACAGCAAAAAAGCAAAGTTCATACATACACAAACTGGTTATGAAGCTTTGTATCTAAGGGAATATTGCCAAAATAATTACAAGGAATTGAAAAGTAATTGTAATTAAAAAATTAAAAGTCATTGTAATTAATTACATTTACATGTAATTGACCCCAACCCTGATGTAGTTCCAGGTGAGCGATTACAGGATCTGTAGAGCCTCTGGTTATTTTCAAACGATGAGAATTCTCACCGTTTATAGCTGTTATGATCCTCAATATGTCCTTTCCCCTTGTTTCATCTATCGTCAATCGTTATCGTCCTATCATTGAATGGACGTTATAATTGTAAACGGCGAGGAGAAGGTTTTACACCTAAGAATTTTCTGCATACTGAAATTGCACAAAAACAATATGAAAGGTGTGCACACAAGCATAGAATTTGAAACCCTTTACCCCAGACAGGGCAGGGGGCTGGGCAATGATGGTGGTGGGGGTGGGGGGGGGGGGGCGAGGTAGAAATAGTCGAGCCAACAACAATTTCAAACTTTACTCCAGAGAAAACTTGTGTACGTACCAGTTTTGACGGGCATATGTCAATGAGGGAAACGTATTCCCTTCTGACACGAAAAATCGAAAATTGTCAGAAGGGTGTAGCTATTGTGCTGCGGAGGTACCTAACAAGTGGGATCCACCCCATATCTTACAGGCTTAATCCTTCTTGCAACAGGTGAGTTTCCATAGGAGGACGATATTACCTGTGATATTGGTAATAATAATGGTAATAATAATGGTGATAATATTGATAGTAACGAGAAGGAGGAGAATCTCAGCTGGTCACGTTGAGACCTTGATCCCCAATGCCATCCTCCATATCAATTCAGTCCACTAAGGTAAGAGAGTCCATTTTCAATTTTAAGGGCAGACCAATCAACACTTTCGACGCGCAGCCTTCGGGTAGCCTTCGGGCTGGTCTACGCCACATGATGTTATTATGCATTTTGCAATCCTTGATTAAGAAAAATCAGAAGGATCGTGGGCTGATGGAAGGTCATTGGGGCCCAAAGGGCCAAAGTTACATTGTGAACACAGAGACTGGCATTAATGCCGGTGACAGTAAAACTAATAACTGCGATATGATTATCCAAATGAAATTGCTTGCAAGATGGATTGAGATAAGGGTGTCCCAGTTGATAATAGTTGATGAATCGTGTTCAAGCAGAAGAACAAGACGATCGATATGAAGCCTTTGATAGCTACTTGCGATCTGGGCTCAAAAAAACTTTAAAAATAAGTTGACAGATAAGACGATTTCGGCCTATGAGTCTTACATTTCGGAACTTCGCCCAGCGTCTGGAGTAAGGAACAATACGGGAGGGAGCAAGCAAACTCCGGCCTGTGTTGTCCCTCTACCCCAACGCGAAAAGCAAAATAAGAAAAGATCAAGGCAAAGCACTTCTCCCTCTTCTTTTCCTTCTACTTCTTCTTTCTCTCAGAGTTAGCGCCTCAATTTGCAAACATCTCCGGTCCATATTGAGACTGAAGATGCTCGCAAATTGAGTAACGCTGTCTCGCCTCGTCTTGCTCCTCTACCTCCTACTCCTCCTCAGCCTTTCTTCTCGGGTTCTCCTAGTGCTCTCACTAGAACTCCTCCTCCTCCTTCTGTTTCTTCTCCTGCTTCTGTTTCCTCTCCTGCTTCTCCTGCTGTTTCTTCTCCCCCTTCTCCTGCCTCTAGTGTGGTTCAACCAGGTATATCGTACTCAGAGAAAGTCAAATCACCGAGCCGCAACTCGGGCCGCTCATTTGATTCTTAATTCTCCCAGTTTCGGCATAAAAGCGGAGTTAATTTTGACAAAAGGAATTGGCGCCTCCCCGATGTTTGTAAAAACATCCTTATGATTGGAAGTTCAAATTTAGGACGCATTGATCGAAATCCCCATCCGGACATCCAGGTGGAGTGTTACCCCGGGCGCCAAATTCAATCATCTGCGCTCTATGTTTAAAGGGCACTGGGGCCAGTCCAGTCCCCCAAAAATATTATTAAATATTGGCGTGAATTCTCGAAACGATAATTCTGATCTCGTAGTTAAGCAGTTGCGGAATATGCTTAGCGATATCAGGGTCAAGTTTAGTTCAGCAAAAATTTATTTCGCTGAACTAAACTTTTCGCAAAAACTCCCTCAGACTGAGAGGAGAACCCTGAGCATCATCAACGAAACCATTCGGAAAGTGAAGGACGTTAACGTGATACCAAAAATTGAGGACGCGAAGTTTGATGTTGCTCAGGATTTAATCCATTGGACCACGAGAACCGCCAATATTATGTACGATCACTGGTTGAACCACCTAAATTTAAACTAAGTAAAGGCAAAGGTAACAGCCGCCTAACAGATGTGGGATTAGGAACTAATGTGGTTAACCTGTCTGGCACCAATGACCTA
Organism: Pictodentalium vernedei; assembly: GCA_031216915.1. Taxonomy (NCBI): domain Eukaryota; kingdom Metazoa; phylum Mollusca; class Scaphopoda; order Dentaliida; family Dentaliidae; genus Pictodentalium; species Pictodentalium vernedei. Next base: position 4,955,950 of record CM062294.1, on the reverse strand, counting down.
ACAACCCAAGAGAAATCTCTTTTAGATCGCGGTTTAACTTTTGTACCAGCACCAAAGCCAAAAACTGATAACCAAACAAATTTACCATCATACAACTGTAATTTTCTTAGGCAAATGAAATTAGCAGACCGCTTTAGAAACTCCAGCGGTCGGAAACTTCCTTTTACAGAATCATCTGGTTGGTCACCTCCAGATAGTGAAGTAGATCCCGAAATTATTGAGGCTAGCAAACGAATCATCCAAAAGGTGTTCAGCATGAACATACTCTCCGATAAAAACAATTCAACAGCTGGTGAACGGAGAGCCCTCACGAAACTTCGAAAAAATAAGAAATTAGTAATTAAACCAGCCGACAAAGGTGGGTCGGTAGTTGTTCTATCTCGGGATAATTATATAAAGGAAGCCGTGAGACAACTCAGCAATACTAAACATTATAAGAAAATAGATTCACTTATTTGGCCTAGTAATATCGAAAAATTCAATAAGATCTTAAAATTTCTCCTCGACGAAGGTCACATTACCAAAAAACAATTGAAATATTTAACAGCTAAGCTCAGTGCTCAAACAAGACAATTTTATATCCTACCAAAGATCCACAAGGACCGTTCTTCATGGACGGATGACTTAACTCCACCCGGGAGGCCAATTGTATCAGATTGTAATTCGGAATCTTATGCGATCTCGGAATTAATTGATTATCATCTGAAACCTATAGCAAATAGACATCCGAGCTATCTAAAAAACACACAGGATTTCCTGTCACAAATTTCGAAATTGAAAATATCGAAAAATGCAATTTTGACTACTTTGGATATCGACAGTATGTATACGAACATTGATATTGATAAAGGTGTTAAATCAGTTAAAAATGCATTTGAAAAATATCCGGATGCGAAACGTCCGGATGAACAAATTTTGGATCTTTTAGAGCTGAGCTTAAGAGGTAATGACTTTCAATTCAATGGAGAATATTTTCTACAAATAATGGGTTGTCCTATGGGTAAAAGATTCAGTCCTAATTTTGCAAGCATCTGTGTAGCGGAATGGGAGGAAAATGCCTTAAGCAAATGTGCAAAGCATCCTCTCGTATATCTCAGATATTTAGATGACATTTTTATTATTTGGGAACATTCAAAAGAAGATTTTGATGAATTTTTAGAACTTTTGAACAATCACGATCCAAATATTAAATTGAAAGCTACTATCAGTGAAAATTCTGTTGATTTTCTCGATGTGACCGCGTATAAAGGCAAGCAATTTCAGGCGTCCGGTCATTTAGATTATAAAGTATATTTTAAACCAACTGATTCACATCAATTGTTGCACACAAAATCATTTCATCCTCAACATACATTTAAAGGTATCATCAAATCACAGCTCATTCGTTTCCACCGCAATTCAAGTGATAAGGTAAATTTCAATGAGGCTTGTTCTACTCTATTTGGCGCCCTCAGATCGAGAGGGTACTCGCTGCGCCTTTTGCGTAGCCTGAAATCCCAAACCCTGAAAAAGCTCGAAAGTCCAGCTGAAACTACCGATTTCGAACCACTGAAGATCGAACACAACAGACCGTTGCAAAATAGTAGTGGCGCGGTATTTAATTGCAAAAAGCCTCGTTGTAGACTGCATACATTTATGCCTGATCAGAAAGAGGAATTTTCCTCCAAACAAACGAAAAATCATTATCAGATCCGTAACCCCCTCCATTGTGATTCACCAAACATTATTTACCTTATCACTTGTAAGCGATGTCGGAAACAGTATGTTGGTCAAAGTCAAAATCCTTTCCGAGAACGTGCTACTAGACACAAACAGGATATAAAACATAATGCTGATGCCCCAGTAGCACAACATTTTAACCTTCCTGGCCATTCTTTGGACGATTTCGAAATCCACCCAATTGAACAACCACCAATTAAAGACACATTAGAAGAAACGGATGAATTTAGAAAAAAACGTGAAGCTTTTTGGATCAATACGCTTCAAACCCTCTGGCCATTTGGTATGAACATATCAGAGGGCGAATGCGAAAGGAGGTCCATCATTCCTTTCACTTTAACGTACAACAGAATGAATATCGAAATAGCAAAAATGTTAAAAGATGAATTCAATTTTACCAATGCTAAATTAAATGAACCTTTGAATCTTCGACCTGTCATCTCCTATAAGAAAAACAAAAGCTTGCGTAACATCCTTGTAAGGACTAAATTAGAGCCCATCGCTGAATAAAATCAATTATTGCCAGTCAGTTTAACCAGTTCCTAAGCTCATCACTTAGTTTAAATCAATTTTGTGAATTTTTTTGTCATGTTTGAAACCCATCAGGGTTCAGTAAATGAAAACAATTTTTCGGCGGCATATTAAAAGAAAAAAACGTTTCAGTATGAAATGTCTGTGCCAGTGCGATTTTTTAACCTCAAACACACACACACACACACACACACACACACACACACACACACACACACACACACACACGGATACACACACATATATACATATACATGTACACATATATACATATACATATACATACATACACACATATATATATATATATACATCTTTACACACATAAATACATGTACTATACTTGTGGGTTATGATAATCGTACATATATGCACAATCGAGGAGATGAGATACAGACGGTAATATATTTGGCTGGACAGGATTCATCAAGCTTTATGTACCACTAGCAAGCTTTGTAATTGCGCAAAGGAATAAAAATCAATGAGGGAAACGTATTCCCTTCTGACACGAAAAATCGAAAATTGTCAGAAGGGTGTAGCTATTGTGCTGCGGAGGTACCTAACAAGTGGGATCCACCCCATATCTTACAGGCTTAATCCTTCTTGCAACAGGTGAGTTTCCATAGGAGGACGATATTACCTGTGATATTGGTAATAATAATGGTAATAATAATGGTGATAATATTGATAGTAACGAGAAGGAGGAGAATCTCAGCTGGTCACGTTGAGACCTTGATCCCCAATGCCATCCTCCATATCAATTCAGTCCACTAAGGTAAGAGAGTCCATTTTCAATTTTAAGGGCAGACCAATCAACACTTTCGACGCGCAGCCTTCGGGCTGGTCTACGCCACATGATGTTATTATGCATTTTGCAATCCTTGATTAAGAAAAATCAGAAGGATCGTGGGCTGATGGAAGGTCATTGGGACCCAAAGGGCCAAAGTTACATTGTGAACACAGAGACTGGCATTAATGCCGGTGACAGTAAAACTAATAACTGCGATATGATTATCCAAATGAAATTGCTTGCAAGATGGATTGAGATAAGGGTGTCCCAGTTGATAATAGTTGATGAATCGTGTTCAAGCAGAAGAACAAGACGATCGATATGAAGCCTTTGATAGCTACTTGCGATCCCCACACCAGGGAAAAAGAAGGCGCCCAAAGAGCCCAACATTCCTAATGACCAGGACAAAATTGCACCCAGTCAAGAGCAGCAAGTAACTCCGTTTTGTATTTCCAGAGTTATGCCCCCTTTTAGTACTTAAAACGTTCCAGTATTGTGTTGCCTTCTCCATCAACATTTCACATGTTATATTGTTCAAACTTTGCACACATGGTGATCACCAATTGCCATTGTGCATGTGACAAGAGCAGGTAACTATTTTCTATTTCCAGAGTTATGTTGCCTCTTTTACCACTTAAAAACATTTCAGTATTGTGTTGCCTACTCCTTCAACGTCTTACATGCTATACTGTTCAAACTTTACAACATGTTGATCAGAATTGCCGTTGTGCATCTGACAAGAGCAGGTAACTCCATTTAGTAATTCCAGAGTTGTGCCTCTCTTCGTACTCAAAATATTACGGTATTTTGTCGCCTACTCCTTCAACATTTTACATGCGATATTGTTCAAACTTTGCACACATGTTGATCACCAATTGCCGTTGTGCAAGTGACAAGAGCAGGTAACTCTGATTTGTATTTTCAGAGTTGTGTCCCTCTTTTTAGTACTTAACATTTCAGTATTGTGCCGCCTACTCCAACAGTTTGCACACTATATTGTTCAAAGTTTGCACATATGCTGATCACCAATTGTCGTTGTGCATGTGATAAGAGCAGGTAACTCCGTTTTGTATTTCCAGAGTTATGCCCCCTTTAAGTACTTGAAACACTACAGTATTGTGTCGCCTAGTCCTTCAATATTTACATGCTATTTTGTTCAAACTTTGCACACATGTTGATCACCAATTGTCGTGCATGTGACAAGAGCAGGTAACTCCGTCTTGTATTTCCAGAGTTATGACCCATCTTTTAGTACTTAAAACATTACAGTATTGTGTCGCCAACTCCTTCAAAATTTTACATGCTATATTGTTCAAACTTTGCACACATGGTGATTACCAATTGCCGTTATGCATGTGACAAGTGCAGATAGCTCCATTTTGTATTTCCAGTGTTATGCCCCTTTTTACTTTCAGTACTTGAAACATTACACTATTGTGTCGCCTACTTCTTCAACATTTTACTTGCTTTATTGTTCAAACTTTGCACCCATGTTGATCATCAATTATCGTTGTGCGTGCGACAGGAGCAGATAACTCTTTTTTAGGTCACCTGGCCTAAAAGGCCATGTGAGCTTTTCTCATCACTTGGCGTCTGTCGTCCGGCGTCCGTAAACTTTTCACATTTTCATCTCTCTCTCTGTAACCGCTGAGTCAGTGTGAACCAATCTTCGCAGGAATGGTCTATGGGAGGTCCTCTACAACCAATCCTCATTTTGTTCCCGTCGGATGAAAAACGTGGCTTCCAGAGGCATTCTTTGATTCTGGTTGGTGGATTTTCAAAAATTTTCTCCTCTGAAAATGCCAGGCCAAATGTTTTGAAACTTCAGATAAATGATGACTGGAGCCCCCTCCCAATGATCCTCATTTAAAGTTGATTGTGTCACAAACATGGCCGCAGTTGCGGCTTATAGTTACTGTAGAAACCCTGTGGGAAATCACATGTTCCTCCTCTTCTCTGGAAAAACCTAGGCGACGTGAAATCAAAACCAGCAGGGATAATCTATGGGAGGTCCTCTACAAAACGATCCTCATTTTGTTCCCGTGTGTTGAAAACATATGCCGCCAGAGGCATTCTTTGATTCTGACTGGTGGATCGTCAAAAATCTCCGAAACTGCCAGGCCAAATGTTTTGATACTTCACATAAATGATGACTGGGACCCCCTTTACCACGATCCTCATTTTTTGTTGACTGGGTTGTAAAAATGGCCACAATTGTGGCTTAGAGTTACTATAGAAAACCCTATGGAGAAATCACATTTTCATCTTCTCTGGAACTACTGAGGCGACGTGAACCAAATTTCGCAGGAATGGTCTATGAGAGGATGGAAATACGTGGCCACCGGAGGCTATATTCTAATGCTTAACCCAATGCGTCTCCTGTCTACACCACGTTCGGTACTGTCTGCAAAATACATGTTTTTTGAGAATCTGGTAAGGGGTTGGTTCCAGTTTTCTCCACAGAGAACTGGGGAAAACCCAAAAATATTGTGTATACAGTACAAGTCAAAATAAGCTATAGCAATAGCATAACTGCAATAAACTGAATAAACTGCTGCTCCTGCCCTGACAAGATCAGAATCTGACATTTTTTGGAAAAGCTATCAGTGAGAGCTTTCCAGAAAATGATGTCAGCTTCTGGTCTTATCAGTGTAGGAAGAGAAAAGATACATAGTTTATAGAATCTTTCTACACAACTTATTTTGACTTGTACTGTAAAACAAATGCAACGGTAGGTTGATATCTTCAGCTGTAATATAATTATGTTTGATACATGATGACAGGTGTTTGGAAAAACTAGGGAAGTTTTGTTTATTCTCTTGCAATCATGTCAGCTTAGATGACAGTAATTATTGTATATCTTTTAAGATTTGACAAAAATTGGAGTAAAATGTGTTTCATGTAACCCTTTATCTACCCAAAGCTATTTTGAAAGAGAATACTGTCTGAAAAAAATGTATTTTTCAAAAATATTTAACCTTCTTTTACTGATTTTTTTTTTGGTTGAAACAGAATTCATAAATGTGTACATTTTCAAAAAAAAATCTTTGAAACTGCAAGGCCAAATGGATTGAAAACTTAGTGTGACTGATGACTGTAACCCCCTCTACCAATGATCCTCATTTTAATCCTCATCGAGTTGGAATTACGGCTGCAATTGTGGTTTATAGTTACTATAGAAACCCAACAGAAAATCACATTTTAATCATCTTCACTGAAAGTACTGAGCCAATGTAAACCAGACTTGGCAGGCATGGTCTATGTTACTCATTAGCTTAACTTGACAGTTAACTCTGTTAGTCTGTGAGTTTGTTCACATTTTCTTTTAGCACAGGCTACACCCAGTAGTTCTTGTCTGATCGTCACGAAATTTCATATGCAGGTTTGGGTTCATGTCTGGATGTGAACGTCCCCTTTTGGTCGTGATCGGTCCACCGGTATGGCTGCCCAAGCCCAAAACCCGAAAACCATTAGCATAGTCTACAGGTCCTATCTATGAAGAGATTTCATTGTATCTTGGTAGGATGCCTCTGTATAATGTGCAGATGAGAACATCCCTTTTTGGGCATGATCTGTCAACCGTGATGGCTGCCCAAGCCCAAAACCCAAACGCTCTTAGCACAGTCTGCAGATCATGTTTAATATGGAGGGATTTCATTGTAACTTGGTAGGATGACACGCTATGGTGTCTAGATGAGAATTTCCCCATTTGGGCGTGATCAGTCAACCGTGATGACTGCCCGAGCACGAAAACCTTTATCACAGTCTACGGGTCATATTTATGGAGGGATTTCCTTGTAACTTGGAAGGTTGACTTCATATAATGTCTGGATGAGAAAGTCCCCTTTTGGGCGTGATCGGGCAACTGTGACGGCTATAGGGGCCCAAAGCCCGAAAGCCTTTAGCACAGTCTACAGGTCATATTTATGAAGAGATTTCATTGTAACTTGGTAGGATGACTCCAAATAATGTCTAGATGAGAACGTTCCATTTTGATCGCGATCATTCAGACGTGATGGCTGCCTGAGCTCAAAAACGTTTAGCATAGTCAAAAGGTCATATTTATGGAAGGATTTCATTGTAACTTGTTAGGTTGACCCCATATAATGCCTAGATGATGACATCCCCTTTTGGTCGTGATTGGTCAGCTGTAACGGCAACAGGTGCCCAAAGCCCGAAAACCTTAAGCACAGTCTACAGGTCATATTGATGAACGGATATCATTGTAACTTCGTATGATCACTCCAGAGGATGCCCAGATGAGAATGTACCCTTTTGGTTGCGATCACTCAACCATGCTGGCTGCCTGAGCCCGAAACCCGAAAACCTTTAGCACAGTCTACAAGTCATATTTATGAAGGGATTTCATTGTAACTTAGTAGGCCAACTTCTTATAATGTCTAGATAAAACGGTCTCCTTGGATGCAATTGGGCAACTGTGATGGCTACAGGGACCCGAAGCCCAAAAACCTTTAGCACGGTCTAGATGTCATATTTATGAAAGGATTTCATTGTAACTTGGTAGGTTGACTTCATATAAAGTCTAGATGAGAACGTTCCCTTTTGGACACGATTGGGCAACTGTGACGGCTACAGGGGCCTGAAGCCCGAAAACCTTTAAGAACAGAGTACAGATCATAATTATGTATGGATTTCATTGTAGCTTGGTAGGATGACTCCAAATAATGTCTAGATGAGAACGCCCCCCCCCCCCCTTTGGTCGCGATCATTCAGCCTTGATGGCTGCCCAGGCCAAAAGACCTTTAGCATAGCCTATAAGTCGTATTTATGGAAGGATTTCATTGTAACTTGTTAGGTTGACTCCATATAATGCCTAGATGATGACACCTCGTTTTGGTCGTGTTTGGTCAAGTGTGATGGCTTCAGGGGCCCGAAATCCGAAAACCTTGAGCACAGTCAACAGGTCATAGACATGAAGGGGTTTCATTGTAACTTCGTAGGATCACTCCAGATTATGACCAGATGACAACGCCCACTTTTGGTTGCGATCATTCAACCATGATGGCTTCCCGAGCCCAAAACCCGAAATACTTCACTGCAGACTTCAGGTCGTATTTGTGAAGGGATTTCATTGTAACTTAGTAAAATGACTCAGTATAATGTTGAGATGAGGACGTTTCCTTTTAGTTGCAATCGGTCTACCGTCATGGCTACACAGGCCTGACGCCCGAAAACCTTTAGCACAGTCTACAGGCCATATTTTTGAAGGGATTTCAATGTAACTTGATAGGATGACTCATTTTGGAATAATTTCACTGTAACTTGGTAACGTTCGTACTTTAACTGTGAGGGCCACATACATTAACTGTGAGGCCATATTAACCCACCATCAACTCTTTAGCACCGTGTACACCTCATATTATTTTTATTAAAAACATAGCATACAGGGAACAGAAATTAGCATATTCCTAATTATCACAATTCTTGTCTTATTTCATAATCCTTTCATAATCCTTTCATAAACATTGACCATTATCTTTTTCATCAAACACAACACATAGACATGTTAAGCTACAGTGTCACTGACACTTTCATTTTATTCCTGTTGGATGAAAACAACGTGGCCGCCAGAAGCTATCTTTGATTCTGATTGGTCAATTTTGAAAACCTCTTCTCCTTTGAAACTACAGGGCCAAATGTTTTGAAACTTTGCATGGCTGATAACTGGGACACCCCCCACCAACTTTCATATTTTAATGTTGATCGTGTTGCAAACATGGCCACAATCGTGGTTTATAGTTACTATAGACAAAACCTATGGGAAATCACATTTTCATCTTTTCTCTGGAACTACTGAGCTAACGTGAACCAAAACTTGGCAAGAATGGTCTATAGGAGGCCCTCTACAAACTATCCTATTTTTTTTTGTTCCGTTGCTTGGAAAATATGGCCACCGGAGAAATATGGCCACCAGAGACATTCTATGATTCTGTTTGATGGATTCAAATGTTTTGAACCTTCACATCATTGAAGACTGGGACACCTTCTGCCAATGATCCTCATGTAATGTTGCAAAACATGGCCACAATTGCAGCTCATAGTTACCATGGAAAGCCTATGGGAAATCACATTTTTTATATGTAGTTCAGGGCTGGGGTAATTGTAATGAGTGTAATTAATTACATGTTTTCAAAGTAATTAGGAGTAATGTGTAATTGAGATCTTTACATGTAATTTCAATTACTTTCGATTACATTCAGTCACAAACATCGATGGTACACTTGTCTTCAACCATTGCTAACCCTCCTTGTGTGGAGTTAAAATATTGGGGAGCTGACAGTTGCTCGGTGGTTCTCTCTGGGTACTCCAGCTTCCTCCACCCGTAAAACTGTCATGGTCATGATTAGCCATTGTGCAGAAATATGTGACCTTAAAAACACTAATAAATAAATAAATAGTCACAAACATGAGTGTAAAGAATCTTTACATCAAAAATAAAAACTGAATGACACTTTTCTGAAAAATCTTTCCATATCATAACACTTTACCATTATTGTTTCAAAACGCCATTACTGCACAACTTTATGAGCAAGGGAGTTAATATAGAACTACTCAATGGAGTGGGGGGGGGGGGGGGGGGGCATAAAGGAGAGATTGTGTGTGGCCTCCCATATTATTATTATTAATTTTTTATTCATGGTTGAGGCCACTTTTTCAAGTTTAAAACTTATTGCTTTTAGGTATTGGATTTGAAATAAAAAGTTCCATTCCATTTACATTTTTCTTTATTTTAAATAGAGAAAATTGTCAAGCATTATTAAGAAGTAAAATAGATTGAATTTCATTTGTCTTCACAACTTGTTCACTAAAAACTGTTGAAAACTTTGTCTTTATTTGTGGCCTTTGTTTGAGCTAAACCAATTTGACACCTCTACAATACAGTTAACTGCCTTTTGTATGACCAGCTTCAAGGAGATACAGTGAAACATAAAAGTTATCTTGATCTTAAAACAACATGACAAAGTATGATATTTCTCTGTATTTATTTAGAAAAATTATCAGCTTCTTGTGTGAAGTATTAAAAAGATTTATTATAGTTCCTAAAAAACATACTAATCTTATAACATTGACAGTGACATGCCTGCTAAAAAGGTTAAATGTGATGTACATGAAAAATTAGAATCCACAGAGGACATCTTTAGTTTTATGGAAAAGACACAAAACAAACAATTAACTGAAACATCCTCTTTGACTGAGCTTAATAATTATATAAATAGGATCTCCCAATTATCTATATTTATCATTGGTTGTATTTTTAATAATTTACTACTTGTAATGGCAAGAAATAGGCAATATGTATTTTTGGTTTCTGTTCCATTTCTTACAGTTATTCCTTGGGAAATGAATAAAATGTGTGTGTTACTTTTTCCTTAACTGTTTTCAGTTGATTATGTTGGAGTGTTACCCCTCATAACTCCCACAACATTTATCCCATTAATCATGTTCTGAAGTTAAGAATCAAGCAATTCGTAATTTCATAACAATAGGGAACTTGGCTTGAACATTTTTCACCTCTTCAGTTATATTATGCATTTTCCCTGCTAACAACAGCAAAAAAGCAAAGTTCATACATACACAAACTGGTTATGAAGCTTTGTATCTAAGGGAATATTGCCAAAATAATTACAAGGAATTGAAAAGTAATTGTAATTAAAAAATTAAAAGTCATTGTAATTAATTACATTTACATGTAATTGACCCCAACCCTGATGTAGTTCCAGGTGAGCGATTACAGGATCTGTAGAGCCTCTGGTTATTTTCAAACGATGAGAATTCTCACCGTTTATAGCTGTTATGATCCTCAATATGTCCTTTCCCCTTGTTTCATCTATCGTCAATCGTTATCGTCCTATCATTGAATGGACGTTATAATTGTAAACGGCGAGGAGAAGGTTCTACACCTAAGAATTGTCTGCATACTGAAATTGCACAAAAACAATATGAAAGGTGTGCACACAAGCATAGAATTTGAAACCCTTTACCCCAGACAGGGCAGGGGGCTGGGCAATGATGGTGGTTGGGGTGGGGGGGGGGGAGGTAGAAATAGTCGAGCCAACAACAATTTCAAACTTTACTCCAGAGAAAACTTGTGTACGTACCAGTTTTGACGGGCATATGTCAATGAGGGAAACGTATTCCCTTCTGACACGAAAAATCGAAAATTGTCAGAAGGGTGTAGCTATTGTGCTGCGGAGGTACCTAACAAGTGGGATCCACCCCATATCTTACAGGCTTAATCCTTCTTGCAACAGGTGAGTTTCCATAGGAGGACGATATTACCTGTGATATTGGTAATAATAATGGTAATAATAATGGTGATAATATTGATAGTAACGAGAAGGAGGAGAATCTCAGCTGGTCACGTTGAGACCTTGATCCCCAATGCCATCCTCCATATCAATTCCGTCCACTAAGGTAAGAGAGTCCATTTTCAATTTTAAGGGCAGACCAATCAACACTTTCGACGCGCAGCCTTCGAGTAGCCTTCGGGCTGGTCTACGCCACATGATGTTATTATGCATTTTGCAATCCTTGATTAAGAAAAATCAGAAGGATCGTGGGCTGATGGAAGGTCATTGGGGCCCAAAGGGCCAAAGTTACATTGTGAACACAGAGACTGGCATTAATGCCGGTGACAGTAAAACTAATAACTGCGATATGATTATCCAAATGAAATTGCTTGCAAGATGGATTGAGATAAGGGTGTCCCAGTTGATAATAGTTGATGAATCGTGTTCAAGCAGAAGAACAAGACGATCGATATGAAGCCTTTGATAGCTATTTGCGAACCCCACACCAGGGAAAAAGAAGGCGCCCAAAGAGCCCAACATTCCTAATGACCAGGACAAAATTGCACCCAGTCTCAACACCCCTAGACAAAAGTTAGTAATCACACCGTTAATCGGAGATAACCCCATGTCGATCAATAGCAGCAGACGACACCTTCAAAACAAATTATTGGATAACTAAACATTTGAAAAAGGAAAAAAAAAGAAAAAGAAAAAAAAAAAAATCAAACAGAAAAATTAAACACAGCTCATGACCCCCCACTGGAACGAGCTCAACGAGCTCTTTCCAGTGAGGGATAATGAGCTATGTTTTCGAGCCAAGAATATAATTAATAGATACTGACAATTAATAGATACTGAATTGAAGCATTGTTGTCGTTAATCGGAGATAACCCCTTGCCGACCAATACCTGCAGACGACACCTTCAAAACAAATTATTGGATAGCTAAACATTTAAAAAAGGAAAAAGAAAAATCAAACAGAAAAATTAAACACAGCTCATGACCCCTCATTGGAGCGAGCTTAACGAGCTCCCTCCAGTGAGGGATAATGAGCTATGTTTTCGAGCCAAGAATATAATTAATAGGTACTGATAATTGATAAATACTGAGTTGAAGCATTGTTGCCGTTAATCGGAGATAACCCCATGCCGATCAATAGCAGCAGACGGCACCCTCAAAACAAATTATTGGATAATTAAACATTTAAAAAAGAGAAAAGAAAAATTAAACAGAAAAATTAAACACAGCTCATGAGCCCCCATTGGAACGAGCTCGTCTGCACTCACACATTTGATAAAACAGCGGATAAGGGTGGGCTGGGATGATCAATGTAAATGTGTTAGTTTATGTATTTATTTATTTTTGTTTGTTTATTTGTTAATTCATTGGTGTTTAGTGCCAGGGTGACAGGGTGACAGGGTGTGTTTCTCTTACACAGGCTGAGTTTAGATACTGGATTGAAGCAATGTTGCCAATAGCCACTATTTATGATGAGTGAGATCGCCTGTACTCACACAGTTGTGTCTTATTTTTATTGATCGATGGGGAGGACAAAAAAGTAAGAATAATTTAATGTTGAATTCTTCTTGAACCTGATGATGTTACATATCCAGCTTGGGGGTGGGAATTTGGGGGCTGAAAAGGTTTTGTGTGAGTGCCTTTGAACGTCAGGAAAAGAAAGGGGGATAATCGTATCCTGTTGATCGAAATACATGTGCATTGCACTTTGCGATCCAATTTTATGGAAGTGATTCACATTAGGGGAAAATTGCATCACAAATTGTGATGCGAAACCGAACAAATGCTACCCTGATGCTGGATTGTTTTTTTTATGGTTTTTTTTTTTTTTTTTTTGGGGGGGGGGGGGGGGGTTGCAAACAAAATAAAAAGTTTGTTTAGTTGCTTTTTAGCTTACCTTGACAGTCCAGCTGAGCAAACAGTGGGTGCTGACTTGATATTGCTATGGAGCTTCCTTTTGAGGTGTAGAATCAAATTCGGCTTTGTAATGGGAGGGGCAAGATTTTTGCCCCACCCAAAATTTCCGTTTTCTCAACCGATCATCCGATTTGAACTAAATTATTATGTCGCATTATTGGGTCATAACTACTTGACTCGTGGGAAAAAATCCTGCATTCCCATGGGAACCCTAGGATCTGAAAATATAAATATTTTAAAATGCCCATATTTCCCAAACCACACTCAGCAAAGAACTGTTATTTGATGTGAAATATCCTTGGGACAAGTAGAATTGAATGGTAAAAAAAAATTGCCATCGGTTTTGTTAGGGTGCTCTGGAGAGGGCATCGAAAAATGCTGAGTCTGCATGTTTGCAAAAATTTTAAAACAACTTTTCTCCAGAACAAATGGTTAGAATCCATAAGGGGGTCAGATACAAGTTTGTTGAAATAAGGCCCATTGGTTCATATTTGAACTCAATATAGGAGCCCAAATTTTTAACTTTGGGCAATATGGGGAATAGTCTTTAAAAATCTTCTTCAGAACCACCAGTCAGAGATAGTTCAAACCCAATCCCTATGTCAATATTTGGGCTTCCAAAATTTTAACTTATCGGGGATACTTTTCAAAAACGTTCAGGTCCACCAGTTAGAATGTTTTCGCATTTGATGTACAACATCTCTAGGGGGTCAGATTCAAGTTTGTTCAAATCGGGTGCCTATGTGTATATTTGGGCTCCCTTTGGTAGCCCAAATTTGAACAATATGAGGACATTTCTTTTAAAAATCTTCTTCTTCAGATCCACCAGTTGGATTGTTTTCATATTTGGTATACACAATCTCTAGGGGTCATATTCATGTTTGTCCAATTCGAGTGCCTTGGTCAATATTTGGGTTCCATATCTGAACCTGAAATTTAACTTAGTATAATATGAGGGAATTTCTTCAAAAATCTTCAGATTCAACCGTCAGAATTCTTTCGTATTTGGTATACAACATCTCTAGGGAGGTCAGATTCAGGTTTGTTCAAATCGGGTTAATATTTGAGCTCTATGTTAGCCCATTTTTTTAGGAAATTTCTTTAACAATCTTCTTCAGCTCCACCTGTCAGAATGTATTCATACTTGATATACAAAATCTCTAGGGGGGGGGGGGGGGGGGGCGTACGCAATATGAGTGAATTTCTTCAAAAATCTTCAGATTCACCTGTCAGAATTCTTTCATATTTGGTTTATAACATCTCTAGGGGAGTCAGATTTGTTCAAATAGGTTCCCTGGGTTAATATTTGGGCTCCATCTGGAAGCCCGAATTTTAACTGATTGAAATATGAGGAAATTTCTTTTTCAGACCCACCAGTGAGATTCCTTGAATATTTATTTGGTATCCTACATCTCTGGGGAGGTCAGATTCAAATATTTTCAAATCGAGGGCATGAGTAAATATTTGGGCTCCATATTGGAGCCGATATTGGCCATGTAGCTGAAGAAGTAGAACTTTTGTATTCAGCACCCTTTAGTGGTGTGTAATATAGGTTGTATCTAGGGGCTTTATAGGGGAGCACCACGTTTTACATCATGACCAACTGAAGAAAATGCATAATGCTTGGACTATTTTTAGCTCAACTTGACAAAGTCAAGCTGAGCTGTTGCCATCACTTCTCGTCCGTCGGCGTACCTACGTACGTCCAGGCGTACGTACGCACGTCCACAATTTCCTTTGGCACACCTAACAGGTCGCATTTATGACCAGATCGCTTTGAAACTTGGTATGCTTGTTTGGGGTGACCTCTAGATGGGAGCTATTGATTTTCTTCAATTTTCATCAAAAAATGTTGCCGCGGCCAACGTTCTTAGAACTTAGTTTAGTCAGACCTCAATATTTCCCTTTGACGCACCCTACAGGGCACATTTATGATTGGATTGCTTTGAAATCTGGAATGCTTGTTTGGAATGACCTCTAGATGGAAGCTATTGATTTTATTCCATTTCCATCAAAAAATTTTGCGCTGGCAACGACATTTCAACTTAGTTTGGTCAGGCATCAAAA
The DNA here is from genome assembly GCA_031216915.1 of Pictodentalium vernedei. Taxonomy (NCBI): domain Eukaryota; kingdom Metazoa; phylum Mollusca; class Scaphopoda; order Dentaliida; family Dentaliidae; genus Pictodentalium; species Pictodentalium vernedei. The sequence goes on along the minus strand of CM062294.1, from coordinate 4,940,596 downwards.
TATTCCTTTGGCATGCCCTACATGGCACATTTATGATCAGATCGGTTTGAACCAGTGTATGCTTGTTTGGGGTTACCTCTAAATGAGAGCTATCGATTTTTTTTTTAAAAATGTTGCCACTGGCAATGACCTTCAATGAACTTAGTACAGTTATGCATCAATATTTCGCTTTTGGCACACCTGGCAGTGCACAGTTTTGACCAGATAACTTTGAAACTTAGTTTGCTTGTTTGGGGTGCGCTCTAAATGGGAGCTACTGATTTTCTTCCCTTTTCCGCCAAAAAATGTTGCCACTGGCAACGACCTTTGAGTTTAGTCAGGGATCAACATATTCATTTGGCATGCCCTACAGGGCACATTTATGATCAGGATGGTTCGAAACCTGGTATGCTTGTTTGGGTTTACCTCGAGATGGGAGCTATCGATTTGTTTCCATTTCCGTCAAAAATAGTTGTCATTGGTAACAACCTCTGATGAACTTAGTAAAAACTTAATGCAGTAAAGCATCAATATTCCGCTTTGACACACCCTGCAGGGCACATTTATGATTGGATCGCTTGCAAACTTCGTGTGCTTGTGTGGGGTGAAATCTATATGGGAGCTGTCGATTTTCTCCCATTTCTGCCAAACATGTTGCCTCTGACCTTTGAAGTTTGTTAGTCAGACCTCAATATTTCCCTTTAACACCCCCCTCCAGGGCATATTTATGATCGGATCACTTTGAAACTTGGTATGTATGTTCGGGGTGGCCTCTAGATGTGCGCTATTGCTTTTTTCCTTTTCCATAAAAAAATATTGTCGTTATCGCCGGCTTTTGAACTTATTGCATTTGTGCATCAGCTTATCCCCTTTGCACTCCTCTCTGCAGGGTATGTATATTTATGAATTTCCACAGAAAAAAACATTGCCACAAGCAATGTCCGTCTACTTAGTGCATTTGGGCATTAACAACTTCCTTTGGCATTGCTCAGAGGGCACATTCATTATCAGGTTGTTTTGAAACTTTGTATGCTTATGCAGGGTGACAAAGATAGGAACTATCAATTTTCTTTTCATTTCCATCAAAAACTATTGCTGTTAACAACAATCTTTGAATTTATTGCATTTGTACATCAACATTCTTCTTTGACATGGTCTACAGGCCACATTTATCACAGGATTGTTTTTGAACTTGGTGTGCTCATTAGGCAAGACCTTTTGATAAAAGCTATTGATTAGCATTCATTTCTGTGAAAAAGTTGCCGTTTACAATAACCTGTGAACATACTGCATTCGTGTATCAACATTCTTCCTTTAGCCATTCTTACAGTTTACATTTAAAAATGGATGGATGACTCTAGCGTTGTGTACACACAATGCTGTTATGTTCAAATTTCATCATTCTGGGACTCTGTTTATATCGTATTCTGTTCAAGGTGAGTGCTTCATTCCTTGTGGGGCCTCTTAGCAATACTTCACAGAACAGAGCTTGCTAGGAAGCTTTCCTAGGGTCAGCTGAAATGTATATATCGACAAATTGTGTTGCCACCAAGTGTGATCACACATTTCTGAGATGCTTTTTCACAGTTTTTAAGTGGATATCTCTGGATTTATTTATTGAAATTTGTTCCAGCTTTTCTGTGCCTGATGTAGACTCTTTTGATACTTTTAAAGGAATTTGTTAAATTCTGTACATTTATGAGAAGAAATCGTGAAACATGTTGAAGATTTTTCCAGACTTGTTTCACAATTCAATGCACTAGTTAGCCAGGATTATCTAGCCCATTATTCCAATTTAGCTTGGACTGTTAGATTCATTTCTCACCTAATTGGTATCACGGAACTAAATATTTTCCCATAGGCGACCATTATAACGTTCAGGCAAAAAAAAAAATGATCGCATCACTTTAATTTTGGCATTCAAATATCTTTGTCAAGTATAGCCCTTCAGACAACTTTTTCTGACTCCAAAACAGGGAGTCAAGCAACAAATTAGAGAGAAAAATTGACAGCAAAGGAAGTATCGGTCACGTGCACATATTTTTCAGGGAATTCCCTACAAAAACACGCAAAATGTAAATTGTATTTTTTAGGTCCAAATGTCATCAAAATCACCCTCTTTTTATATGGAATATTCTCCAATAAGGCAAGATGTCAATAGAATGCTTCAGACATTTATTGAAACAATTTATTTTTCCAAGGCTGTTTATTTTTAGAGATTGCATCACTACTTCAAAGCGGATATTTCTAATTCAGATATTTAGTTCAGTGATACAAATTCACTGCTAATTGGAAATAGTTATTTCACACATGATGTTACAAGAGACTGGTGTTCTTATGTGTGGACAATCAAAATGTGTTTGTTCAGTTACACCTCAGATGATCTTAGTTCCATCAACAAAACAATGAACCATATTAAGCATAGACCCAAAGCTAGTGTTTTCAAAACCTTGAAAAACGAAGGACATTGACACCAGAGTTTTGTCATCCCATCAGCAGATCACACAAAGTATACCGAATAGAAACTGTCAAATTACAACACAGACACTGTCAGACGGGCTGTCAAAATACACACTAATTCTTTTGTGAATTTCAGTAACATTAGTTTAACCCACAAAGATACATCGTCCCCTGAGTTCCAATGTGTTCCATGTGCCAGTAGGCACATAGAACACATTGGAACTCGGGTGACGACATGCTGAGCATACAGCTATTACAAAACTACCTCCAATATATTATTTTCAGCGGTCAATGCCAGATCTGTGAGGAACAAAGTACCTGATTTGAACTTTGAATTACTTAATACGAGATCTGTTTCTGACAAGGAACATGATCTAAAGGACTTCATACCAGATAACAATCTCGGTGTTTTGGCTCTAACTGAAACGTGGTTGAAAGAAAATGATAGTGATAGTTTCTCCATTGGATAACTATTCCCACTGGGTTTCTCCATCTTACACAACTCATGGGACAGTCATCCACAGTGATGCCATAAACATAAAACAGCATTCTGATTTATGTAAATCTCCACCATCTTTTAAAATGATAGACTGCCTCATGTCGAGCAACCGTTCACTTCGATTACTCGTAGTTTACCGACCGCCACCAGCAAACAGGAACAAACTTACATTAGCACAGTTTCTAAATGAATTTTCAGAATGTCTGCCCTCTACCTTGTATGGATGTGATATAGCTATTGCTGGTGATTTCAAGACAATTTAAATGACACTTTTGCCAGCAATTCACACATTTGTTTGAATCATTTTGCGATTCACAACGGGCCTCAAAACTTACGCACGAGAGGACGCACCTTGGATCTAATTCTTGTTCGTCAAAGTAACAGCACGCCAGTACAAAATGTCCATCTCACAGATCCAACATTGTCTGATCACTATGCGGTCTTGGCCGAATTGACACGATCAACTTCAAAAACTCCTCCCAAGAAAATTACTTATCGAAAATATGAATCCATAAATATTGATGTCCTGAAAATGGATATCAGTTCATCAATTCTGTGTTCGAATTATTTTTATAGTAGTCATGAAATTATCTTATCAATTGCTATCTTTATTTGAAGAAACATTAAAAGGCACATTATGGCTGAACATGCACCACCCAAGTCAAAAATTGTAACCCATATTCAGGGACCGATCAGGACTATTTAAAATACGCTCTAGCCTCGGAGCCTATTTTTTCAATTCATGCGCCAGATTTCAATTTACGGAGTCACACTGCTGTTTGTAACACACACTGCAAGTATGTAATAGCTCTCATCATTTTCATTTAGTACACTGTAGCAAACATTAATCTTCGCGGTGGTTTCTGATGAAGTCTTGGCTGCCTATTTAGGCAGCCAAGACTTGATCAGAAACCACAGTGAAGATTAATGCTTGGTAATTAAGACTTGAATTATTAACTTAAGCACTCTACAACAATGATAAATGATAATCATATATATAATACATGTAAGAGGGTCTCTCTCGATTATCCATCGAGAGAATATCAAAATATGATCTGAGAAGTTACGCGCCAACTGAGAAGCCTATTTCTGAGATTTAAGAGCCAGGTCCTGATGTTTCAGAACCAAATACGCACTGGCGCATGCCCAGGTCGGTCCCTGATATTGCAATAAAATGAAGCTTGAGGTTCTCCGGCAGATGTTCTGCCACCAAAGAAATACAACTAATTAGACCATGTATAACATCAATTCTGGTTGGAAACAACATCACTATGGAAAGTGAATAGGCCAGGAATTTTGTCCTGATTATGGATTTGAATTTAAAAGTAGACATCCATATCAATAAAAATATGTCAAAAATGCTACTGGCAGCTTCGTAATGTTGGAATACTGCGACGAAATCTTAACCAGTCAGCTCTGGAGAGTTAAAAATTCATATTGGAGGAAAGAAAGAACAGAAAATGCCTAATTGGCGGGGGAAGGGCAGGGCAGGGCAGGGCAGGGCAGGGCAGGGCAGGGCAATAACTTCAACAATTTTCATTGGATGATTGTGATCATCAAACTTGACCTAGAGGCATGTACTGAAAATAATTGAAATCGGTTAACTTTTGTTTAAGTTATGGCATAAAGAAAGTTCGGACAGACAGAAGGACTGACGAATGGACGGACGGACGGACTGACTGACAGGTAGACGGACGGAGCGAGGTGTGTGCTATATCCCTCTCTTGTGGGAGGGGATAATGAAAGTGTCAATGACAATGTAGCTTAACTTGTGTATGTGTTGTGTTTGATGAAAAGGATAATGTTCAATGTTTATGAAAGGATTATGAAATAAGATAAGAATTGTGATAATTGGGAATATGTTAATTTCTGTTCCCGGTATGCTATGTTTTTAAAAAAATAATATGAGGGCTACACGGTGCTAAAGAGCTGAGGGTGGGTTAATATGACCTCACAGTTAATTATGTGGCTCTCACAGTTAACGTATGTCAATGAAAGTTACCAAGTTACAGTGAAGATATTTCAAAATGAGTCATCCTATCAAGTTACCCTGAAATCCCTTCATAAATATGGCCTGTGGACTGTGCTAAAGGTTTTCGGGCTTCAGGCCTGTGTAGCCACGACGGTAGACCGATTGCAACTAAAAGGGAGCGCCCTCATCTCAACATTGTACCGAGTCATTCTACTAAGTTACAATGAAATCCCTTCACAAATACAACCTGTAGTCTGTTCTAAAGGTTTGGGGGTTTTGGGCTCGAGAAGCCATATGAATGAATGATCGTGACCTAAAGTGGGCGTTGTCATTTGGGCGTAATCGGAAGTGATCCTACGAAGTTACAATGAAACCCCTTCATATATATGACCTGTAGACTGTGCTCAAGGTTTTGGGGCTTCGATCCCGTGCAGCAATCACAGTTGACCAAACACGACCAAAAGGGGGTGTAAGCATCTAGGCATTATATGGAGTCAACCTAACAAGTTACAATGAAATCCTTCCTAAATATGACCTATAGACTATGCTAAAGGTTTGGGGGTTTTGGGCCTGGGTAGCCATCAAGGCTAAATGATCGCGACCAAAAGGGTTGTTCTCATCTAGACATTATTTGGAGTCATCCAACCAAGTTACATTGAAATCCCTTCATAAATATGACATCTGGACCGTGATTAAGGTTTTCAGGCTTCAGGGCCCCTGTAGCCACCACAGTTGCCCAATTGCGTCCAAAAGGAGCTGTTTTCATCTAGACATTATATGAAGTTAACCTACCAAGTTACAATGAAATCCCTTCATAAATATGACCTGCAGACGGTGCTATAGGTTTTCGGGCTTTGGCAGCCATCATGGTTGATTGAGCACAACCAAAAGGGGACATTCTCATTTGGGCATCATCTGGAGTGATCCTACGAAGTTACAATGAAATCCAATCATAAATATGACCTGTAGACTGTGCTCAAGGTATTCGGTCTTCGGGCCCCTGTAGCAGTCATAGTTGACCAATCATGACCGAAAGGGGACGTCAAGATCTAGGCATTATATGGAGTCAACCTAACAAGTTACAATGAAATCCTTCCATAAATATGACTTATAGAGTATGCTAAAGGTTTTTGGGCTCGGGCAGCCATCAAGGCTGAATGATCGCAACCAAAAGGGGACGTTCTCATCTAGACATTATTTGGAGTCATCCTACCAAGGTACAATGAAATCCCTTCATAAATATGACTTGTAGACCGTGCTAAAGGTTTTCAGGCCTCTGGCCCCTGTAGCCATCACACTTGTCCAAAGGGGGCTGTTCTCATCTAGACATTATATGAAGTCAATCTGCCAAGTTACAATGAAATCCCTTTATAAATATGGCCTGAAGACTGTGCTAAAGGTTTTCAGGCTTCGGGCTCGGGCAGCCATCATGGAGTGAATGATCGCAACCAAAAGGGCACATTTTCATCTGGGCGATCATACGGAGTTACAATGAAATCCCTTCATAAATATGACCTGTAGACCTGTAGACTGTGCTCAATATTTTCGGGCTTCAGGCGCCTGTAGCCATCACAGTTGAACAATCACGACCAAAAGGAGAGGTCACCATCTAGGTATTATATGGAGTCAACCTAACAAGTTACAATGAAATCCTTCCATAAATACGACCTATAGAGTATGCTAAAGGTTTCTGGGCTCGGGCAGCCATCAAGGCTGAATGATCGCGACGAAAAAGGGATGTTCTCATCTAGACATTATTTGGAGTCATCCTAACAAGCTACAATGAAATCCCTTCATAATTATGGCCTGTAGACTGTTCTAAAGGTTTTCGGACTTCGCCCTCTGATGCAGTCACAGTTTCCCAAAAGGGGACGTTCTCATCTAGACATTATATGAAGACAACCTATCAAGTTACAATGAAATCCCTCCATAAATATGACCTGTAGACTGTGCTAAAGGTTTTCAGGCTTCCGGCTTGGGCAACCATCATGGTTGACTGAGCAAAACCAAAAGGGCACATTCTCATCTGGGCATCATGTGGAGTGATCCTACGAAGTTATAATGAACTGCCTTCATAAATATGACCTGTGGACTGTGCTCAAGGTTTTCGAGCTTCGGGCACCTGTAGCCGTCACAGTTGACCAATCACGACAAAAAGAGAATGTCATCATCTAGGCATTATATTGATCCACAAGTTACAATGAAATCCTTCCACGAATATGACCCTTTGGCTATGCTAAATGTTTTTGGGCTCAGGCAGCCATCTAGGCTGAATGAACGCGATCAAAATGGGACGTTCTCATTCAGACATTATTTGGAGTCATCCTACCAAGTTACAATGAAATCCCTTCATAAATATGACCTGCAGACGGTGCTATAGGTTTTCGGGCTTTGGGCTCAGGCAGCCATCATGGTTGATTGAGCACAACCAAAAGGGGACATTCTCATCTGGGCATCATCTGGAGTGATCCAACGAAGTTACAATGAAATCCATTCATAAATATGACCTGTAGACTGTGCTCAAGGTATTCGGTCTTCGGTCCCCTGTAGCAGTCATAGTTGACCAATCATGACCGAAAGGGGACGTCAAGATCTAGGCATTATATGGAGTCAACCTAACAAGTTACAATGAAATCCTCAGGCAGCCATCCAGGATGAATGAACGCGATCAAAATGGGACGTTCTCATCCAGACAATATTTGGAGTCATCCTACCAAGTTACAATGAAATCCCTTCATCAATATGACCTGTAGACTGTGCTAAAGGTTTTTGGGCTTCGGGCCCCTGTAGCCGTCACAGCTGCCCAATCACGTTCAAAAGGGGATGTAATCATCTAGACATTATATGAAATCAACCTATCAAGTTACAATGAAATCCCTCAATAAATATGACCTGTAGATTGTGCTAAAGGTGTTCGGGTTTTGGGGCCCAAATGGGGCAATTCTCATCTAGACACCATACGGAGTCATCCTACCAAGTTACAATGAAATCCCTCCATATTAAATATGACCTGCAGACTGTGGTAAAAGTTTTTGGGTTTCGGGCTTGGGCAGCCATCACGGTTGACAGATCATGCCCAAAAGGGGACGTTCTGATCTAGGCATTATACAGAGGCATCCTACCAAGTTACAATGAAATCCCTTCATAAATACGACCTGTAGACTGTGCTAATGGTTTTCGGGTTTTGGGCTCGGGCAGCCATACCGGTTAACCGATCACAACCAAAAGGGGATGTTTCATGAAGACATGACGTAAAACCTGCATATGAAATTTCGTTACGATCAGACAAGAACTACCGGGAGTAGCCTGTACTTGAAGGTTGAATAAAAAACTTTAACCACAAACTTTAACCAAAACTCCAAATGTCAACTAAACAGGGAAAAAAACCCTCACTTGAACCTTCAGTAAAAAACTTTAACCACAAACTTTAACCAAAATACTAAATGTTAACAGACGGACGGACGGACGGACAGACGGACAAAAGTCATTACTATAGCCCTCACTGTAAACAGTCGGGCTAAAAATGATTAAAAAGTTAAAAAAATTTATAGTAATTTATATATTTTTTATACCAATGACCCAGACTTAGCTGGTGCTAACTCTTTAAATTTCAGGGACAAACACAACTTTTGCCCCCCCCCCCCCCCTCCAGTCCCCAAAATTTGCATCACCATCCAAAAAATACATGTCCTATGTGGTCCTCCATACTTTTGTCCACTGCCGCACTGCGCAGTGTCAAGGAAGTACCGAAATTGGCGCCAAATCTTCATTCTTACAACCAGTGTCTGGTAAGTGTTATGTAATCAGCGGGGAGGTATGAGTTCCCAACTCATGGGAGGGCCATCCCCGTCTGGGTCATTGGTAAGTATAAAAAATATATAAATTACTATAAATTTTTTAACATTTTTATACTGTATCGATGACCCAGACTTTGCTGAATAGAAAAAAGGCTGGAGGGCCTAGGACATAAAGGAAAATCCAATAAGCTCAATTACATGTAAACAGAATTATCCCCTCAAGGTGAAAAGGAGAAACAGGATTTAAATGTAACTTTCTTGTTTATACAAAAAAAGAAAGACACCATCCCATTCCGTAATTGAGCACAATAACATCAATGATCTCTTTTGACATCCAGTATAACCCATTATACTAATTTGTTTAAATGAAAGCCAATAAATAAAGATAGTCCAGAGAATGAGACTCTTTATACTCATTTAAAAGAGTTCGAGGATTGTATATTAACGCTCGTATGACACGTGACATATACAAATGCTTCACACCGAGCTACACTTTAAATATATTACATAAATGAGAGAGACATTAGCTTTACACTTTAAAACCATTCCATCACCGACTCGGAATTACTGACTCCAGAGAAGGTATTCCCTTGCTTTTCACTATAAAGCAGGTGATATAAGGGAACACCGCCTCTTCTGGGTTAATCACCCCAGAACGAAGAGGGCAGCAGGGTAGAGTCACTGCTGGAAAAGAAAGCCGGCATAACTATAGTTGCAACTGTTTAGTGTACGACATTCTGAGCAACAGATAACGTAGAAGGCTGAGACCAGTATGCAGCCTTTATCAAATCGGTAATAGCAATACTATTAGCATAAGCCCAAGATGTAGACAGCGCCTTTACTTCATGCGCCGAAATCTTAAACACAGACTGTTGATAAGAAGATATTTTACATAAGCAGTACGAATAGTTAATTGAATCCACCTTGAAATAGAATGGACCGTAATGTCCCTTCTATTAGGCAGCACAGACAGAAAGAAACGTTTACGTCCCTTTCTGATAAACTCAGATCTACATTTGTAAATATGCATAGCTCTAACCGGACATAGCAAAGGCCTATGACCATCTGAGGACGGAAGAGCCTTAATAACAATAGGTTCAGGATACTTATTAGGAGCCTGATTCTTAGCCAAAAATCCCACATTAGTAGTCAAAGTAATAGTATTACCAACACTACGATAGTGAGAATCATCAACAGATAGAGCATGAAGCTCACTAACTCTTCTAGCAGAAGAGAGGGCTAAGAGAAAAGCTGTCTTTTTAGGTAAGTATTTAAAGTCTACTGTGTCAAGGGGTTCAAATGGCGCTTATTTTAGCTTCTGAATAACCCAAGCTAAATTCCTCTTAGGAATTAACCTAAGTGTTCTAGGTCTATTTATCGAAAAGTTTTTAACTAACTTGGATAAAGAGACATTAGATCCAATTGGTAAGCTATCATGATGAGCATAAGTATCCGATAGCATAGACCTATAACCCTTAGTTATTGGCTGCAGTTTAATATCGTCAAACAAGTAGACCAAAAAATTAGCAATGTCTGGAATGGAGGGATCATAAATATCAATAGAATGATCCCCACACCAACGAGAGAAAACCTTCTACTTAGCAGCATAATGTAGCGAAGAGGAGGTCCTCCTACAGTTAGAAATTGCGTCCATTGCTCGTCCTGTAAAATGCTTGCCGTGCAAGAAGGACCGCACAACAGAAATACGTGAAGGTTGAGACCTCGCGGGTTGTGATGCAGTGTGCGCGATTTCCCCTGCGAAAGAAGATCCTCCTGTGGAGGAAGCTTTCGCGGCATGCCCCTCAACAGACACCTGAGTAGATTTATCCATGGTCTCTGGGGTGACAGAGATGCTACCAACAGAATCTTGCAGTGAGATTGCTTGATTTTTAGCAATAACTGTTGAATCAACGGAACTGGAGGATACACGTATCCTATCATTCCGTCCCAAGAGATCGAGAGAGCGTCTACTGCGAACGCTCGAGGATCTGGGCATGGCGACACATACGTCTGCAACTGATTGTTGAGATGCGTCGCTAACAAGCCTATCATAGGACGATCCCATTTGTAGCAAATCTCATTGAATACTCGTTTGTTGAGAGTCCATTCTGACAGCAACATACAACCTTTCCAAGACGACCCGGAATATGACGGACCGACAGAAGAACCTGATGCTCTGGGACAAACAGAAGGATTATTTCCGTTAAGCTGAACAACGGAATGGAATGAGTGCCTAGCTGGTTCCGAATATACGCTACTACTGTCGAATTGTCGGACAGAATTTGAACATGTCAATGCTGAATAATGTTCATCCAATGACGTTGCGCAAGCCAAATTGACATCATCTCTTTGATGTTTATGTGCTTGTTTATGAACTGCGGATCCCAAAGACCCTGGCACCTCGAATCTGTTGGGCTCAAAGTTGCACCCCAACCTGTTTGACTCGTATTCGTCATAATCGTAAAAATCGGACCCGGCAGTTGCAGTGGCACTCCCTGAGTTAACCACTGAATATCTGGCATGCCTGAATCTCTTGTTTTACTTGTTTCGACAAGACGATGTTCGTTTCGAGCGAATGAATCTTGACACTCCAATTCTGAGTAAAAAATGTTTGGAGTGGCTGAGTGCGTAGTCGCCCCAATGGAATAAGATCCGCAGCGGCTCCGCACAAACCTATCAGTCGCATGAATTCTCTCGCTGTTACTACATCTGCGTGAAGACAAAAGCGAGCGTAACAACTGACTAATTTCGCTCTGGGAAAAGGCAGAGAACCAGATTGTTGTGCGTCTCGAAGCTCATTCCCAAGTGGATGAATGACTTGGCCAGAACTAGATCCGACTTATTTTCGTTTACTATGAAACCGAGACGTCGGAGCAATTGAAGCAGACTCTGAACATCGTTCTGAAGTGTTAACCTGCTGCCGCACCTCTGAAGAATGTCGTCCAAGTAGGGCGACGTTACTGCAGACGAATGAGCTCGGAAATGAGTCATTACCGAGTTCATTATTCGAGTGAAGGCCCAGGGCGCTAGATTCAGACCGAAGCACATTGCATAGAACTGATAAACGACCCCTAGGACAGCGAAGCGAAGGTACTTCCTGAACGCCGGATGTACCATGACGTGAAAGTACGCAATCTTGAGATCTATGCTCGTAGCATAATCGTTCACTCGAATGCTCGCTCTGACCGACCGGATGGTCTCCATATAAAATTTCGGAGCCACGATCAGCTTGTTTATCCAGCTTAGATCTATAACTGGACGGAATGAGCCGTCTGGTTTTTGTTCCAGGAACAGGTGACTGTAGAAACCTGGAGATTCCTGATTTTCTACGACCTCTATTGCGTTCTTTTCCAGAAGAGATTGGACTTCTGATAGAAGCGAATCTCTCTTCCGAAGGTTTGACGGAAGCTGAGTCCAACGTGGACTTCGTTTTAACGGAGGTTTTTCCTTGAAGGACAGTTTTAGACCTTCTGAAATAACTCCCTGCACCCATGGGTCGTCCGTAATTTGACAACCAATTGGTTAAGAATCTCGACAACCTTCCGGCCAATGGAGCGCAATAGAGCTTCTGACCATCACCTCCTGGACCTGCGGGGCTTGCGGGAGGAGAAACTACGTCCTCCCCGACCCGCACCTCGACCAGTCGACCTAGGGGTGTCTGACCGGTTGTCTCGGCCAGCATTACGACCCCTACCTGAGTCGCTACTCTGACGGTCTCTGGAGTAAGACGTAGAGGCTTTCTTAGATCCTCTATAGGAACTTCCCTTGGACGTACTCGCCCCAGAAGTCCTGCCTTACTCCTCTCTGCTGAGTCCGGTGTTTTCGAAGCGGACTTAAAAAGCAGAGAGTCCGAAGCTTTCTTAGTAATCTGATCATAGATTAGCGAAAGCTTACCATCGAAGAGAAGCTGTCCTGAAACCGGAGCGACTCGAAGAGAGTTTTTCACCTTAGTATCCACTCTTGTGGATGAAGCCAGGGCAGCATCAAGTCTGACTAACTCCAAATTTGCCAATGAATGGGTTGAGTTATACGTGGAAAATGCAATAGCCCTCAAAAGAACTCTCAAGGAAGTTTGAACCTCTTGGAATTCTTTTCCATCGAGACGCAGTGATAACGCTCTGGTAAGGTGATCTGCGTAAGGCGTCTAAACTGGTTCTGTTCGACGAAATTGTCGTCTCCAATGTACTGGAGAGAATCGACATAGACGCCGGCAATGACATCTTCTTCTGCTTGGTCGTCTAAACACAGAGGAACTCTCGGCACGCCCTGTCCTGCCGTTTCAAATCTATTTCTACTGTTGATGAACGGCAGATGCAGAGCATGAGGCGATAAGAAACTGGATTTGCCAGTCTTAGAGGCTAGCTTGAATATAGCGTCATTTAGAAGATCAAATGTCCGTGTGACATTTCTGGACTGGGTCGGAAACTCAGGCGCAATATCCTTATTCCGGCCGAAAAAGTCTGTGTCCAGTTACGCTATCAGTCTCTTATCTGGTATCGCAGCACTCTGGTCCGCAGGAACAACTTCTGGATGGTGTTGCCGGATGAAATCTACGGACACTTTATGTTGTTCGGAAAGGGAAAATTCCAGCTCTGCTGATTCCCTTTCACCATCTGACTGGACCACATGTGAATCTCGGTCGTCCCTTTCTGACTCTGCAGGGGAGCGTACTGACCCAGCTTCCTCAGACAATTCCTGTTCCGAAAGAGTTTCTGGAGGTTGCTGAGATGCTGCGATGTGTTGTGCTATCTGTGATAGCAAGTCCGTCGCGGAAGCCTGTGGAGCCGCGGTCTTATGTAGTTTAGCCGCTGGAAGCTCCTGCGACGGTAATTCATGCATACTTCTCTTATGCGAACGTCCCGACTGGTAAGGCCTCGTGTCCTTAGCTACCGGATGGCATGACCTGGTCGACGTGAAATCCCTGGTCGGCGAAGCAGCCTGGATATCAGCGGTCACGTTGCCAGTACATCGGATGGTAGATGCATGACCAAAACGCCTAACCACCTCTTGGGTGAGGACGTAACCATGGGGAAAAACAGAATAAACATTCTGTTTCTATGCCAAAAACTCCCAAGACATTTCAGTAAAAAAATTAAGAAAGTTACGCCAAAAGCATGGGAGAATAGCAAGGGGGGTATCAAGGAAAAGGGAGAGAGGAAACACTGAACAAACAGTGGAAATTTCATAGCAAGAATGAAAACATCAGGCCCATGCCCCGAAATTATGGAACATGAAATAATTGTGCATAAAAATTATAACTTACAGCCCTGAACACATCCTTCCACTGTTTCTTCCTCTCATATTCTTATTTCATCCTACGATCCACCATTTCTTTCATGATTTTGTATCTGGCATCATTTTAACTGAGTTTATAAGCACAGATATCAGTGAGATGTTACTGATTGAAGGGCCAAACAACGAATGAAGATTTGGCGCCAATTTCGGTACTTCCTTGACACTGCGCATGCACAGTGGACAAAAGTATGGAGGACCACATAGGACATGTATTTTTTTGAATTTTGATGCAAATTTTGGGGATTGGGGGGGGGGCAAAATTTGTGTTTGGCCCTGAAATTTAAAGAGTTAGCACCAGCTATGTCTGGGTCATTGGTACAGTATAAAAATATAGGATAAACACAGGCATGCAGTCACAAAATCGGTTAAGGCTCGCTGATCTGGATATAAAGCTCCCACAGGAAGAATCATGAACGCATCATGATGTACAGTTAAAACTAGAAGTCCTGTCATGAAATGCGCACAGATAGCACGTTGATATGCGCGTTAATGTACGCGTTATGGCCCAAGTAAAGCTATCAAATTCTGTACATATGGCCTGTGCACATGCAATGTTTCAGCCAATGGACCTCCGGGTAATCCGGAGGTCCATTGGCAGAAACATTGCATGTGTTTGCTATGAGTAACTAGGAGAACCGGCCGTGCTTTGGATGCCATTCGATGTGGAAATTGCGCGCAACTCCAACGCGCAATTAAGCCTAGATAAGCGCACTATTCGTGACAGGACTTCTAGTTTTAACTGTACCCAACAGAATATACATGTAACATACCAGAGAAAATCTGGCCAAAGAATGACAAATGTTAGCCATTCAAGAAGATATTATAGTAAGATCAACAATAGGTAACCCATATAGGAGCTACAAATAAAAGTTTGTCGCCCCGGCAACTGACGGCCCAGCCCAGGGAGCCATACCGCAAAAAGATATAAAATCAAAAGTCATGTCATGGAGTCGTACAATGTGGAGTATAAACACATACCTGTAAAGCTTCTTGTAGATGTAGGGTGAGACATGGAACAGTTGCCCCGTGCCCGATCACAATTAACAAGATGAAGCTACCAATTGATAAGCAGCATGTACACAAGACGGGCAGGGCAACAGCTTGAACCAGAGGCAACAACAGAGTAACACAGATGTGCGCTGCTAACTCCAGAAGGAGGAAGTTAGACTTAAAAGCCTAAAAAGGCAAAACAGTATCCAAGGCAGGCAAGCTCCACCCCCTTAAAACTCATTCTATGTAAAGTATTTAATCATTTATGTTAATCAATGTCAACGTCAGCCACCGGACCGTAACATGACACACCATATATGTATGTAGTAAGTAAAGCTTTGTTTGACTAAACATCAATAATATGCATACAAGACATAATTCCATAAAATGTAATTATACTACTCAAAGTTTGCTAAGCACCAAATATTTGATACATCGTGAAAATTGCTTGTGACATGATATTTTTAGTGGATATATATCCGATTGAGGAGTGTATTGCGACTGTTCGTGCCATTCATGGAAAGCATGTACCCCTTGATTTTCATGATGTTTCCGTGTACTGTTTACATAGACATGACATGTGTAGGGTATTCAACCTTCATTACAACACAATCCCTTGTGATTCAATGATTGAATATGGCAAATGCAAATGTAAGAAGACATTTGTCTGAAGCAGAAATGTGGCGGGCTGTAGAGATGGTAGAGCAAGGGGCTACCCATCGTCTGGTTGGTCGTCTGGTTGGTGAAGCCCTTGGTGTGCACCATACAGTGATCACCAGAGCCTGGGCAAGATTTCAGCAGTATGGCACACCAGTAAGACGGCATGGTCATGGCAGAGACAGGACAATATTTGCAGCAGAAGACCGGTTTTTGATCATTCAGGCCCGTAGGAACCGCTTTGACACAGCAACCCAGCTTTACAGTGACCTTCAGAATGCATCCATGGTAAATGTTTCGATGCAGACTATCCGGGCAAGGTTGCACAAATGTGGTCTCCGATCGAGAAGACCATGTATTCGCATTCTGCTGTCCCAGAACCACCGGCAGGCACAATATGAATTGGCCATGGACCACGTTGGATGGACCAGAGAAGATTGACGACTTGTGCTTTTCACAGAAGAGTTAACCCTTTACCCAACGCAGACGATTTCAAAATTTATTATTTTAAATATCATTTTTTAATTTTTTTCAACAAATTTCAACAAAACGATATCATGTGACCCCTCTTTGGAACGAGCTCGACGAGCTCGTTCCAAAGAGGGGTCACATGATATGGTTCTGTTGAAATTTTTCGAAAAATAATATTTTTTCAGCTGCTGAATTTGCATATTACGCGGGCGGATGCGGGCGATTCGTTGGGTAAAGGGTTAAAGTACTGCCTAGACACACAGATAGGCGTTCTAGGTATGGAGAGGACCAGAAGAGTGATTCCATGCACCCAACATTGCTGAGCTTGACCGCTATGGGGAAGGGTCTGGGACGGCATCAGCAGGGATGGACGTTCAGAGCTCTGTGTCCTTGAACGTGGTACATTGACTGCACAGTGGTACATTGATGAGATCCTGGATGTCCATGTCAGATTGTATGCAGGTGCAGTGGGTGACAGATTCATTCTGATGTACGACAATGCCCGTCCTCATGCTGTCCATGATGTCGGGGAGTACCGACAGAGGGAGGGGATTGGGCGTATGGGCTGGCCAGCAAGATCCCCTGACCTCAATCCAGTCGAACATGTCTGGAATGAGTTGCAGCTTGCAATTTCAGCCCGTCCAGTCCAGCCAAGAAGTGTCCAGGAGCTTGGTGCCATGCTGGTCCAAGAATGAAACAACATCTCACAAAGGACCACCAGGGGCCTGATTGGGTGCATGATAATGGGTCTCATACTCGATATTGAACACATACCAGATTGCTCTGTCAACTTTTTGGCATATTGAAAGTTTTCCTGTTTTACCAATAATATCCATTTTCCATGGTTATCGTATTCAAAAGCTAAAAAATAATGTCAAACACAAACAAAATCTTAATTTCTGTACTTAAATCATTAAAGGTATAATTAAATAAAAAAATATATAAACTGTTCATTACAATATTTCAACTAAAGCGTAAAACAGGTAGTTGGATATACTTGGTGCTTAGCAAACTTTGAGTAGTATATTTTACTGGAGGCCTACCTTAACTCTTTACCTAAATGGTAACAGGCTGCAGTTTGATCTCATCAAACAAGTAGACTAGAAAATGTGCAATGCCTGGAATGGAGGGATCATAAATATCTAAAGAATGATTCCTACACCACCGAGAAAAGACCTTCCACTTAGCAGCATAATTTAGCGAATAGGAGGTCCTTTCTACAGTTAGCAATCGCGTCCACTGCTCGTCCTGTAAAATGCTTGCCGTGCAAGAAGGACCGCACAACGGAAATACGTGAAGGTTGAGACCTTGCGGGTTGTGATGCAGTCTCTGCGATTTCCCCTGCGAAAGAAGATCCTCCTGCAGAGGAAGCTTCCGCGGCATGTCCCACAACAGACACCTGAGTAGATTTATCCACGGTCTCTGTGGAGACAGAGATGCTACCAACAGAATTTTGCATTGAGATTGTTTTATCTTTAGCAATATCTGCTGAATCAACGGCGCTGGAGGATACGCATATCCTATCATTCCGCCCCCACGAGATCGATAGAGCGTCTACTGCAAAAGCTCGAGGATCCGGACATGGTGACACATTCGTCTGCAACTGATTGTTGAGATGTGTCGCAAATAAGTCTATCATTGGCTGCTCCCATTGGTAGCAAATCTGATTGAATAATCGTTTGTTGAGAGTCCATTCTGACGGCCCCAAGCGACCCTTCCGTGAAAGGGAGTCTGCTAATTCCTTCAGACGACCCGGAATATGACGGACCGATAGAAGAACTTGATATTCTAGTACAAACAGAAGGATTCTTTCCGTTAAATTGAACAACGGAATGGAATGAGTACCTCTCTGATTCCCAATATACGCTACTACCGTCGTATTGGCGGACAGAATTTGCACGTGTGCATTCTGAATAACGTTCATCCAATGACGTAGCGCAAGCCAAATTGACATCATTTCTTTGAAGTTTATGTGCTTGCTTAGGAACTGCGGATCCCAAAAGCCCTGGCACTTCGAATCCGTTGGGCTCAGTGTTGCGCCCCAACCTGTTTGACTGGCATCCGTCATAATTGTAAAACTCGGATCCGGCAATTACAGTGGAACTCCCCGAGTTAACCACTGAATATCTGCTCAAGACTGAATCTCTTGTTTCACTTGATTTGACAAGAGGATGTCCGTATCGAGCGAATGAATCTTCACCCTCCAATTCTGAGTCAGAAAGATTTGGAGAGGACGAGTGCGTAGCCGCCCCATTGGAATAAGATCCGCGGTAGCTCCGCACAGACCTATCAGTCTCATGAATTCTCTTGCTGTAACTTTGTCTGAGTGAAGACAATAGCGAGCGTAACAACTGATTAATTTCGCTCTGGTTAACAGTAGACGAACGAGATTGTTGTGCGCCTCGAAGCTCATCCCCAGGTGGGTGAATGACTTGGACGGCACTTGATCCGACTTCTCTTCGTTTACTATGAAACCGAGACATCGGTGCAATAGAAGCAAATTCTGCACATCGTTCTGAAGTGTTAACTCGTTGCCGTACCTCTGAAGAATGTCGTCCAGGTAGGTCCATGTTACCGCAGACGAATGAGCTCGGAAATGAGTCATTACCGAGTCCATTATTCGAGTGAAAGCCCAGGGCGCTAGCTTCAGACCAAAGCACATTGTTCGGAACTGATACACGACTCCTAGGACAGCGAAGCGAAGATACTTTCTGAACGCCGGATGTACCATGACGTGAAAGTACGCATCCTTGAGGTCTATGCTCGCTGCATAGTCGTTCACTCGAATGCTCGCTCTGACCGATTGGATGGTCTCCGTATAAAACTTTGGAGCCACGAACAGCTTGTTTATCCAGCTTAAGTCGATCACTGGACGGAACGAGCCGTCTGGCTTCGGAACCAGAAAAAGATGGCTGTAGAAACCTGGAGATTCCTGGTTTTCTACGACCTCTATCGCGTTCTTCTCCAGAAGAGACCGGACTTCTGATAGAGGCGAGCCTCTCTTCTGCGGATTAGACGGAAGCTGAGTCCATCTTGGACTTCGAGTTAACGGAGGTTTTCCTTTGAAGGACAGTTTTAGTCCTTCCGAAATCACCCCTCGAACCCGAGGGTCCTCCGTAATTGATTCCCAATTGTTTGAGAAACTCGACAGTCTTCCGCCCACTGGAACATGATAGAGGTTTATACCATCACTTCCTGGACCTGCGAGGCTTACGGAAGGAGAAACCATGTCCTCCACGGCCCGCACCTCGCCCCGTCGACCAAGGGGCATCTGACTGGTTGTCTCGGCCAGCATTACGGCCCCTACCTGAGTCGCTACCTTGACGGTCTCTGGAGTAAGACCTAGAGGACGCATAGGAACCTCTATAGGAACTTCCCCTTGACGTATTCGTCCCAGAAGTGCCTGCCTTGCTCTTCTCCGCTGAATCCGACTTTTTGGAAGCGGATTTAAATAGCAGAGAGTCTGAAGCTTTCTCTGTTATCTGATCATAGATTGAGGAAAGCTTGCCGTCGAAGAGAAACTCTCCAAAGACTGGAGCGACTGAGAGAGTTTTTCACCTTACTATCCACACGTGTGAATGTAACCAGGGCCACGTCATGTCTAACCAACTCCATATTGCCACTAAAGGGCGGAGTTCTACGTGAGGCCTTTGAAAGAATTTATAGGGAGGATATACATCCTGGAATTCTTTTCCTTTGAGGCGTAATGATAAGGCTCTGGTAAGGTGATCTGCGTACGATAATGTGTCTAAGCTAGCCGTATTAGACGATATTAACGTTTCCAACATGGTTGGAATAGACACAGACGAAAGTATAGACAACTCTAGGATTTAGACCTGGTCGTCTAGATGCAGTGGAACTCTCGGAATACCCTGTCCTGCCGTCTCAAATTTATTCCTTGAATTGATGAAAGGCAGATGTAGAACACTTGCCAATAAGAAACCGGACCTGCCCGTTTCGGGAGCAAGTTTATCATATAGCGTCATTCAATAGTTCAAATGTCTGTGAAACATTTCTGGACTGTGTCGTAAACTCAGGGACGGTGTCCCTAAACCGATTAAAGAATTCAGTGTCCAGAGGCGCAACCAGTCTCTTATCCGGCTGCACAGCATTTTGGTCCGGAGGAACAACTTCAGGAAGATAATGCCGGATGAACTCTATAGCAATTTTATGTTGTTCCGAAAGGGAAAAACCGAACTCCTCCGTATCCCTTTCGCCATCCTGTCGGACCACTTGTAAATCTCGGCCGTCCGTGCCTGAACCTGCAGCGGAACGTACCGACCCAGCTTCATCGGATAATTCCTGATCCGGCAGAGTTTCTGCCGGTTGCTGGGATGCTGCGATAATCTACTCTATCTGCGATAGCACGTCCGTAACAGAGGCCTGTGGAGCTGCGGTCTTACGGGATTTAGCCGCTGGAAGCTCCTTGACCGTTGACTCCTGCATACTTCTTTTACGGAGTATGAAGGCCTCGTATCCCTGGCTACCGGATGGCATGACCTGGTCGCCTTGGAATCCCTGGTCGGAGAGGCTGGCTGGATATCACTGGTCATGTAGCCAAGGTGCGGTCGTGTGTGCTGCCGTGAGGATGAGGAAGCCAATAGAGCAGTCTCTCTGGACTGTCTATATAACAGAGCGTCCCGAGCGGTGGACATGTCGTCACCCGATTTTCCGACCCCTGGCACGTCTGATACGGTAGCGGTCCCGATATATTGACCATAGCGGTTACAAAAAAGGAGTGGAGAAAGCTCAACTATTTAGTTTTGAAAAAACCGGGAGTCATCCATCAAACCTTCTAGGAAATGGGGATGCCGTATGTAATATATGAGGTATCTGGTTATCCTTCGGAAATTCGAAATAGCCCCCCCTCACCACCCCCAGAAAAAAATAAAAAAATAAATTAAATGAAGAATTTTGTGAAAACATCAGTTATATCACTCCCTCCGTTTCTTTGAAGCTAGATTGGGATTGGAGACCGGGCTGGGGAACGGGTCAATTCGCCCTCGGGTCAACTCGCCCTCTGGTCAAGTCGCCCCGGGTCAAGTCGCCCCGGGTGAATTCGTCCCGGGTCATGTCGCTCCAGTTAAAAAAAACGTAACTCTAGTTATATCAGCAATTTTTTTTTATTTTAACACTTTACCCACCGTAACGGCCAAAACCGGCCAGCGCTATTCACAAAAATCGCCAATTAATTTTCATTATTTTTTTCATTTTTGGTCTCAAAAACATAGGTTATGACCCCTCATTGGAACGAGCTCGTCGAGCTCGTTCCAATGAGGGGTCATAACCTATGTTTTTGAGACCAAAAATGAAAAAAATTAGTTATTCAAGAATTTTTTTTGCAAGTGTCGTCCGCTTTTCATGTTAGTTGAAGGGTTAATACTATAATCTATTATTTACAACAATATTATGAAGTCCAGCCAGACCAGCATTTTTTATTTCAATAATATATATTTTATTATTTTACCATATAAATTACGATATAAAGTTGATTACAGCACACTCATACAAAACACGTAAAGACACATTTATACTAATTAAACATGAAAATGTATTGAAATCGCCGAGAAATATATGACGAACAATGGGGAAGTAAAACCTATTTCCTTTTCGCCGAGGAATGGGGAAACGTTTGTTTTTTCCGAAGTTCGAGAAAATGTATTGAAATCACAACTGATTTTCACCGAGGAATATCATGTGGAATGGGGAAACGTGAGTTCCGATTTTAATACATTTTTTGGAACTCAGGAAAAGACAAATGAAAGGCAAGACGCATTTCGTTT